>CM060288.1:771232-800872 GCA_030684275.1 Acipenser oxyrinchus oxyrinchus | reverse complement strand
AGAGGTCTTAAAGTCTGACCTCAAATTAACATTGATATACCCCTTTGCACATTGACTCAGGAAGTTCAGATATCATATACTGTGCTGGTACCGGTGCAGCACATCACATGGGACAACTGCAGCTAGATCATTAGAGAGAGTCTGAACTGCAACACGGCCAGCAATTGAAAGATCATTAGAGAGAGTCTGAACTGCAACACGGCCAGCAATTGAAAGATCATTGGAGAGAGTCTGAACTGCAGCACAGCCAGCGATTGAAAGATCATTAGAGAGAGTCTGAACTGCAACACGCCAGCTATTGAAAGATCATTAGAGAGAGTCTGAACTGCAGCACGGCCAGCAATTGAAAGATCATTGGAGAGAGTCTGAACTGCAGCACGGCCAGCTATTGAAAGAACATTAGAGAGAGTCTGAACTGCAGCGATTGAAAGATCATTAGAGAGAGTCTGAACTGCAGCGATTGAAAGATCATTGGAGAGAGTCTGAACTGCAGCACGGCCAGCAATTGAAAGCCATGTAGCAGCAACAACTTCTCAGCTATTGCACTATTTAAATACTTACACATCCCAGTAAAGCAATAAATCAAATTTAATGATTTAAACATTTAGACCCACCAATGTTGAGATCAAATAAACCCCATAGTTTTATTACAAGTATTGAGGCTTTTAAATTGTAAGTCTCACTTTCATTTCAAAGCAGAAGCGACTCCTTTATTAATGTAAATACAGTCACACAGAACGGTTGTAATAAAGTGCCCAGCATTAAATACTTTATTGTTCATTATACAGTAGCTTTAAGATTAGTGGCTTATTAACACGTCGCAATCCCGTATGCACGTTCAGCTTGTAAATCAAACACCAAGGCTTGGCCAAGTTAATGGTTTAACAGAGAAAACAATATGTCAATTTTACTATTAACACGTTGTGATTGAGATACATGAATGACTTCTCAGGTTAGAGTGCTGCGCGGACCCGCTACTACAGGACCCGACCCGCTTTAATAAGACCTGCAAACCGACCCGCTTTAATAAGACCTGCAACCAGCCCAAACCCCCTAGTGCTTGTCCTTACCTACTACCTGCGCCGACTGACTCTCTCACATTCACACACAGATATCTCTACCATTGTGCACGGATTGAGTTTACACAATAGGCTATACAGTGTGGTAGCTTTCTCTAGTGATCTGCATATATTTTAACATTGTAACATATTAACTATCGCTGCTTACTTTGCTATAAAATACCTGTCTATTCCTTTAGTGCCAGCAGTTGAAAGGGAGCTACCAGTAGCGCAGCCAGCGGGGGGGTTGGTGGGCCCCTCTGGACTGCCCGAACGCACACTTAGAAAAATGCCCCTCCACACACGCGCTTCAATACTGTTGCCATCATATGCTTAACTCTATAACTGGCACTGGACGATCTAATTTTACCGCTGTTATTCGCCTATTAAAAATAATGGATTGCTTTTCAAACTACACTACCCAGAAGCCCAGCTATAACACTTGTATGTTCTGTTTTTGTCTGTTTATCTGGCCATTGGATAAGAGAAATCAGGTGGTTTTGCGGGTGTTTCAGTTGGTGTCGCGCTGTTGGTCTGTCTCTTCTGCGGCGCTGCTTCTTGTGTGTTGTGTGAGAGGAGTGATTAGAAAAAGCAGCTCGCTGTTTTGTCAGAGTTCTATTGTGTGTGGAATAATTTAGCTGTATATACAGAAAAGTCAAAAGTAACTGGAAAAAAAAATATGTTAATGTATGTATTAATTTATTTAGTTATCGCAAATCCGTTACCTCTTCACCCCTCAACACAAGGAAACGACACAGTGGTTGAGCTGAAGCCTTACTTTAGTTTTAGAATTTATTATTTCTAATTCATCATTAACTCCTTAATAATACTATTAGCCCCTTCAACACTTTTTTTTAAAATTGGTCAATAAAAGCAAAAAACATCCCTCAAAACAAAATAAAAAAACTAGACGTCTTAGTATGCAAGAGAAAAAAAAAAAGGAAAATAAATCTCAATTTCACGAGTCTCTGTCCCGGTTCCGTTAATAGCTGAGAAAAGATCCAACTTGTTACACCCGTGCCTACAGAGGACTCTAGAAAGACTAGTCCATGTTCAGCGCAGCTCACTCTAGCCTCCAGGAACGCGCTCGGATTCTCCCGTGCAGCAATAACAGCTCCAGCAACGCTGATCCCGGCACAAACTCTAGCCCCAGAAAATCAGTCAATAAAGATTTTAGTCCCTACACAGATTTACTGCATAGTCAAACTTCACTCAATTGGTCTATCAAAGAAAAGGAAAGAAAGAAAACACAGTCTCGGCTCATTCCAAGCAATTCCACCCGGTATATCACGAGAGGGGGTATAACAGTCACAGGATTGAAATCACAAGAATACCATCGCTCAGCGTCTTAAGCAGCCAAACATGAGCACCAACACGGCATTCTTTGTATTGTACTTCCCTGTGTGCTGCCTGAGTCGCGTCTCTCTCAATCTTCGTACTCTTTCATCCACGAAATGTTGTTCTTTCCTTTCTGCAGCTCTGTTCCCACACTCTTGTCCACCTGCTCCGCTACTTAATCCATTAATACCGGGTCGATCTTGCGGGTCTTTTATTTATTTTTTTTTCTTGTCCCTTGTCCCTTGTCCCTGTCCCCTGTCCCCTGTCCCCTGTCCCCTGTCCCCTGTCCCCTGTCATTCATTTTTCTGTCTGCCGTTTGTGAGTCAAATCACTCTTTTATTGTCTGTGAGGGATAGATTAGGGCAGGTGAAAACACCGGAGATGATTAACTAGGAGTCGGGAGTCAGGGATCCCAAACTGGTCTCAGGTGTGGTGTTCAAGCATATTACTTAACAATTAGTGACTACAACAAAACAAACCACGCAGTTATAAAAAGAAATTTCACACACAAAAATTATAACAATAAAAATCAAACACATCGTAATACTAAAAATTAAACACATTAATAATAACCGTGAATATATTAAAACAAAATATTTAGTGCACACAATAATAATAATACTTGCTCCACCCCTACCATTTTAACAACTTGGTCATTCATGACATATGTGTGTGTGTGTCTGTGTGTGTGTATTGCAGTGTGTGTGTCTGTGTCTGTGTTTGTGTATTGCAGTGTGTGTGTATAGCAGTGTGTGTGTCTATGTGTGTGTATTGCAGTGTGTGTGTGTGTGTGTGTGTGTGTGTGTGTGTATAGCAGTGTGTGTGTTTATTGTGTTCAGGTTACCTTGTGTAGCTGCTCCAGACTCTCATTGTGTGTGTGTGTGTGTGTGTGTGTCTGTGTATAGCAGTGTGTGTGTCTGTGTCTGTGTTTGTGTATTGCAGTGTGTGTGTATAGCAGTGTGTGTGTCTATGTGTGTGTATTGCAGTGTGTGTGTGTGTGTGTGTGTGTGTGTGTATAGCAGTGTGTGTGTTTATTGTGTTCAGGTTACCTTGTGTAGCTGCTCCAGACTCTCATTGTGTGTGTGTGTGTGTGTGTGTGTGTGTGTGTGTGTGTGTGTGTCTGTGTATAGCAGTGTGTGTGTCTATGTGTGTGTATTGCAGTGTGGGTGTGTGTGTGTGTGTGTGTGTGTGTGTGTATAGCAGTGTGTGTGTTTATTGTGTTCAGGTTACCTTGTGTAGCTGCTCCAGACTCTCATTGTGTGTGTGTGTGTGTGTGTGTGTCTGTGTATAGCAGTGTGTGTGTCTGTGTGTGTATTGTAGTGTGTGTGTGTCACTGCGTCGGCAGGGCTGAAGTGTTTTCTTTGTGTAAACTGTTACATATTCTTTGAATTAATTTATGCTTTGCATTGCCATATGTCATGGTTTAATGTTTTCTTTCCATTTTTCAGATTTTGTTGGATTAGCTGACAGGCTTTGATTTATAACTGATTAAAAAATACTGTGGAAAGGAAACTGAATTCACGTTTACACTGGAAATACTTCAGTTCGTGTTTATTTGTTAGTGTTCTTTCTGATTAAAATGAATATTAGAAACGAGGACGTTTCTTAAGAGAGCAGAGGAATTATGTAGCCGTCTAAAACTGTACTGATAAATAAGGATTCCCCTCGCTATTTGTGGTCTTATGCTGCCATCTAGTGGAGTAATAGGGTTATGTATTATGTGGTAAGGAGAAGCGGAAGCTGTATGTTGTGTGACCCCGCGAAAAAGAATAAAAAGAGTTTCTCCATTGTTGAGTTCACATGGCTCCCTTTGTTTTTGTTTTATTCTGTCAGTAAGTTTATTCATTGGCTCGAGCGCTACAATAACAATGAACACAAAAATATTAAAAAGCAATACATCTCAATAATAATAATAATAATAATAATAATAATAATAATAATAATAATAATAATAATAATAATAATACAGCTCTGTAGCTTCATATTGATTATTTTAATTCTGGCAGCACGTCCAGCACAGAGAGCCCTGAGTGACTCTCACACCTGCGACCAGCATGGGAAGCGCGTGCTGGATGGAGTTGCAAAGTTTCAAAGTAAAGAAAATATATGCAGTGCAGCGATCATGCTGTATTTGTATAAATATATGAAGTGCAGAGATCATGCTGTGTTTGTATAAATATATGAAGTGCAGCGATCATGCTGTGTTTGTATAAATATATGCAGTGCAGCGATCATGCTGTGTTTGTATAAATATATGAAGTGCAGAGATCATGCTGTGTTTGTATAAATATATGCAATGTAGAGATCATGCTGTGTTTGTATAACCAAGCCGCAAATATACTTTGCTCTGGTTTTGTTTTTTCATTTCTTTAACTGAGCTGCTCACATTGCAGTAGTTAAAACATCTGATTTGATTAGCAGGGCTGCAGCACACACCTGTTGTTACTGCAGATACATATCAGAGAGATTTGAATGTCTCCATGGCAACAGGGTTCCAGTACAGGTCATGTGTTGAGAAAGTTGGTTTCTACATAATTAGCAATACTGATACAGGGCACAAATAGATCCAAATAGAGCCCCAGGGTCGAACTCCACTGACTCTACACGGGGGCAGGGGATTTTAAACCATGTTCTTAACCTGCATAGATCATCAGGAGTGCCAAGACTGGTACAGCATTCAGTGTGATCCCTGTCTGGACAGTCACCATTACAGAAACCCACTGAAGAGGAGCAATGAAGAGCAGATATCCCACCCAGTCATTGTGCATTATACATGGATAAGGACTGGAGTGCCATTGGTATGGATTTGTGGAGATGGTCGGGTCGGGTCGGCAAAATGTCAGGGTTTTAAATTTAGGCCAGAGCTGACATTTCACTTTTACCTGCAACAGCACAGGCAGCCACTCTGATAGGCAGCACCGTCACAGCGCTTGCTGGAGTTAAATAAACCAGAGACCCCTCAATACAACAATCATACAAATTATTACATAAGTGTGCAAATGCAAAACAATATACCACTGCACTGTATGTAATTAATGAACTGCTGTTCACAGTGACGGGACTCGCGTCCTGATACCTCTATCTCTCTCAAATAGAAAAGACGACAACTGGCTTAAAAGCACACTGCAGTGAGCCTCACACAAGCACACTGCAGCGTGCCTCACACAAGCACACTGCAGCGAGCCTCACACAAGCACACTCCAGGGAGCCTCACACAAGCACGCTGCAGCGAGCCTCACACAAGCACACTGCAGCGAGCCTCACACAAGCACACTCCAGGGAGCTTCACACAAGCACACTGCAGTGAGCCTCACACAAGCACACTGCATCGAGCCTCACACAAGCATACTGCATCGAGCCTCACACAAGCACACTGCAGCGAGCCTCACACAAGCACACTGCAGCGAGCCTCACACAAGCACACTCCAGCGAGCCTCACACAAGCACACTCCAGCGAGCCTCACACAAGCACACTGCAGCGAGCCTCACACAAGCACACTGCATCGAGCCTCACACAAGCACACTGCAGCGAGCCTCACACAAGCACACTCCAGCGAGCCTCACACAAGCACCCTCCAGCGAGCCTCACACAAGCACACTGCAGCGAGCCTCACACAAGCACACTGCATCGAGCCTCACACAAGCACACTCCAGCGAGCCTCACACAAGCACACTCCAGCAAGCCCCACACAAGCACCCTCCAGCGAGCCTCACAAAGCACACTGCAGCGAGCCTCACACAAGCACACTCCAGCGAGCCTCACACAAGCACACTGCAGCGAGCCTCACACAAGCACACTGCATCGAGCCTCACACAAGCACACTGCATCGAGCCTCACACAAGCACACTGCAGCGAGCCTCACACAAGCACACTCCAGCGAGCCTCACACAAGCACCCTCCAGCGAGCCTCACACAAGCACACTGCAGCGAGCCTCACACAAGCACACTGCATCGAGCCTCACAAAAGCACACTCCAGCGAGCCTCACACAAGCACACTCCAGCGAGCCTCACACAAGCACACTGCAGCGATCCCCACACAAGTACACTGCAGCAAGCCCCACACAAGCACACTGCAGCCAGCCTCACACAAGCACACTGCAGCGAACCTCACACAAGCACATTCCAGGGAGCCTCACACAAGCACACTCCAGGGAGCCTCACACAAGCACACTGTGTCAGCCCCGTGTTTGTTTAGTTAAGATTACTTTGTGTTGGTGTCTTGTTTTTATTTGTTATTTATACTCTGTAAGCATTGCTTTTGTTACAACCTTTTATTTTGTTTTTGTGTTTAAATAAACATGGCGCCGCAGTACTGCCTTGTCTGTTTTTGTTCCTGCATCTGGCCTGACGTCACCACAGAGCCATCCGTATGACATTACAGGTGGATCAAACACTGCCCCTTCCCTTTGATCCAGCTCCCTGGCAGTCTCTCTCTAATGGAGCTTTGGATTCTCTTTGTATAGGATGTGACTGTTCCCAATTAGCACCAGTTATTCCCATTGGAAACAGCCACATTCCTACATGTTTTTGGCAGGGACAGGAATTAACCCCCTCCCTGCCAACCACCACTAAAGCACTTACAAACACTGACAGTATTTACAGGCAGGGTTCGTTCTCTGAAACAGGCAGTATAAGGAAAAATACATGAATGCAATCAATTGCAGTAAAACAATAATAGCAACAAAAATAATATTAAAAAGCAATACATCTCAATAATAGTAATAATAATAATTATAATTATAATTATAATTATAATTATACAGCTCTCTTGCTTCATATTGATTCTTTGTCACCCAGTGTATTAATATGTGTTAATATGTATTAAGATGTATTAATAGCACTGTCCTTAGTTACCATTAAATAGTTATGTTTTGCTTTTTAACAGTCTAAAAGGATGACTACAATAAGTTAGAAAGAAAGAAAGAAAGAAAGAAAGAAAGAAAGAAAGAAAGAAAGAAAGAAAGCACCCTGTGTCCAGCACAGAGTGCCCTGAGTGACTCTCACACCTGCAGACCAGCATGGGGAGCGTGGTGCTGGATGGAGTTGCAAAGTTTCAAAGTAAAGAAAATATATGCAGTGCAGCGATCATGCCGTGTTTGTATAAATATATGAAGTGCAGCGATCATGCTGTGTTTGTATAAATATATGAAGTGCAGAGATCATGCTGTGTTTGTATAAATATATGAAGTGCAGCGATCATGCTGTGTTTGTATAAATATATGCAGTGCAGCGATCATGCTGTGTTTGTATAACCAAGCCGCAAATATACTTTGCTTTGGTTTTGTTTTTTCATTTCTTTAACTGAGCTGCTCACATTGCAGGAGTTAAAACATCTGATTTGATTAGCAAGGCTGCAGCACACACCTGTTGTTACTGCAGATACATATCAGAGAGATTTGAATGTCTCCATGCCAACAGGGTTCCAGTACAGGTCATGTGTTGAGCAAGTTGGTTTCTACAGAATTAGCAATACTGATACAGGGCACAATTAGGTCCAAATAGAGCCCCAGGGTTGAACTCCACTGACTCTACACAGGGGCAGGGGATTTTAAACCATGTTCTTAACCTGAATAGATCATCAGGAGTGCCAAGACTGGTACAGCATTCAGTGTGATCCCTGTCTGGACAGTCACCATTGCAGAAACCCACTGAAGACAAGCAATGAAGAGCAGATGAAGACCACCCAGTCATTGTGCATTATACATGGATAAAGACTGGAGCGCCATTACACTTGTGGGACGGCTTCATTATTAAAATCTATTGACTGTTTTGGAAGAGGGATGCTTATCCACTCAGGGATTCCAGTAAGGAAGCAGGCAGTCTGGGTCAGGTAACATGGGACACAAATGCCACCCCAAGCACCACAAACCAGCAGGGGTGGTCAGGTACAAGAGTGCCTGTGTTATGTTTAGTGTCGCATTACAGCAGTGGTTCTGAACTGATATTACTTTGAGAACCATCGCCACGGTAATCGTAAACAGACAGCAACGGTTTTACGGCAGTCGCAAATGAGCGAACAGACATGTTGGTCTGAGTGATAAACACAATATAAATTCAGTCTTGAATTACTCAATCTTGTATAGTACAGTATACCAAACATGAAACAGGTGTTGAAACACATGTTGCCTCTTGCCCAGCACATGGTCAGCATTGTAGGAAATGCAACAAACCCAACCATTTTGCCCTCTGGTGCCGCTCAGGGCAGGCTCCACCGCCTGGCTCAGAACGCCCTGCACCCGTTTCTATTCATTCTGCGCTGCAGAAATCAACAGTGTTCAAACAATGTGGTGCTATGTGGTGATGTGCTGCTTCCACTGCTGGCTGACACAGGCGCTGTAGTGTCGCTGCTGAACAATCCTCTTATGAGAGATTTTTTTTTTCTCATGTGCCTCTGCAGAAACCTACCATCTCATCTCTGGCTATGGCAACACTCCCATCGCTGTTATAGGGACTGTCTGTCTGCCAGTGCGTTATAAGATGTAGCTGCACCCTCTGCTCTCTTCTACGTCTCAGCTGCTGCTGCCAACCTGATGGGACAAGACTTCCTTCAGGCTCTGGATTTTAATCTCGCTGACTCGGCCGGTTTGAATGTTTTTCATATCTCAGCTCCTTGGTCTCATCAATATCCAGCTCTGTTTGTGGGCCTCGGCTTTCTCACTGAATTTGTACACCAGCCTACAGTTGATACAACTGTCTCCCCGTCATTCAGTCCTTGCGGAGTGTCCCGCTCTCCCTCCGTGACCAGGTCTCCTAGGAGCTGCAGCGTGTCTTGGATTTGGACATTATTGAGCCCAGCAATGCGTCACCCTTGGTTTCCAATTTAGTGATTGCATGCAAGAATGGGGAGCTGTTCTTATAGGTTTTTAAATCAATCTCTCTCTCTCTCTCTCTCTCTCTCTCTCTCTCTCTCTCTCTCTATCTCTCTCTCTCTCTCTCCCAAACACCCACACTGAACTGAGAGCGCAGTAGGTTTATATACCATGGCTGAGGGGTTTAACAATCTGCATGAGTTTATTAATTGCATGTGACTGTTGATTAGTTTAACAACACACTAGCCAACAGCCACACATTACCACAAGGTTTTAATGTGGATGCGGCTTCCCATCCACGCTGCCAAACAATACAAAATATACGACTTCACCATCATATTTATAAATACATAATAATAATAATAATAATAATAATAATAATAATAATAATAATAATAATAATAATAATAATAATAATACAACAAAACAAATACAAAATAATAAATTGCACAGGGCGGAGGGGTACCCGCTCTAAAAATAAACAATACATTATGCCCGCCCTCTTTTCATGTGCAGGGCTCCTCGCCCTGCAACACCATGGATCTACAGTCTTCAGCAAACTTAACCTGCGCCAAGGCTGTCTCCAGGTGCCCCTGGCACCCACCAGCAGGGACCTCACAGCATTCGTCACCCACATGGGGCTCTTTCAGCACAAACACACGCCTTTTGGTCTCTGCTCTGCGCCAGGCTGCTTCCAAAAATGATGACCTTCCTGTTGGCGGGCATCCCAGGCATCTCCACCTACCTGGATGGCATTGTGGTGCCCTCAAACCGGCAGAACAGAAGTATTCCGTGGGCAGAGGGAGGCTTTGACATACATGTGGGCATATTTGTCTCTTCAGATGGGCCGACCGCCTCAACCAGTACCACTTCAAGCTGGAGTTCACTCCAGGATGCCACAACATTGTGCTGATCTCCTGTCACAAGCTGTGGTGTCTCCACCCCAGCAAGTCGTCACAGATGGGGATCAGGATTTTGTTCAACTGCTGCAAGGCCCACTGAAGACAGTCGTCTCCATGCCAGAGCTGCAGCAAGCATCCCAGGACGACGAGCTGTTTGGACACTTACATCAGAGAGGGATGGCCACCCAGGGTGGATGGGAAGCTGCTCCCATTCTACAGAGTTCATGATGAACTGTCCTGCTGGGAGGATGTATGCATCGCAAGGGGCCATCGCATGCTGATCCCGGAGACACTGAGAGCCGGCTGCTACGCATGGCACACGAAGGACACTGTAAAGCATTGTAAAGCTCAAACAACGCTGTAGGGAAACCGTTTTGGTGGCCTAACCTTGACCAGGATGTGGAGCTATTAGTGCCTCCTTAGCAGTAAGGCCAGCCAGCCAACACCAACACCCTTGTTCCCAGTAGAGTGGCAGGCTGGGCCATGGGAGCATCTGCAGGTCGACATCTGCAGAGAAATACATGGCGATCCTGCTCATGCTCGTTACCTGTCCAGACATGAGAGGCCTTCCAGATCCACCTGCCCCACTTCCGTTGCAGGGCGGCCTCAAAGGGCTAGAGTTTCCCCAGCCTGGGTGAGAGTCTATGTGACTGAGCATTGAATTTAATAAAACCTGACGGCTGTTTCGGGGGGGGGAGGATGTTGCGACAGTTCTCAAAGTGATAGCAGTTCAGAACCACTGCTGTAATGTGACACTAAACATAACAGACTGGATATAAAAACAAGGATACTGAAATGTACAGGAACTGTCTGAACAATGTTTGCTGCCACTGCATCATATAAACAGCTTTGGCTATTAAACCACAGGGGAGCTGGTTGGGTCTGGTTTAGTGCCACGTTAATGGTTTTGAATTTCTTTGGTCCTTTGTGTACTTAATTTTCTGAAACAAAGTATATAATTAAATAAGATGAATTATGGAACAGTACAAAAAGGCTTTCTGTAACTATAGGTTGTATTATGTTGCATCTAGCTCTTTGCACAGCCTTGCTTATCCCTGATCAAACAAGCTCAGGAAACATTTTCAAATCAGATGTTTTCAATACTGCAACACAAACCTGCAGTTGACACATAGCCCTCAATACAACAATCATACAAAATAAACCTGCACTTCACACACAGCCCTCAATACAACAATCATACAAAATAAACCTGCACTTCACACACAGCACCCTCAATACAACAATCATACAAAATAAACCTGCACTTCACACACAGCCCTCAATACAACAATCATACAAAATAAACCTGCACTTCACACACAGCCCTCAATACAACAATCATACAAAATAAACCTGCACTTCACACACACACCCTCAATACAACAATCATACAAAATAAACCTGCACTTCACACACAGCCCTCAATACAACAATCATACAAAATAAACCTGCACTTCACACACAGCCCTCAATACAACAATCATACAAAATAAACCTGCACTTCACACACACCCTCAATACAACAATCATACAAAATAAACCTGCACTTCACACACAGCCCTCAATACAACAATCATACAAAATAAACCTGCACTTCACACACAGCCCTCAATACAACAATCATACAAAATAAACCTGCACTTCACACACAGCCCTCAATACAACAATCATACAAAATAAACCTGCACTTCACACACAGCCCTCAATACAACAATCATACAAAATAAACCTGCACTTCACACACAGCCCTCAATACAACAATCATACAAAATAAACCTGCACTTCACACACAGCCCTCAATACAACAATCATACAAAATAAACCTGCACTTCACACACAGCCCTCAATACAACAATCATACAAAATAAACCTGCACTTCACACACAGCACCCTCAATACAACAATCATACAAAATAAACCTGCACTTCACACACAGCACCCTCAATACAACAATCATACAAAATAAACCTGCACTTCACACACAGCCCTCAATACAACAATCATACAAAATAAACCTGCACTTCACACACAGCCCTCAATACAACAATCATACAAAATAAACCTGCACTTCACACACAGCCCTCAATACAACAATCATACAAAATAAACCTGCACTTCACACACAGCCCTCAATACAACAATCATACAAAATAAACCTGCACTTCACACACAGCACCCTCAATACAACAATCATACAAAATAAACCTGCACTTCACACACAGCCCTCAATACAACAATCATACAAAATAAACCTGCACTTCACACACAGCCCTCAATACAACAATCATACAAAATAAACCTGCACTTCACACACAGCCCTCAATACAACAATCATACAAAATAAACCTGCACTTCACACACAGCCCTCAATACAACAATCATACAAAATAAACCTGCACTTCACACACAGCCCTCAATACAACAATCATACAAAATAAACCTGCACTTCACACACAGCCCTCAATACAACAATCATACAAAATAAACCTGCACTTCACACACAGCCCTCAATACAACAATCATACAAAATAAACCTGCACTTCACACACAGCCCCTCAATACAACAATCATACAAAATAAACCTGCACTTCACACACAGCCCTCAATACAACAATCATACAAAATAAACCTGCACTTCACACACAGAGCCCTCAATACAACAATCATACAAAATAAACCTGCACTTCACACACAGCCCTCAATACAACAATCATACAAAATAAACCTGCACTTCACACACAGCCCTCAATACAACAATCATACAAAATAAACCTGCACTTCACACACAGCCCTCAATACAACAATCATACAAAATAAACCTGCACTTCACACACAGCACCCTCAATACAACAATCATACAAAATAAACCTGCACTTCACACACAGCCCTCAATACAACAATCATACAAAATAAACCTGCACTTCACACACAGCCCTCAATACAACAATCATACAAAATAAACCTGCACTTCACACACAGCCCTCAATACAACAATCATACAAAATAAACCTGCACTTCACACACAGCCCTCAATACAACAATCATACAAAATAAACCTGCACTTCACACACAGCCCTCAATACAACAATCATACAAAATAAACCTGCACTTCACACACAGCCCTCAATACAACAATCATACAAAATAAACCTGCACTTCACACACAGCCCTCAATACAACAATCATACAAAATAAACCTGCACTTCACACACAGCCCTCAATACAACAATCATACAAAATAAACCTGCACTTCACACACAGCACCCTCAATACAACAATCATACAAAATAAACCTGCACTTCACACACAGCACCCTCAATACAACAATCATACAAAATAAACCTGCACTTCACACACAGCCCTCAATACAACAATCATACAAAATAAACCTGCACTTCACACACAGCCCTCAATACAACAATCATACAAAATAAACCTGCACTTCACACACAGCCCTCAATACAACAATCATACAAAATAAACCTGCACTTCACACACAGCACCCTCAATACAACAATCATACAAAATAAACCTGCACTTCACACACACCCTCAATACAACAATCATACAAAATAAACCTGCACTTCACACACAGCCCTCAATACAACAATCATACAAAATAAACCTGCACTTCACACACAGCCCTCAATACAACAATCATACAAAATAAACCTGCACTTCACACACAGCCCTCAATACAACAATCATACAAAATAAACCTGCACTTCACACACAGCACCCTCAATACAACAATCATACAAAATAAACCTGCACTTCACACACAGCCCTCAATACAACAATCATACAAAATAAACCTGCACTTCACACACACGCCCTCAATACAACTTTAGCTGAACTATTTGGATTTAAGTATATCGGATGAAGCTATAAGCTAAGAGGCTTTATTTTTTGCAGATTATCATTTCGTTTGTTCCTTAGATAGTTTAACATTTCTATTTCATATCTACACTGTTGTCTGAATCATGTTGTGTGCCATTTTATAATATATTGAAGCAGGGATATTAAAACGTGGGTAATTGTCTTAATCATGTTTGGTGCTACTGTATATTTTAAAATATATATAAAACGTGTACCTTTTCTAAAATGGGCGTGACTATCACTGCTTACTGAATGACATCACTGGCTGTACTGTTTGTCTCCTCCCATCATACTCAGTATATCACAGCATGTCTAAACTGAGCTGTCACAGTGTCAGCGTTTCAGATCAGAGAGAACACTTTGGCACTGCTTTGTGTCTAAGGTAAGACTTTCCAAAAACATTATCTAGATGTATTTGTCTGTATGTAGATTACTAAATATCTATTAAAACAGCAGCATGTTTATATGTGAAAGTCCAGTGTCCCAATTGGTTTTAAATATAGATATTAAGCAGTTTCCTCAAAAGCCCATGTTAAATATATTAGCTTTGTAGTTGCTTCTTGCAGAAGGAGTTTACTACTCTATAGGAAATAAACAAAAACAATATTATTTATTACTATTATTATTTTATTGAGATGTATTGCTTTTTAATAGTTTTATTTTGTATTGTTTTACTGCAGATGCATATGTTTTTCTTATACAGCCCTATTCTGTTTAAGTTTGTTTTGTTGGGTTAAATGCGGAGTCATTTGAGCAGGAATTCTTCTAAAATTATATAAAGTGTAGAAATATATTCAATTCAATCTGTAGCAGCATAAAAGTCATTTGGTCGATGGGATGTGCTGTACTTTGCATAGCCTTGCTTAGCCCTACTCAAACCTGCCAAGAAAACATTCAAATCAGATGTTTTCAATACTTCAACGCAGGATCTCTGATTTCTCCTCGACTCCTCTCCGCTCCATGTCGAGGAGAACTGTGTACGCAATGGTGCTCCACACTCTCCACTTCCTCCCCCTTGTCTCCCACTGAGACACTGCTTGGCAGGAGCCCCTCCAACCCCCAGAGGGCGAGTCCCCAGCGGGAGGCCCTGTGTTCTCCGATGGTCCCTAGAGGAGCCGGGGAGCTAGGATTGAGGGTGCTGCACGGAGCGCCGCGTCAGGAGAGATCCTGCATCACTTCAGCGACTCGGACACCGCATGCTCTTTCTGCAGTCAATCTGAGTCGGCGTTCCATATTTGTTTTTTGTACACCAGGCTGCACCCCGTTCTTCCTCTTTCTGACTTTCTGAAGAACCTCCTGCTGCACTTCTCCCCCACCCTTTTTAATTTCGGGTACCGTGTTTGTGGCTCTGCCACAAGGAGGGACCTAATGCTGAATCTGCTCCTGGCTCTTGCTCAACTGGCAATTTACAAGACCAGGAAGCGCAAGATCACCGGGGAGGGCCTCTTTGACTGCAGAGCCATGTTCAGAGCCCTGGTCCTATCAAGATCACCGGGGAGGGTCTCTTTGACTGCAGAGCCATGTTCAGAGCCCTGGTCCGGTCCCGGGTTACTTTAGAGCACGCCAACGCGGGATCCGCTGGCGACATGACGGCTTTTGTTTACCAGTGGGCTCTAAGTGGTGTGCTCTGTTCCATTTATTTTGGTTCATTATTACAGTTGAACATTTAATTTACAGTTTGAAAACCGTTTTTGTGTTACAATTAGTTAATGGCCAGTTTTTGTTCGCACCCCCTTTTTGTTTAGGGGATGCTAATTAATAATTTTTTAACAGTTGTTACAAACAGGCATACCATCTTGAGTAAGTCTCATCTCAGAAGCTAAGCAAGGTTGGGCTTGGTTTGTACATTGATGGGAGACCACCTAGAACACCATGTGCTGAGTAAAATCTGATATAGTCCTCCTATTGGTCATCAAACAGGACTACTAGTATTCTGTTATTTTGTCTTGCTGTGTTTTTTATATGTGAAGCTTTCCCTCTATGAAGGTGATTAATAGAAAGTCTTCTGTTTCTATTGCAGAGTCTGCTGTGATGGGGAGAGGGGCTGCTCATCCTTCTGCTTGCAGGTGGGTTTCCTTTATTTCTGTTTTTCTCACTATTTGCTTTGATATTTTCCACATTATCTCTCAGAAAAGTTAATGCAGTTCTTAAAGCTGCAGTGTCCCTCAATCACGTTCAATGTGAAAGTAACATGTGATTCCTGTGTGTGTGTGTTTACTGCACTGCTCCACTTCTACAGAGCAGACCTGGCTGCAGTTATATCTGCTCAGCTCAGCACAAGCTATTGATCGGTACTGTGGGAGGTATATGGAGGCTGTCTGTCTGTCTGAAGAAAGGGACTTTTTAAAGTAAAAATAAAATCTGGTATTATTCCCCAAATGTGCTAATACCCTTTTATCTTTATATCACTAACCCTGCTGCTAATACCCTGCTATTCTGTTTATATCATTAACCATCCTGTTAATACCCTGCTATTCTGTTTATATCATTAAGCCTCCTGCTAATACCCCATTATTCTCTTTATATCACTAACCCTGCTGCTAATACCCCATTATTCTGTTTATATCATACTTATTTCACAAAATTTTCCTGTGTTTTGTTTGTTCCCAGTTGGTCTGATATACTGGATATACTGCCTAGAAATATCTCTGACCACTATGCAGTTGTGTCTGTATTTAACCTGGCTCCCAGCCAAGGGAAATTGACCAGGTGGAGATTCAATACTTCACTTCTCCAGAATCAGGGTTTTCTGGCTCAGTTTAGATCAAAATGTACAGAATGTATTAATATTAATGTGGGCTTGGTAAACAATCGAGCAATGAGTTGTGCTGCTATCAAGGGTTTTATGTGTGGTAATGCGATTTGGTTTTCATCCCATCTAAAGAAGTTGAAATTGCAATTGATATCTCAACTGGAGTCTGGCTGTAGCAACTTAGAAAACACTTTAAATTCTCATTACAGATGTGCTGCTGATTCAAAATTGAGGGCAGAACAGGCTGAATTGAATAATTTGTTTAAACACAGGGTTGAATTTCGCATGCACTCTACCAAGCACAAATACTATACAGACAGTAGTCGACCATCTCACCTTCTTGTTTTAAAGTTGAAACGCCAGGAGGGTAGATTTACCATTCTAAAAACCAATTCTCCAACACAGGGGCTAGATTCTGATCCCACAGTAATTAATGAAACCTTTCAATCCTCTTTTGCTAATTTTTACTCCTCTGACAACTCATCCACCCTGGAGCGATGTCTTGCTTTTTTACAAAATCTCAACCTTCCCAGTATTTCTCTGGAAGATGCAATGATGCTGGAAGCTCCAATATTTCTAGATGACTTGTTACAGGCAGTTAAATCTGCTAAAAGGGGCTGCTCTCCAGGAATCGATGGACTGCCTGCTGAATTTTCAAGGTCCGATTTGGCTTGATACAATAAATGCTGCAATTACATCTGGTGGTTTTCATTGAGATTGTAACGCTACTTTGTACTGCCCAAATCAGGGAAAGATCTGAGTGAGTGCACCAGCTATCGTATTAATGGCGACATAAAAATGTCCTCCCGGCGCATCCAGTAAAAGCACTGGCGTAGAGTGCAGGATGTGCCCTATAGTCTGGACATTGCCGGTTTGAGTCCAGGCTATTCCTTTGCCTGACCGAGGATGGGAGCTCCAGGGGCACAATTGGCGGCGCGCTGGCGCCTGCAGTCTTGCCTGTAAGCTGCCCAGGGCTGCGTTGTCCTTTGATGCTGAAGCTCTGGGTGGCTGCATGGTGAGTCTGCAGTGTGTAAAAGCGGGCAGCTAACGGCACACGCTTCGGAGGACAGCATGTGTTCATCTTCACCCTCCCAAATCAGTGTAGGAGTGGTAGCGGTGAGCTGAGCTAAACAAAATAATTGGGCACTACTAAATTGGGGAGAAAATAACAAAAATGAATTGGCGACTACTAAATTGAAAAAATGCACAACGACTCGTCCCGTCCCTAGTCCTACTATGTCAGAGGCATCAATCTGCAGGATAAAATGTATGAATCAGGCTCAATTTACGTATTCGTTTATTTCAGTTTTAGGTCCAATTTAAACACACAGGAGGCTCATTGAAACAATAGAAATGTCAACAGACCACTCACTTGAGGAATGCAGACTGATATAATCAGACTTCAATACATGACTGCAAGTCCTGACTGATGAACACAAATAATACCGCAACACCTCGTTGTTATAATAGGTTTTCTCTGTAGTGGTTGATTTGTCCGCTCATGGTCGGAATAGGTATGACAGTATTTTATCTCGCAGCTACATGATTGTTTCTTTGTCAGGGTAATTAGTACATATACAGTGCCTATAGAAAGTCTACACCCCTTGAACTTTTTCACATTTTGTTGTGTCAGTGTCTCACAGTTTCATGCATTTAAATGAGGATTTTTTCCACTTATCTACACACCATACTCCACACTGTTAAGGGGAAAAAGTTTTTATTGAGAAAAAAATTATATATTAAAAATACAAAACTGAAAGATCATAATTGGGTAAGTCTCCACTCCCCTGAGTTAATACTTGGTGGAAGCACCTTTGGCAGCAGTTACAGCTGTGAGTCTGTTGGGATAGGTCTCTACCAACTTTGCACACCTAGATTTGGCAATATTTGACCATTCTTCTTTACAAAACTGTTCAAGCTCTGTCACGTTCCTTGGGGAGCGTTGATGGACAACAACCTTCAAGTCATGCCACAAATTTTTGATTGGATTTAGGTCGGGGCTCTGACTGGGCCACTCAAGGACATTTACCTTTTGTTCCTTAGCCACTCCAGTGAAGCTTTCGCTGTGTGCTTTGGGTCGTTGTCAGGCTGAAAGGTGAACTTCCATCTCAGTTTCAGCTTTCTTGCAGAGGGCAGCAGGTTTTCCTCAAGGACTTCTCTGTACATTGCTCCATTCATTTTCTCTTCCATCCTGACAAGTGCCCCAGTCACTGCCGATGAGAAACATCCCTATAACATGATGCTGCCACCACCATGCTTCACAGTAAGGATGGTGTTCTTTGGGTGATGCGCTGTGTTGGGTTTGTGCCAAACATAACGTTTTGCATTTAGGCCAAAAGTTCCATTTTAGTTTCGTCAGACCACAACACTTTTTGCCACATGGCTACAGAATCTCCTGAGTGTTTTTGTTTTGCACACTTCAAACGGGATTCAAGGTGGGCTTTCTTGAGTAAAATACAGGCCAGATTTGTGGAGTGCTTGGGATATTGTTGTCACATGCACACTTAGACCAGTCTTGGCCATTAAAGCCTGTAGCTCTTGCAAAGTTGCCATTGGCCTCTTGGTAGCCTCTCTGATCAGTCTCCTTCTTGCTCGGTCATCCAGTTTGGAGGGACGACCTGATCTAGGCAGGGTCTTGGTGGTGCCATACACCTTCCACTTCTTAATAATCATCTTGACTGTGCTCCAAGGGATATTCAAGGCCTTTGATATTTTTATACCCATCCCTGATCTGTGCCTTTCAACAACTTTGTCCCAGAGTTCTTTTGAAAGCGCCTTGGTGCTCATGGTTGAGTCTTTGCTTTGAAATGCACTACCTACAGGAACTGCTGAATTTATCCTGAAATTATGTGAATCACTACAATTTAGCACAGGTGGAGGCCACTTAACTTGGTGTGTGATTTTGAAGGCGATTGGTTACACCTGAGCTAATTTAGGATTGCTATTACAAGGGGGTGGACACTTATCCAACCAAGCTATTTCAGTTTTTATTTTTAATTCATTTTCTACAATTTTCTAGAAATTTTTTTCACTTGGAAGTTGTGGGGTAGGATGTGTAGATAAATGAAAAATAAAATATTTTAATGTATTTTAATTCCAGGCTATAAGGCAACAAAAGGTGAAAATTTTGAAAGGGGTGTAGACTTTCTATAGGCACTGTATATATAGGGAAAGTCAGGAAAGCAGACTCTGTATCTTAATATTTAAATTTAAATCCAAAAAATGGTCAAAATGACCACCTTTCTCGTTCTAGTGTTAATCATGTTGTTTTTCTTTATCAGGGTTGTGTGTGCCTGCGGACAACCAGATCAGAAAATACGTGTTTGTGGAAACTGTGAAGAGCTGGTCTGAAGCTCAGAGCTACTGTAGGGAGAATCACATAGACCTGGCCACTGTGCGCAGCCAGGAAGAAGCAAAGCAGATCTTAAATATTGTAGGAGCTTCTGTCGGGATTCCTGGATCGGGCTGTATCGTGATGACATACAGAACTGGCAGTGGTCTAACAGCGATGATGTCATCTACTCCAACTGGAGGGCAGACGTCTTCTGTGCTTCAGTCAATTCAGAGGGAAAGTGGATTGATTTACCCTGCCACCTTCAGAAAGCCTTCATGTGCTACAAAGGTAAAGACATAATTGTTGCTATATTGCAATTGATTATTCATTTATTTCAGTTCTTATGATTATTAAGCATCCCTGTGAGGGGAGCTTGTATGGGTTTGAAAATCTTGAAAAACTAATATCTCCAACTATTACAGCTTGCAAATACTTCTCGCCTATTGCTCTATTCATCACACTGCCCAAATCCTATCTCCAGTCCCTCGTGTCTCCTTATATTTCCTCTTGCCCTCTCCACTCATCCTCTGCTGGCCAACTTGTTATGGCTTCTCTTCACTCTCCTTTCTTCTGTGCTCGCTCCTACTCTACACTCTCCTTCTCTACACTCTCCTTCCTCCGTGCTCGCTCCTTCTCTTCACTCTCCTTCCTCCCGTGCTCGCTCCTTCTCTACACTCTCCTTCCTCTCGTGCTCGCTCCTTCTCTTCACTCTCCTTCCTCCCATGCTCGCTCCTTCTCTTCACTCTCCTTCCTTCCATGCTCGCTCCTTCTCTTCACTCTCTTTCCTCACATGCTCGCTCCTTCTCTTCACTCTCCTTCCCCATGCTCACTCCTTCTCTTCACTCTCCTTTCTCCCATACTGCTCCTTCTCTTCACTCTCCTTCCTCCCGTGCTCGCTCCTTCTCTTCACTCTCCTTCCTCCCGTGCTCTCTCCTTCTCTTCCTTCGTCCCGTGGTGGAAGCAGCTACCAGTTCTCCTCAGGACTGTTCAGTCTTTTACTGCTTTCCGACATCTTCTCAAAATGCAATGATTCAACCTTTATTTGTAAATTCCTATTTATATACTTTTGTATTTCTTTATTTATATTTATTTTGTATATATTGTATATATGTGTTTGTTTTGCATTTCTATTGCCTGTAAGTTATATACGTTTAATTTCTGGAAGTCGCTTTGGATAATACCTACATTTCGTTAGTGATAGGGCTGTGAGGTTTACTTTCCCCTCTGGGCTGGGGTTTGCTGTGTGAAGGTTGAAATCTTCTCTGGGAGTTCTGTGGCAGTTCATTTCTTTCAGATCCAGGAAAGTCGGGCTCTGCTTCATCTCCTAGTACCTGAGTGCTGCTGGTATTGGGCCGGGTATCTGTATATTTCATCATACTCTCGCAGCTTCCAGGATGGTGGGCAATGAGTTGTCTGCATTTCCTCTGTGCTCATGGCAACTCTGACCTCTGCAGACAGGTTACGTATGAACAGCAGCTTGAAGCTCTTGTCTACATTGTCCCCTGGATGTGCTTCACCTGCATAGTAAAGGCATTTCAGTTCCTTGTAGAAGTCTCTCAGGTCCTCATCCTTCTTACATTGTCTGAGACAGGCTGTGTGCAGGGCTGTGCAGGGATCGCCATAGAGCATTTCCCTATTAAGGTAATGCACAGTTTCTCAAAGTTTTTCCTGGTCAGAGCTGACAATGTAGATGTCCACTCCAGTATTGTGTCTACAAGTGTGAGAGAGAGCAGTCTGGGCTTATGCAGATCACTTGTCAGTCCCCAATCGTCAAAAATGTCCTGGATATGACTGGTGTGTCCCTCAGTGGTGATGCTCTTTTTACCTGCTGATAGTTGATGCTAACTTGTGGTGTAAACCATTAGTTCTCAGTTCAGGTTGGCGTTCTTCACCATTGCGCATTGCAGAGTTGTAGAGTGGGCCCTGGGCTCGCCAGGGACTTGCCTTCTGGGTTGTGCAGTGTATTCAGGGAGTGAGGTTACGCTCTTAGCAGAAAAAAGTATTTGAGTTGAAATCAGGTTCCGACGACCCTTTCGGAGGCTGCAAATCTCTGCATTTGCTTTCTCAAGCTCCTCCTCTCCATGTTCTAGCTCTGCGTGGAGCCTGGGAATGTCGGATTTCAACATCTTTAAGGGCCTGTCGCCATCGACAGCAGCATAGTGGCAATTCTGGATGTGATCTCATCTTTGAGGACCTGTCACCCCCGACAGCAGCATAGTGGGCAACTCTGGATGCAGATCTCATCTTTGAGGGCCTGTCTCCCCGACAGCAGCATAGTGAGCAACTCTGGATGCAGATCTCAAAGTGCAGTGATGTTGATCCGGGTTTAGTGCTGGCCTTTGGCGAGGGGTCTGATCATCTGTTTGTTAGAAATGCTGAAATTGTAAAAGCTTCTTTTTGAATTCCTCAGGAAGCTGATGACGCTTCCTTGAAAATGGCTGTCTGTATGTCATGGATGATTCGAGATTGGGCAGTAAAATGTTGTTTCTTTTCTCAGCAGTCAGTCACGTTGCTGCTTGTGTATTCGGGCAGTGATGTCTTTGTTCCTCTTTTCTCAGCAGTCAGTCACGTTGCTGCTTGTGTATTAGGGCAGTGATGTCTTTGTTCCTCTTTTCTCAGCAGTCAGTCACGTTGCTGCTTGTGTATTCGGGCAGTGATGTCTTTGTTCCTCTTTTCTCAGCAGTCAGTCACGTTGCTGCTTGTGTACTCTGGTAGTCACGTCTTTTGCTGGTGATTTTAATACACTCATCCCTAACTGTACTCAAATTTAAGACACAGGCTATTTTTGAGAAGCAAAAATGGTTGAGAATGCATCTTAAATTTGAAGGAATATGGTGTATTAAAATGTAGACAAATATTAATGGAAATGAAGTAAAAGTTTAGTAAGGAGAGATGAGGGGATTCTACACAACAAACTACAAATAGAACACAATCTTTTTCATAAATCAAGGTTGTTACACGGGCAAATGATTTACTAGGAATCTATTAAAACAAGGGGATTTATTAAACATGCATTCAATCTAATAGTACGTTCAGAAAAATAAAAACAAGAAATGCAGAATGTCAACGTAAACAATGAAGCAGACAACACATTCAAACAATTGCACAGCCAATATTCCATTAAACAACATTACAACAAACAAGGCATTTAGACAATAATCTATCAATGAACTAACAATAATAATATTAGAGTCAAAGCAACTTCTAGAGATTTCACTGTAAGAGATTCTCTTCTAATCACTTAGCTTAACTGTAAGCTGCATCCAATTTCAATAGAAACTCCTTCCTAGCTTACCATACACAAGACAAGAAACACACATTTAGGGTTTCGGCTCTTCAAATGCAATGCTCTACTACAGACAAATCTGCCTCTGTATCTTAAGATACTCTGCACTAGTACTACAGGTGACACAGTATTACTGACATAAGCCATTCTCTAAAATGACTTCACAATGAATACCACAAGTTAACACAATTACAATAGGAACTGTTCATACGGTAAGATACCTGTTATCTGATCACATACACTTAGAAATTTCCTTGTTTTCCATGAAAACAAACATGAAATGAGTTTGAATAGGAAATATAGCAAAATGAATAGGAAATATAGTCATTGACAAGGTTAGAAATAATGATTTTTAATTGAAATAATAATTGTGTCCTTCAAACTTTGCTTTCGTCAAAGAATCCTCCATTTGCAGCAATTACAGCCTTGCAGACCTTTGGCATTCTAGTTGTCAATTTGTTGAGGTAATCTGAAAAGATTTCACCCCATGCTTCCTGAAGCACCTCCCACAAGTTGGATTGGCTTGATGGGCACTTCTTACGTACCATACGGTCAAGCTGCTCCCACAACAGCTCAATAGGGTTGAGATCCGGTGACTGAGCTGGCTACTCCATTATAGACAGAATACCAGCTGACTGCTTCTTCCCTAAATAGTTCTTGCATAGTTTGGAGCTGTGCTTTGGGTCATTGTCCTGTTGTAGGAGGAAATTGGCTCCAATCAAGCGCCATCCACAGGGTATGGCATGGCGTTGCAAAATGAAGTGATAGCCTTCCTTCTTCAAGATCCCTTTTACCCTGTACAAATCTCCCACTTTACCACCACCAAAGCACCCCCAGACCATCACATTGCCTCCACCATGCTTGACAGATGGCATCAAGCACTCCTCCAGCATCTTTTCATTTGGTCTGCGTCTCACGAATGTTCTTCTTTGTGATCCGAACACCTCAAACTTAGATTCGTCTGTCCATAACACTTTTTCCAATCTTCCTCTGTCCAGTGTCTGTGTTCTTTTGCCCATCTTAATCTTTTCTTTTTATTGGCCAGTCTGAGATATGGCTTTTTCTTTGCAACTCTGCCTAGAAGGCCAGCATCCCGAGTCGCCTCTTCACTGTTGACGTTGAGACTGGTGTTTTGCGGGTACTATTTAATGAAGCTGCCAGTTGAGGACCTGTGAGGCGTCTGTTTCTCAAACTAGACACTCTAATGTATTTGTCCTCTTGCTCAGTTGTGCACCGGGGCCTCCCACTCCTCTTTCTATTCTGGTTAGAGCCAGTTTGCGCTGTTCTGTGAAGGGAGTAGTACACAGCGTTGTACGAGATCTTCAGTTTCTTGGCAATTTCTCGCATGGAATAGCCTTCATTTCTCAGAACAAGAATAGACTGACAAGTTTCAGAAGAAAGTTCTTTGTTTCTGGCCATTTTGAGCCTGTAATCGAACCCACAATTGCTGATGCTCCAGATACTCAACTAGTCTAAAGAAGGCCAGTTTTATTGCTTCTTTAATCAGCACAACAGTTTTCAGCTGTGCTAACATAATTGCAAAAGGGTTTTCTAATGATCAATTAGCCTTTTAAAATGATAAACTTGGATTAGCAAACACAACGTGCCATTGGAACACAGGACTGATGGTTGCTGATAATGGGCCTCTGTACGCCTGTGTAGATATTCCATTACAAATCAGCCGTTTCCAGCTACAATAGTCATTTACAACATTAACAATGTCTACACTGTATTTCTGATCAATTTGATGTTATTTTAATGGACAAAAATTTGCTTTTCTTTCGAAAACAAGGAAATTTCTAAGTGACCCCAAACTTTTGAACGGTAGTGTATATATATATATATATATATATATATATATATATATATATATATATATATATATATATATACAGTGCCTATAGAAAGACTACACCCCTTTCAAAATTTTCACCTTTTGTTGCCTTATAGCCTGGAATTAAAATGCATTAAAATAGTTTTTTTTTATTGATCTACACATCCTACCCCACAACTTCCAAGTGAAAAAAATATTCTAGATATTTGTAGAAAATTAATAAAAATAAAAACTGAAAAAGCTTGGTTGGATAAGTGTCCACCCCCTTGTAATAGCAATCCTAAATTAGCTCAGGTATAACCAATCGCCTTCAAAATCACACACCAAGTTAAGTGGCCTCCACCGGTGTTAAATTGTAGTGATTCTCAAGATTTCAGGATAAATTCAGCAGTTCCTGTAGGTAGTGCATTTCAAAGCAAAGACTCAACCATGAGCACCAAGGCGCTTTCAAAAGAACTCCGGGACAAAGTTGTTGAAAGGCACAGATCAGGGGATGGGTATAAAAAAATATCAAAGGCCTTGAATATCCCTTGGAGCACAGTCAAGACGATTACTAAGAAGTGGAAGGTGTATGGCACCACCAAGACCCTGTCTAGATCAGGCCGTCCCTCCAAACTGGATGATCGAGCAAAAAGGAGACTGATCAGAGAGGCTACCAAGAGGCCAATGGCAACTTTGCAAGAGCTACAGGCTTTTATGGCCAAGACTGGTCAAACTGTGCATGTGACAACAATATCCCAAGCACCACAAATCTGGCCTGTATTTTACTCAAGAAAGCCCACCTTGAATCCCGTTTGAAGTTTGCAAAAAACACTCAGGAGATTCTGTAGCCATGTGGCAAAAAGTTTTGTGGTCTGACGAAACTTAAATGGAACTTTTGGCCTAAATGCAAAACGCTATGTTTGGCACAAACCCAACACAGCGCATCACCCAAAGAACACCATCCCTACTGTGAAACATGTTGGTGGCAGCATCATGTTATGGGGATGTTTCTCATCGGCAGTGACTGGGGCACTTGCCAGGATAGAAGGGAAAATGAATGGAGCAAAGTACAGAAAAGTCCTTGAAGAAAACCTGCTGCCCTCTGCAAGAAAGCTGAAACTGGGACGGAAGTTCACCTTTCAGCATGACAACGACCCAAAGCACACAGCCAAATCTACACTGGAATGGCTAAGGAACAAAAAGGTAAATGTCCCAGTCAGAGCCCTGACCTAAATCCAATCGAAACTTTGTGGCATTATTTGAAGATTGCTGTCCATCAACGCTCCCCAAGGAACTTGACAGAGCTTGAACAGTTTTGTAAAGAAGAATGGTCAAATATTGCCAAATTTAGATGTGCAAAGTTGGTAGAGATCAATCCCAACAGACTTGCAGCCAAAGGTCTTCCACCAAGTATTAACTCAGGGGGGTGGAGACTTATCCAATTATGATCTTTCAGTTTTGTATTTTTAATATATAATTTTTTTCTCAATTAAAACATTTTTCCCCTTAATAGTGTGCAGTATGGTGTATAGATAGGTGGAAAAAATCCTCATTTAAATGCATGAAGATCATATCCTGATAAGTATTAGCTTGATACTTGTGTGTACTTCCCGTTGGTATAGTTCAGTTTCAGGTAAAGCAGGACGTCTTAAGGGAACCAGAGACGTGGTATGCCAACTCCACAGCTTTGCAGCCATTCTGAAGGGACAGCTTTGGCTTGGATCTTCGGAACAAAGGGAGGCCAGACAGCATTTCCGATTGGCTAGTCATATCAGAGCTGAGACACTGTTTGAAGTGGAGGTGCCAATCACTGTCTCCTGTGTCGGGCAGACGTTGAGTAGATTATAGTGATGAGCGATTATCAATTTTACAAGTCGATTCGATATTTGAAAATAATCCCGATTATGATTATCGATTATTCTAATAACATCATTTTAGGGGAAAAAAGTCACAAAAGGTTCCTGATTAAATGTTTCTTTTTTATTTCTAATTAAAAACTACAATAAGACTTCAATAACTGTTTTCAACAGCACTTTCAAACCTACAAAACATACAGTATGCATTATATTGAAGTCCCTACTAAAGCAGCATAACCAATATATAAACAATACCACTTCACAGAAACCATTTTTAAATAAAAAGAAAAGCACACACAATCTGACAACGCACTCTCTTGCTCTCAACTGCCTGAAATCTTCTCTTAAGCTCTTTTGAATCCCTAACTCTCTAGAGTTGATAATGCTGCATAACAGATAATAATAATAATAATAATAATAATAATAATAATAATAATAATAATAATAATAATAATACATGGCTGGAAGTTTATTAACTTGTTAAATATAACGTAATACAAGAAAGAATGGCAACCTGAAGCAAAATATTATAAACATAATCTTAGTTATTAATAATTACAATTATCTTCATAATCTTTTGTTTCTGGTTGCCATCTTTCTTGTATTACGTTTCATGTAATAATATTAAATGAAATGTAGTACAAGAAATAGTAATGTGAAACATTTTTGTTTATTACAGTATTAAACAAAAAAGTAATTTCTTAACCAGCCTCGCTGACTAAACTAAAACGAGAAGCCGAGTCAACAATAAGTCAACAAGGAGGCTGTGTGGTCCAGTAGTTAAAGAAAAGAGCTTGTAACCAGAAGGTCCCTGGTTAAAATCCCACTTTAGCCACTGACTCATTGTGTGACCCTGAGCAAGTCACTTAACCTCCTTGTGCTCCGTCTTCGGGTGAGATGTAATTGTAAGTGACTCTGCAGCTGATGCATAGTTCACACACCAAGTCTCTGTAAGTCGCCTTGGATAAAGGCGTCTGCCAAATAAACAAAAATAATAATAATAACAGATACGTGAAAGTCCCAGTAAAACAATACAATAGCTTTGGGTAGCTCAATTATATATACAGTACTGTGCAAAAGTTTTAGGCAGGTGTGAAAAAATGCTGTAAAGTAAGAATGCTTTCAAAAATAGACATGTTAATAGATTATATTTATCAATTAACTAAATGCAAAGTGAGTGAACAGAAGAAAAATCTAAATCAAATCCATATTTGGTGTGACAACCCTTTGCCTTCAAAACAGCATCAATTCTTCTAGGTACACTTGCACAAAGTCAAGGATTTTGTAGGCATATAGTCAGGTGTATGATTAAACAATTATACCAAACAGGTGCTAATGATCATAATTTAAATATGTAGGTTGAAACACAATCATTAACTGAAAAAGAAACAGCTGTGTAGGAGGAATAAAACTGGGTGAGGAACAGCCAAACTCAGCTAACAAGGTGAGGTTGCTGAAGACAGGTTACTGTCAAAAGTCATACACCATGGCAAGACTGAGCACAGCAACAAGACACAAGGTAGTTATACTGCATCAGCAAGGTCTCTCCCAGGCAGAAATTTCAAGGCAGACAGGGGTTTCCAGATGTGCTGTCCAAGCTCTTTGAAGAAGCACAAAGAAACGGGCAACGTTGAGGACCATAGACGCAGTGGTCGGCCAAGGAAACTTACTGCAGCAGATGAAAGACACATCATGCTTACTTCCCTTCGCAATCGGAAGATATCCAGCAGTACCATCAGCTCAGAACTGGCAGAAAACAGTGGGACCCTGGTACACCCATCTACTGTCCGGAGAAGTCTGGTCAGAAGTGGCCTTCATGGAAGACTTGAGGCCAAAAAGCCATACCTCCGACGTGGAAACAAGGCCAAGCGACTATGCACGAAAACACAGGAAACTATGCACGAAAACACAGGAACTGGGGTGCAGAAAAATGGCAGCAGGTGCTCTGGACTGATGAGTCAAAATTTGAAATATTTGGCTGTAGCAGAAGGCAGATTGTTTCACTGAAGGGCTGGAGATCGTACACGAATGAGTGTCTGCAGGCAACAGTGAAGCATGGTGGAGGTTCCTTGCAAGTTTGGGGCTGCATTTCTGCAAATGGAGTTGGGGATTTGGTCAGAATTAATGGTCTCCTCAATGCTGAGAAGTACAGGCAGATACTTATCCATCATGCAATACCATCAGGGAGGCATCTGATTGCCCCAAATTTATTCTGCAGCATGACAACGACCCCAAACATACAGCGAAAGTCATTAAGAACTATCTTCAGCGTAAAGAAGAACAAGGAGTCCTGGAAGTGATGGTATGGCCCCCACAGAGCCCTGATCTCAACATCATCGAGTCTGTCTGGGATTACATGAAGAGAGAGAAGCAACTGAGGCTGCCTAAATCCACAGAAGAACTGTGGTTAGTTCTCCAAGATGTTTGGGCCAACCTACCTGCCGAGTTCCTTCAAAAACTGTGTGCAAGTGTACCTAGAAGAATTGATGCTTGATGCTGTTTTGAAGGCAAAGGGTGGTCACACCAAATATGGATTTGATTTAGATTTTTCTTCTGTTCACTCACTTTGCATTTAGTTAATTGATAAATATAATCTATTAACATGTCT
>CM060288.1:707501-770732 GCA_030684275.1 Acipenser oxyrinchus oxyrinchus | reverse complement strand
TGTATATCTAATTCTAATACCTATCTAACTAATTTAATTTAATTGTTTACAATAATGTAACTAAGTTAAAATTATAATTCTGTCCCAATTTATGTTTCTCTTGCCTCTGCTCTCACCAACTCGCCGTCTTCTGAAAACTGCTCTGAGTGTCTCTTCGGTTGTCGAGCATCTGACAGCGGTCAGGTGCGCACTCTCTCTCGAGGCATACATTCATACATTGCTTGATGCATACTGTATATATTACATATTCATCCATTATCATAACCGCTTATTGCTTTAGAGGGTTGCTCCTCTACTGGTTGGAGCGTGGAACGTCACACTCACTTCTCAGAGCGGGGAGGAATGTGCGAGGGAAGATCATTTACAACCAGTACACATTTCATAAATGAGTTCTAAAATTATATATGTATATGTAAGAATATTATATGTAGCCTAATAAAACTTCAAATTCATCTTCGATTAATTCTGTCAGTCCACATCTCTAACGTTTTCACAATGTTGCCACAATGTTGCGTTTTTCACAACCAAACCACAACCTTACCACAACGTGGAGTATTAGTTAACGCATAACGTTTTTACAACATTATCAAGTTGTGGTTGCCACAACAGTCAGCTGGACGTTAAAGAATTGTGGGATATGTGGGAGCGAGTCATAGAAGCAAAGGTATATTTCAAGGCTTTAAAACAACATATCCCACAATTCTCTTCAAATTCCCGTCCCTGCCTATTGGCTGAGCGTCGCAGAGTAAGCTGGGGCGCCACATTCAAAATTCAAACCGTACAGACAAACACGGAGCATTTAACTTACGCCTATTTGTTTTTAAACTACTGACTGTCTCTGTTGAACCGAATACTGTTTTGTTTTTAGCCATATTTTTATTTTCATCGGCACACGCGCTCTGGATGCAAGTACAGTGCTGACATGTCATTTCCTAAAATTATATTAAGCGAGGATTCCCTTAAATATATAAAGAAAAAAGGCAGTGTATTTTAGCACTACTACAAGACCATGTACGGAATTAAAATGAATGGACTAAATAATGGTGATTGTTTTGTAACAATTTAATTGGTTTAAAAGCAAACACGTTTATCCATAAACTAATGTTAACAGAAAATAAATATAAAAAAGAATTGACAAAAGCTGCCGCGAAGCACTGTGGTTGAAAGTGAAAACGTTACCCACGTAAAGTTTTTTCCCACCAGAAAGGAGAAATGCAGAAACGTCAATCTGTTAACGTTTCTCTCATGAGCCTGGGCAACCCTATCATCACCTTTCAATGCGTTGGTGATTACCTAACGGACCCCATGTGTTACTCTTGGGGGACCACACAGACCATTCCAATGGGTCTGATGTGTCTTGATAACGCCGATTCAATGCACTGATTACAGCCCGATCGGGTGGCATTGAAGTGAGAACAAAAGACTGCATTTCCCAGCGTCGCTCTCTCTATTTAAAGCTGCGCTTGCACATTGAAGTGAATAAAGAAAGACTCGATGCGTTCACGGAGATCATTCTGCGCAGAATCTGACCAATTTGCCAATGATCTTCTATGAGCTGGACAGATTCTGCGGATAATGATCTCTGTGAATGCACCACTAATGTCCCCCTTTCACAGCTGCCCGGTTCAGCTCAGTTAATTCGGAAGCTGTTCCTTTTTTTGTAATTGCAGATATAATGGACAGTGCTCACCCTTTAGAACGCTATAGTGGGGAGCCATAGTTACAAGACCGTGCTATTTGTGTTCCGCCTTATAACGAGTATAAAAGGACTGCTGTAATGGCATTATGGAGCAAATGGGAGCCATGACCCTACTGTGTTCTAACCGATTCCACACTATAACAAGGCACGTTATAACAGCTGAGCACTGTGTGTGTGTGTGTGTGTGTGTGTGTATATATAATTAGGGCTGTCAATTAATCGCAATTAACTTCTGCGATTAACGCGTAAATGTTTTTAGAGATTAATTATTTTAACTCGCGTTAATCGCATTGCTGTGTCTTGAGGCTTTCAGCACACCGTACTTCAATCCCAGCCACGGCAGCATGGTATTGAGTGTCTGAGTGCAGTTATTAAATAGAAAGTTAGTCACTGAACCGCTTAATGGAGCAAAGCACTAAAAATGAATGGGATTTTTTTTGTTTGTTTTTTTTGACGGCTCACTGGACAGAGACGTTTACTTCGATACTGTCAAAGTGAGTTCCAGTATCACACACGAGTCTGCTGCATGCTGAACATGCCTTCATGTCTGATAATACACTAGCAGCTCTTCTGCTACAGACAATAACAGCAACAAATTAAACCCACCAGTTTTGACAGAAATGCAGAAAGTATATATATATATATATATATATATATATATATATATATATATATATATATATATATATATATATATATATATATATATATATATATATATATATACAGTACTGTGCAAAAGTTTTAGGCAGGTGTGAAAAATGCTGGAAAGTAAGAATGCTTTCAAAAATAGACATGTTAATAGATTATATTTATCAATTAACTAAATGCAAAGTGAGTGAACAGAAGAAAAATCTAAATCAAATCCATATTTGGTGTGACAACCCTTTGCCTTCAAAACAGCATCAATTCTTCTAGGTACACTTGCACAAAGTCAGGGATTTTGTAGGCATATAGTCAGGTGTATGATTAAACAATTATACCAAACAGGTGCAAATGATCATCAATTCAATATGTAGGTTGAAACACAATCATTAACTGAAACAGAAACAGCTGTGTAGGAGGAATAAAACTGGGTGAGGAACAGCCAAACTCAGCTAACAAGGTGAGGTTGCTGAAGACAGTTTACTGTCAAAAGTCATACACCATGGCAAGACTGAGCACAGCAACAAGACACAAGGTAGTTATACTGCATCAGCAAGGTCTCTCCCAGGCAGAAATTTCAAGGCAGACAGGGGTTTCCAGATGTGCTGTCCAAGCTCTTTTGAAGAAGCACAAAGAAACGGGCAACATTGAGGACCGTAGACGCAGTGGTCGGCCAAGGAAACTTACTGCAGCAGATGAAAGACACATCATGCTTACTTCCCTTCGCAATCGGAAGATGTCCAGCAGTGCCATCAGCTCAGAACTGGCAGAAAACAGTGGGACCCTGGTACACCCATCTACTGACGGAGAAGTCTGGTCAGAAGTGGCCTTCATGGAAGACTTGCGGCCAAAAAGCCATACCTCCGACGTGGAAACAAGGCCAAGCGACTCAACTATGCACGAAAACACAGGAACTGGGGTGCAGAAAAATGGCAGCAGGTGCTCTGGACTGATGAGTCAAAATTTGAAATATTTGGCTGTAGCAGAAGGCAGTTTGTTCGCCGAAGGGCTGGAGAGCGCATACGAATGAGTGTCTGCAGGCAACAGTGAAGCATGGTGGAGGTTCCTTGCAAGTTTGGGGCTGCATTTCTGCAAATGGAGTTGGGGATTTGGTCAGAATTAATGGTCTCTTCAATGCTGAGAAGTACAGGCAGATACTTATCCATCATGCAATACCATCAGGGAGGCATCTGATTGGCCCCAAATTTATTCTGCAGCATGACAACGACCCCAAACATACAGCGAAAGTCATTAAGAACTATCTTCAGCGTAAAGAAGAACAAGGAGTTCTGGAAGTGATGGTATGGCCCCCACAGAGCCCTGATCTCAACATCATCGAGTCTGTCTGGGATTACATGAAGAGAGGAAGCAACTGAGGCTGCCTAAATCCATAGAAGAACTGTGGTTAGTTCTCCAAGATGTTTGGGCCAACCTACCTGCCGAGTTCCTTCAAAAACTGTGTGCAAGTGTACCTGGAAGAATTGATGCTTGATGCTGTTTTGAAGGCAAAGGGTGGTCACACCAAATATGGATTTGATTTAGATTTTTCTTCTGTTCACTCACTTTGCATTTAGTTAATTGATAAATATAATCTATTAACATGTCTATTTTTGAAAGCATTCTTACTTTCCAGCATTTTTTCACACCTGCCTAAAACTTTTGCACAGTACTGTATATATATATATACACACACACAGTGCTCAGCCATTATAACGCGCCTCGTTATAGTGCGGAATCAGTTATATCTTAATCCTACCTTTGGGAGACTTTTGGTACAATAAATCTGTACCTTATGGGTACAAAATGAATAGCGGGACACATACGTGTCCCCCTAAGACACGCACTGTAAGAAGAAAGTTCACACTGTCTTCAGGGCCCAACAGTATATGTTTCTAGATACGTATTAGAATTAAAAAAAAAAAAAAAACTAAATGGGTGGTGTATATCCAGCTTGGTGAATTTATCCATCTTCAGGCGATTTCCACTTTTTCATATATTGCATGAAAAATAACGCGTATATTTATTATATCTATACGTATGTTATCAATACTAATGCCCAATATTACAAAAACAATTTATCAACATATTCTATCTATCTATAAATTACCGAAGTGCTAAAACCTTACTGAAAAAGTGATTTTCTCTATAGGATATAAACCACAGATCTTGTGAGATTGTCTTACTGCCAGGCAGACTGATCTCTTCTCTCCCACCGCCGCGTGACACTCGGACGTCGGAAAGGACATGAGTTCTAAAAGGTACGTTTTGTTTTTTACTTTGAAGTATCAAGAATCTCTTATATAAAATCATTAATCATGGTAGCTATCGTCACCTGCAAAGGCTTACGCAAGTAGGCCTGTATTAATTTAGCTGCAAGACATTTTCCAACGCTGAAGAAAAAATAGATTTGCTCTGATACAGCTGTTACTTAAAAAAATAATAATAAATCAACTTCATAATATCAAAATAAATTAAACCGTTTATGTTTCAGTTCGTATAATTTCACATCAGGCTAGGACATATTTTAATGCCATCAATGTAATGAATTAAATGTGCACAATATTCTAGTTCACAATTTAAAATTGAGAAAATGTAATCCCATTATTTTTGCTAGGCAATTATCTATTGCTAGGCAATTATATTAATGATTTAAACTGTTGTCAGCATGTTCAGGAACTTTATTGATATGGTGTGAAGCATTTAAAATCTTTAAGAAATATATGTGCGTTAACTTTTTTGTATTCCCTTGATACTAGACATATTCAAAGCTATACTGCAGTCGTTAGCAGTAGAGTATGTACATAACACTGAGTTCATACATTAAACTTTTGCTATGCAATATTTAAGAACTGGTAGACAATAGATTGATGCATGAAAAATACACAGCCAAATTTGGAAGGTCAAGAGAAGGCATCTTTCCATGTAGAGCCGACTCCACTTATTTGCGTATTGGATAATTGCATAAATTGCTTAACTGCATAGCTTGCAGCTGGTCCATAATTTTCTATGATTGTATGGTGCTAAATGCATATTTCACTTAATTGCATGAAGCTGCGTGGTCCCGAAGTCCATTGTACATTGCATTTTAATTCGGATAATTGCATATTGCGAACAACGTTCAAAAAAAATATATATGTTTGAGTTTCAGAAATAGCAGTGACGTAAGCGCATAGCAACTGCATGACAGCGGGCAAAGCAGACAGGAAAGACAGAAAATGGCAAAGCAAATGTGTTAAACTCGAGCCTTGGCACACTACGAGCTTTCATGGAGGCAGATGGTTGTCAGTCTTTTGACAGTTTTTAACAGTTGTTTATCAGCTCAATCGTCCGACTACTATGCATACTTCCATGAAATATTTTTTTGCTATGTTGTAATCACAAGATCTATAGTAAGGTACTGTGCACACCTGTTTAACTTATGTTTTGCTGTACTGTATTACAGTAAATGAGTTTAGGCCGGCTGTAATATACAGTACATTAGTTTACATTAGTTTACTTTTCATGGTATGATAACTATCAGAAAAAAACACCACGATTATCATATAATTGCATTGTAGTGTAATTTAATATAAAATATTCAACCAAATATGCAGATAAACACAAATCTGCATACCTGTACTTTATTGGGTACCAGTATCTTTGCCTTCAGTCAGATTTATCAAGGTATTTGCATCAAAATGGGATTTACATCCTTTTTTGTGAAGAAAACAATGTGTTAATATTGCTAGTAACAAACAATAATTTAGGCATACAGTACTTTTGAGTCTTTTTAAAGGCCCTTTCTCAAATGGTCGTTTGGTGCATACTGAAGTATGGTTCAGTTCATTTGCAGGCATAAATGAAACATCCAAAACAAATTGATTCACCCCAGAATTTGCACCAAACCAATCGGCCTGAGACCACTTGTAAATACAAAGATATACTGTATATGGTGCAAACTGCATTTGTGTAAAGACCATCATAAATATGCCCTGTTTCTTACATCTGGCTACTTTTTTTTATATAAAGCAAACACCAACATGGCATAACCTTCCCGGATCATCTTTGTATAATGGAACAGTCCAGGGATTATGGCTAGTCTGTAAATGTCATTGGTTGGTCAATTTTTTTTTTTTATATAAAATGTTACTACTTGTATCATTTAACAAATAGAATAATGGCTGGTTCAGTGTGTATTACCAGTGAATAATACCATAGAGAGGTTTTGGGGAGTTTTGGGGGCAGAAACCATTCAGATGGTATTACCCCTGGTAATACACACTAAACCAGCTATTTATTGTAATATATGGATCTGAGTCTGAACAATATGTGTCTTCCCTTTCGGGTCTGCGTGGCGGGTAGACTAAAATGCCGGCTCTGCACAAGCAACACTTTGAGCTCAAGCTGATGTGTTGAAGTGATAATACCATCGTTCAGAGCCCAACGAAAATATTATCATTTGGGTATTACAAGATTTGTTTTCTATGACGCACAGTAGTAGTATTTAGGTCTATCCATATCTTTCAATAGATTAACCTGTATTTATATAATTTCATTATAGGTAAAGAGATTTTTGGTCCAGCACTCAAATATAAGGCATGATTGGACAACTGTCAAAGTGAAGATATTCAACGAGACGAGCAAGATACAAAAGCTTTCACAGAGACGTCTGGCCAACCTCCAGGAGTGACACTGGGAATACTGCTTGGTCAGTGGGTACACGTCAATTTACGATTTGTGATCAGTATTTTACAACATACATTTACCTCTTGTGAGATTGCCTGTTGTTTTTTGTGCTAGCGATGCGATCAGAATAGAGCCCCAGATAGCATGATAATATGTTTTTGTATGAAGTCAATGTAATTTTAACTGAAAATGTGGTTATTTTATTAACATTAGATTTTTTTTTTTAAATCTTTAAATACTGAACCTCATTACCTTCAAGGGTGGACCTTGGTGACGCTGCTAGATGAGGCTTATTGAAGCGGCTTTGATAGATACGCTCAGCAGCCTTAAGATAAAATAGATATCATTTTCCATTTCATGGAACCATGGTTATAATATACTTGACAAACAATTAAGGGATAATCAGAGATTTGTATTTTCTAGCATTGTAATCTCTACAAACTACATCAAAACAGTTCATTTCAAGTCTAATTTAGGGCACAACATTTACTGTAACATTTAACCAATCAGATGACGGTAATATGCATTTTCTGAAGGTAAAGTCTGTTGTAGAAATGTCATGAAGATGTGTGTGTCTTTTAAGCTCCTACGCTGGTAAAGTTCCATGACACTAATACAGGCAATGGTGTTAGGAACCGTTTTGATGTAGTTTGTTGGGATTACAATGCTAGAAAATAAAATAAAAAAATCTCTGATTTATCCCTTAATTGTTTGAGTCAGTGTAGAAGATTATTTATCATAACCATGGTTCCCTGAAATGGAGACAGCCATTACCGTTGCAGGAAGCCAATGTGCTGACTGCCTTCGCTGAGCTGTATGCCAAAAGTTGCTCGTATGAACCTCAGCAACCGAGACCGCACTTTGCCTCTACGTGCCCAAAAGGTGACGTCTGCAAGGAGACTTTGCTATTTTCATTTCAGCCTTGCCGAAGTGAGGAGCTAGCGCTTGTTGGAGAAGGACTTAAGAACTGCGGATGATCCCGTGGTTAGTACGGAGGACAGTACTAAACTCGTACGCAAGTTAATCCCAATTGCAACAAACTAAGCAACTCAAGCTAGTCCCACAGGTGCAAAAATGTTCTCAATTGCAACAAACTCAAAATAACTACAGCTGCCCTCTAGAAGAGGATACTAAAACACAGTACGATGTTTGTCCAGCAATGTCTTTAGTCTACATTTCTGGTATCCTACTAACTCGAGCAAAAATGAAAAATCACAAAATGTATTGGCAACTTTTATGAAATTGAACTATTCGTAACCAGAATGATATCAAATGATTTCAAGTCAAAACGTTTGCTACCAAACTAGTTTATTTCTTCTTCAACCTATAGCATAGTAGGCCTATAGTATTTTTTAAAAAATAACCAATCCAATCCGACTTCCAATTATTTCATGATGTTTGTAATTAAACCTTATAACCATAATTGTAATCGTAACTGCAATGGTGCTAAAATACAATAATGTGGATGGATATTGAATTGGGTCTACTAAAGGCTGCCATTCATACCTGAATTCATTGTATGAGGGGCGTTCTACATGTTTTTAAAACACATACACTAATGGGAACCACTCATTTTCAGCTTAGCCACTGCCTTTAAGAATGCACTTTTCATATAGTTTTTTTCTATGAAGTTTTTGCTCCATTGTATAATTTTGCACACGACTACTGGCCATGATTGCCTCAGGTGGATACACTAAGAACTTAAGCCTTTATATACCTGAAATATATCATTAGTATTTCTGATTTGATTACCTTAAGTTATATAGGCTACCCCTTTGCTCCTATAAACAAATGCATTTGTTTTGTGTGTGAATTAAATAATGAGGACTAACAGTTTTGTTTATCCAATAACGCAGCTTCATTCATTTTAGTGCGGTTTTAGGTAAATAGGTTATACGTGTGAATTTGGTTTAAGAAAACGGCAAAATATTTGCATGCAATACAGCCTTAGTATTTACTTTTGTGCGTAAATACATTTCCGTAAATATTTTGTGAGTAAAAAAAATAAATAACGATTTTAGGTTTCTTGGGAAAAAAAAAAATAATATATATATATATATATATATATATATATATATATATATATATATATATATATATATATATATATATATATATTTAAATCTTGTTCCAAGCGAAAATAACTCTTTAGATATATAATGAGCTGAAACCAATCACTCACATTTGGAGCTCCCCCCTCAGCTCCTGTTTGGTAACGCGCTACAATAAAGAGCTTAATCCTGTGGTCAGTACTAAACCTGGGGATCAGCTGATCTTTTTTGTTACAATTGGTACTAGATTAGTACGGAGCTGGGGTGATCCTGAGATAGTACGTAGCTCGTTGCATTTGACCCACTGTTCAGGGTGAAGGGCTTGTGGGTTTGTTTTTTTTACTGTATAAAACACTGAATATGAATTTCAAGTCGGTGCGACTGCCATTGTGAAGAATTGTTAAATGGTTGCTGTTCCCTTCTCCCTGCTTCTGTGTTGTTCATGTGATGTTAGAGGATGTAGTAAGTTGATACCTTTGGACATATTAAAATGTATATATTGATTACTATCTTTGTCCTTCAGACTAAGATGTGCTAGCTAGTCTTTGTCATTACTTCAAACACGAATATATTACAAAATTATGATAAATATATTGAAAACCCAGCACTATGAATGTTATCACATTATGATTTAGTTACAAACTCTGCACTCTGGACACAAGGATGATTTTCTACACACCTGTCTATACACACCTATCTATCTATTTATCTATCTATCTATCTATCCACACACACATATATAAATATATAAAGATATTATATATATACAGTACTATGCAAAAGTTTTAGGCAGGTGTGAAAAAATGCTGTAAAATAAGAATGCTTTCAAAAATAGACATGTTAATAGATTATATTTATCAATTAACTAAATGCAAAGTGAGTGAACAGAAGAAAAATCTAAATCAAATCCATATTTGGTGTGACAACCCTTTGCCTTCAAAACAGCATCAATTCTTCTAGGTACACTTGCACAAAGTCAGGGATTTTGTAGGCATATAGTCAGGTGTATGATTAAACAATTATACCAAACAGGTGCTAATGATCATCAATTCAATATGTAGGTTGAAACACAATCATTAACTGAAACAGAAACAGCTGTGTAGGAGGAATAAAACTGGGTGAGGAACAGCCAAACTCAGCTAACAAGGTGAGGTTGCTGAAGACAGTTTACTGTCAAAAGTCATACACCATGGCAAGACTGAGCACAGCAACAAGACACAAGGTAGTTATACTGCATCAGCAAGGTCTCTCCCAGGCAGAAATTTCAAGGCAGACAGGGGTTTCCAGATGTGCTGTCCAAGCTCTTTTGAAGAAGCACAAAGAAACGGGCAACGTTGAGGACCGTAGACGCAGTGGTCAGCCAAGGAAACTTACTGCAGCAGATGAAAGACACATCATGCTTACTTCCCTTCGCAATCGGAAGATGTCCAACAGTGCCATCAGCTCAGAACTGGCAGAAAACAGTGGGACCCTGGTACACCCATCTACTGTCCGGAGAAGTCTGGTCAGAAGTGGCCTTCATGGAAGACTTGCGGCCAAAAAGCCATACCTCCGACGTGGAAACAAGGCCAAGCGACTCAACTATGCACGAAAACACAGGAACTGGGGTGCAGAAAAATGGCAGCAGGTGCTCTGGACTGATGAGTCAAAATTTGAAATATTTGGCTGTAACAGAAGGCAGTTTGTTCGCTGAAGGGCTGGAGAGCGTACACGAATGAGTGTCTGCAGGCAACAGTGAAGCATGGTGGAGGTTCCTTGCAAGTTTGGGGCTGCATTTCTGCAAATGGAGTTGGGGATTTGGTCAGAATTAATGGTCTCCTCAATGTTGAGAAGTACAGGCAGATACTTATCCATCATGCAATACCATCAGGGAGGCATCTGATTGGCCCCAAATTTATTCTGCAGCATGACAACGACCCCAAACATACAGCAAAAGTCATTAAGAACTATCTTCAGCGTAAAGAAGAGCAAGGAGTCCTGGAAGTGATGGTATGGCCCCCACAGAGCCCTGATCTCAACATCATCGAGTCTGTCTGGGATTACATGAAGAGAGAGAAGCAACTGAGGCTGCCTAAATCCACAGAAGAACTGTGGTTAGTTCTCCAAGATGTTTGGGCCAACCTACCTGCCGAGTTCCTTCAAAAACTGTGTGCAAGTGTACCTAGAAGAATTGATGCTTGATGCTGTTTTGAAGGCAAGGGTGGTCACACCAAATATGGATTTGATTTAGATTTTTCTTCTGTTCACTCACTTTGCATTTAGTTAATTGATCAATATAATCTATTAACATGTCTATTTTTGAAAGCATTCTTACTTTACAGCATTTTTTCACACCTGCCTAAAACTTTTGCACAGTACTGTATATATATATATATATATATATATATATATATATATATATATATATATATATATATATATATACACACAGAGAGTTTGTTTTTGTTCATATAAAATAAAATTTAAATACAGAAAAATGGCTGTTTTGCTTTATTAAATAGGACTATCTAGTACACATGAGCCTAGAGGGTTAAACAAATGTTATAAATGTATTGACTTTTTCCCAAATATTATTTTATACCAATTTCAGTGGTAAAAATGCCAGATACAATAGTTTCAAAATCTGGTACCTGGAGTGCACATTCATTTTTGCATCTGGAGTTCAATTCAAGGAGGCTGTGTGGTCCAGTGGTTAAAGAAAAGGCCTTGTAACCAGGAGGTCCCTGGTTCAAATCCCACCTCAGCCACTGACTCATTGTATGACCCTGAGCAAGTCACTTAACCTCCTTGAGCTCTGTCTTTTGGGTGAGACGTAATTGCAAGTGACTCTGCAGCTGATGCATAGTTCACACACCCTAGTCTCTGTAAGTCGCCTTGGATAAAGGCGTCTGCTAAATAAACAAATAATAATTTGATTCTTACAATATTTTAAACGTTGTAAAATATTTTTATGAATAATAAAAATAAAAAACATTTTGTGTGTGTGTGTATGTATATATATATATATATATATATATATATATATATATATATATATATATATATATATATATATAATGTGTGTGTATATATACACTACCGGTCAAAAGTTTTAGAACAGCTCCATATTTCCAGTTTTTATTGAAATTTACACAGTTTAATGTCTCAATTTACTCTGAAATTAAAGCATAGAACAAATAAACAATTGGAGATAAAAAAGAAATCATGGAATCATTTTGTTTAACAAAATTTAATCTAAATTTTTGACTCATCAAAGTAGCCACCTTTTGCTGATATAACAGCCGAACACACTCATGGCATTCTTTCTACAATGGAAATCAAATATTGTTCGGAAAGTTCTTCCCAACACTGTTGCAGAAGTTCCCACAAATGTGTTGCACTTGTAGGTTGCTTTGCTTTCACCCTTCTGTCCAGTTCATCCCAAACCAGCTCGATGGGGTTTAAGTCTGGAGACTGTGCTGGCCATTCCATGATTTGAAGCCTACCGTCTTGTTCTTTTCTTCTAAGGTAGTTCTGACATAGCCTGGAGGTATGTTTTGGGTCATTATCTTGCTGTAGGATGAACCCCTGACCAACTAGGCGTATACCAGAGGGTATTGCATGGCGCTGCAAAATGCTGTGGTAGCCGTTTTGGTTCAGGGTGCCACTCACTCTGTGCAAGTCGCCGACTCTGGATCCAGCAAAGAGCCCCAGACCATCACGCTTCCTCCTCCATGTTTGACAGTTGGTGTCACACACTGAGGAACCATCCTTTCGCCTACTCGACGGCGTACAAAAACCCTGCGTGATGAACCGAAGATTTCAAATTTTGATTCATCGGTCCATAAGACCTTCTTCCAGTCTTCAGTAGTCCACTGGCGGTGCTTCATGGCCCAGGCAAGCCTCCTTTTCTTATTTTGCCATCTTAGCAATGGCTTTCTTACTGCCACTCGACCTGTCAAACCTGTAGCTCGAAGTCTTCTCTTCACAGTTGAAACTGAGACTTGCTTACTTCGATCAGTGTTAAGCTGTGCTTGAAGCTGTTGTCCTGTGAGCCGCCTATCACGCAAGCTGTTGACTCTCAGAAACTTGTCTTCTGATTCTGTTGTGGCTTTGGGTGTGCCAGACCTCTTCCTGTCAGAGTTTCCTCCAGTTTCCAAGTGCCTTTTGATGGTGTAGGAAACTGTACTCACTGACACCTTGGCTTTCTATGCAATTTCTCTAAAGGAAAGACCTACACTTTTAAGGGTTATAATGGTCTGTCTGTCTTCCTTTGTTAATTGCCTTTTTCTCGCCATTATGATAGCAATATACTACTTCCTGCAGTACAATACTGTACAAATAATGCTTAAGAGGGTGAAGTAACACAGTCTGTTCCAACACTGCTTTTATACAGACAGAGGGTTTGTAAGTAATCAACAAAAGTTGGGACACCTGTAGGAATTGTTAGCATCAACTTTCAAGGCTTAATTTACTTCCATTGCTGCTGAACAGCTGTAAGTTGTTAACCCATTACTTGTTCCCTGAAAAGGCCTTTTGTATAACTCTGAAATGTACATTATTTTTCAGTTTTGGTAACCTAAACTTTTTTTAACCTCTGGCAGTTTACCGCTTACCTTTGTACCATTTCAGGTTATTCACTGGACTTGAACTGCTTAAATTTCAATAAAAACTGGAAAAATGGGGGTGTTCTAAAACTTTTGACCGGTAGTGTATATATATATATATATATATATATATATATTATATATATATATATAATTAGTGCCTTGAAAAAGTCTTCACACCCTTGAAAATTTTTCAGCAGTTTCCTTAAACCACGGCCACTGACTTTAGAGGGACAGCTTGATCGAGGCAGTGTCTTGGTGGTGCCAACCTGTTTCCACTTTACAATGATGGACCTGACAGTGCCCCAAGGGAGATATTCAAAGACATTGAAAGTTTCTTAAAGCCTTCCCCCAATCTGTACCTTTCAATAACTTTATCCCGGATTTCTTTTGGCAACTCCTTGTTCGGCATGTTTTGTCATTTGCTTCAAATTCACTTCATACAACAGAAACAGCTTGATTCTTTATCCAGGAGTATTCAAATCAGTTGAACTACTGTGATTGGACACAGGTGGGCTCTATTTAACTTATGATGTGCCTTGTTAAGGCAATTTGTTGTACCTGAGCTAATGTGGGTTTGCTATGACAAAGGGTGTGAAGACTTATGCAATCAAGACTTTTTGGTTTTTTATTTTTAATTACTTTTTGAATATTTCTATAATTGTTCTTTCACATTGAAAGTGTAGATGATGTTGTGTAGATCAGTGAAACAAACTCCTACTTTAATGCATTTTGAATTGTATTTTTAGGCAGTAGAATGTGAAAAATGTTCAAGGGTGTGAAGTCTTTTTCAAGGCATTGTATATCCTTGTACAGTAAACCCCACTCGGAGTGCAGACCTACCACACGCCTGTCCCCTGCTGAGGCCTTTCATCGACACGACAGCTCTAATGAAGATCAAATCAAATAAAAACTACAAGAAGCATTAATAATAATAATAATAATAATAATAATAATAATAATAATAATAATAATAATGTGAAGGCATACATTTCCTGTATCCAGCCTCAGTTTCTGCCTCAGAATTAGTGCTGGTTATTATTTATGTGTACTGGGTCAGGAGTTACAAAAAAGCAGTTGTCTGAAAGGTGAAAACTGTGTCAGTTTGACAGAAAGGTCTTAGTGGGGTTTTTTTTCAAAGCAACTACAAATACAAAACAAGGAACCTTTTTTTGCAAACTCATGATCATTAATGCAAAATAACGTTCATTTTAAAACTGCATAATCATCAATGATAAGATCAGTATTGAGCAGTACATTTCCTGAAAGCACACAATGTGTTCTCAATTTGATAAACATCGTGGTGAGTGAGTGGCCAGGCTGAAGCACTGTCTGCACTGAACTCAGACATCAACATACATACCCTGCCTCCGCAGCCCTCCACAACTCATTGTGTCTGCCCCAGTCACACACATGCCTTCCACAGGGATAATAACCAACACTTCTGCAACACATGCAGAGGAAAAATATAAACAATAAATGCAGTATCCACCTTTGTTTCATGATGACATGGACAACATTTTACACTTGCTTTGCAAATAAACTCAGAACTGTGTACTTATACTTTGTTATGGGGGTTTATTCTGCATGAACTCAGAACTGTGTGCTTATACTTTGTTATGGGGGTTTATTCTGCATGAACTCAGAACTGTGTGCTTATACTTTGTTATGGGGGTTTATTCTGCATGAACTCAGAACTGTGTGCTTATACTTTGTTATGGGGGTTTATTCTGCATGAACTCAGAACTGTGTGCTTATACTTTGTTATGGGGGTTTATTCTGCATGAACTCAGAACTGTGTGCTTATACTTTGTTATGGGGATTTATTCTGCATGAACTCTGAACTGTGTGCTTATACTTTGTTATGGGGGTTTATTCTGCATGAACTTTGTCAATTTTACAAAGCTTTGTAAATGTTGTCCACAATACTATGTCCATTATGCAAATTTATATATATATATATATATATATATATATATATATATATATATATATATATATATATATATATATATATATATATGTATATTAGGGCTGTCAAACAATTAAAAAAAATAATCTCGATTAATCATGCGATTAAAAAAATTAATCTAGATTAATCACACTTTTAATCGCAGTTTTAAACAGTAATAGAATACAACTTTAATTAAAGCTATCTTTAGGAAAACAACAACCCCCCTTTAAATAAACAATTTGTTTAGAAAGAGTTCATCATGAAGTAAAAACCTCCCTGGAAAGCCGCAGCCTGGCTCTATGTTACATTAGGATGGATAGGAAGATCGTCTCCAGGATGCTCTGTGTTACATTAGGATGGATAGGAAGATCGTCTCCAGGATGCTCTGTGTTACATTAGGATGGATAGGAAGATCGTCTCCAGGATGCTCTGTGTTACATTAGGATGGATAGGAAGATCGTCTCCAGGATGCTCTGTGTTACATTAGGATGGATAGGAAGATCCTCTCCAGGATGCTCTGTGTTACATTAGGATGGATAGGAAGATCCTCTCCAGGATGCTCTGTGTTACATTAGGATGGATAGGAAGATCGTCTCCAGGATGCTCTGTGTTACATTAGGATGGATAGGAAGATCGTCTCCAGGATGCTCTGTGTTACATTAGGATGGATAGGAAGATCGTCTCCAGGATGCTCTGTGTTACATTAGGATGGATAGGAAGATCGTCTCCAGGATGCTCTGTGTTACATTAGGATGGATAGGAAGATCCTCTCCAGGATGCTCTGTGTTACATTAGGATGGATAGGAAGATCCTCTCCAGGATGCTCTGTGTTACATTAGGATGGATAGGAAGATCGTCTCCAGGATGCTCTGTGTTACATTAGGATGGATAGGAAGATCGTCTCCAGGATGCTCTGTGTTACATTAGGATGGATAGGAAGATTTCTGCTCAGCGTGGATGACAGCCAAAAAAGTTACATTACACACCTACCGGTATATGATATCCTTTGTTCAGAGGTGGAGGGAGCTGGTTTAAAAAAGTCACTGGTCTTGCTTTGAGTTTTTAATTTGTAACCGCTTTCTCACTCAGACTGCCAGGCCAGGGTTAAGTCTGCTTTCTGGTCGCTTGTCTCTGGTTTCCAAAGCAGTGACAGTCATGGGGTTCCATGCGGGTCAGTTTACACGTGAAATGGCGATGCACCTGCACGTGTGGGAGAATTACTCAGGTAAATCAGGTTTGTGGCCGAAAAAACGGCCTAAGAGAGGGATAGGGTAAATCTCATTTACTCGTGTAAATGATGAAACACACAGGAAAACCACGCCCAGTTTCACATGGAAACCTGCATTTCACGTGTAAATGTTAATGAGTGTGTTTATCCTTAACTATAAATATTGCAAGGGATCAGGTCAGTTGTTACTGTGGATTCCAAGATGGCAGAAAGTAGTGGCTGATGGGCGATTTTATGGTTAGCAGTGGAGTAGTTCACCTTAATGATAATGCGGACGGCTTTTTTATTATTGTTTTTTGCTGTGTCTGGACTGTCATGTTGGATATCTCTTGTGGGTTTACAGATCTGTATAAAACCACTTACCATGAACTGTGTTACTCCCTTGTTATAGTATTAAAGCAGCTGTTTGAGAATACCCTTGCTGCTTAAATGTCTAACTGGATGAATTCCCATCCTTTTTTTGATCCAAAGACAACGCATGTCTGCCCTCCACGTTAGTAAATATAGTTTGTGAACTGGATGTCATGAGCCAGCTCGATCGCCCAAAACAGCGCAACAACATCCAACAAGTTGTTGATGCCGTCTCAGAACTGACCAAATAAAATTGCAAATGAACGTATTGACTGTGTTTTACTTGTTTGCATCATTAATAATTAACACAACAGTAAATACAACACAACTTAAAAGAAAGGAGAAAATCTTTGACAGCACAAGCCTCCTCAGATCGCTGCTGTCCAATTGAAACTGGCGGCTGAGGTAACCTTCACAGTTGCCAAGTCCGCTTATAATAAGCGGGATTGGGCTTGTTGGAATTTGCATAACCATCCATACTCTAGCATGGGTTGCGCTTGTTTTGGGCTTGTTTTGAAAGGCAGTGTTGCTTTTTTTTCTTGTAAGACTTGGCAACACTGGTAACCTTCCCCGTCTGTCTCACAGGCAGCCACTGATTCCTGAACACCTCATTTTGTTGTTGACAAGAGTTTGTGCAGGATACAACAGGCAGTGGCAATTTTGGGAACGAACTAATGCACTTCAGTCTGTTTCATCAGTATCTGCCACCTCCCTTTCAAGTGCCCACTACCCGTATTTACCCAAGTGTGGTGTTGAATGCTTCCTCAGCAGTGGTCAGCCGTCCGGACGGGTAGGGTGTCTAAATCAAAGCCAGGGTAGTACACACAGCATCACCTGATCCCCTGATGTATTGCCTGAATGAAAGCCGGTTTTCAGCCATGGTGATCTGCAATACCTGTTGGTCAGTTTCATTTTATACCTCCGAGTCGTAAGATAAATGAGTTGAAACAGTATTCACTACTAACGTATTGACACCACGCTAATAACATTTGAAAAACAATTTGGGCAAGAGCAGAAAAACACATTATTAACCAATCCGGCACAAGATATTTTGTATGGAGCGCCATTTGTGCCAAAACTATCCAGCCATTAATTTGTCAATTTGTTTGTCAATTCATGAATTGGTCAATTTGTCCAGCAATTCGTCCATAAATTCATCAATTCATACAGTAATTCATAAACGTATTTGTTCATTCATCTAATAATTCATTAATTAATTTGTCAATTCATTAATAGGATATGCTGTACGGACCTGCACATTTCCAATCAACCAGTCAAACTGCCCTGTAAACTTCTCAACAAACAGAGAGGGAGTCGAGGGAGGAGGTGAGGGAGGAGAAGAGGGTGGAGGTAGCAGAGTCTACAGAGAGTTGTGAGAAGGAGTCGATAGCAGGGAGGTGAGAGAGAGCAGTGGAGGCAAGGACAGAGGGGGGGAGAGAGCGGAGGTTACGGCGAGAGGTGACAGTGGGGGTAGGAGGAGCAGGGAGAGAGGGAGAAACAAAGAAAAAGAGATGAAATAGTGATCAGAGAGGTCCAGGGGGTAACAGAGAGGGTGGAGGGGCAGCAGGCCCTGGAGAAGGTGAGGTCCAGTTGACGGCCAGCTTTGTGGGTAGCGGGGGGGTGGAGAGAGACAGAAGTTGAAGGAGTGAAGGAGAGGGAGGAATCCAGCAGAGTGGCTGGGGTTGGAGAGATGGATATTGAAGTCACCTAACAGGACAGTTGGGGTAGACAGAGAGGGGAGGGAGGAGAGTAGATAGTCGAGTTCATCGAGAAAGTGCTAAGAGGTCCAGGGGGCAGTACAGTACAATTAGCAGGAGTTGACAGGGAGAGGTTAGTTGGACAGCATGAAATTCAAAGGTGTTAACAGAGAGTGAGGAGAGTGAGGAGGGGACAGAAAAGAGAAAGGAGGGAGAGAGGAGAAGATCAGTCCCACCTCCCCGTCCAGTGAGACATGGGGTATGGGACAGGACGTAGAGAGAGGACAGGGCAGCAGGAGTTACAGTGTTATCAGGGGACAGCCAGGTTTCAGTGAGAGCAAGGAAATCGAGAGAGAGGTGGGAGGCAAAGGCAGAGATGAAATCAGCTTTGTTAGCAGAAGAGTGACAGTACCAGAGTGCACCAGAGAGTGTGCAGGAGAGGCAGAGGAATGAGGTTAGAGGGGTTGGAGGAGCAGTGGTGGAGAGAGGGCAGAGGACGAGGGTGAGAGGACAGAACAGGGATGTGAGAGACAGTCATAGCAGGACAGGCAAGACAAATAGGCACAGTGGGAGCTTGGGAGGGTACAGACCTGACTAGTAGATGGCATCTTCCAGAGTGCTGTTAGGTTCGGATCTATTCCAACAGCGTCTCAGCGCAGGCCTCCCCTCGCTGAACTCCCACAGCTAGACTCCCGGCTCTTTTGTTGAGGCTCTTCGGTTAGCTGGTGCTTCATGCTGGTGCTGAAATAGCCTAACTGATTAATATAACAACTGGGTGGGAAAAGAAAAAACTAAACTGTGTGGAAACCAATCAAATAGCAAATCAACTTCTATTCAATTTAACCACACTCACCTGGTACTAATCACACACTACCTCACCTAATTCAAACACCACCTTACAATGTTACTGAATGTAGTTAATTTAAAATTACTTGAAGCAGAAACTTACCTATCTGCCTCAGACCCCTGTTACCTGTAGACTGACCACTAGTAGATTCACTCAGCTTAAATAGGTTCCAAACTCACTTTGCAAGGGAACTGGCAACAGCTGCTAACTGCTCTAGCGACAGTAAAAAAAAAAAAAAAATACTTTCACACACTTCAATGGGATCACACCACTACAGGAGGCTGTGTGGAGACCAATCCAATTGCAAATCAATCTCTATTCAAGTTAAAATTAACCTCACTCCCTGGTAAAAATCACAAATTGCAAATCAACCTCTATTCAAATAACCACACTACCTGGTACTAATCACACACACACACTACCTCACTAAATTGAAACACCAACTTAATAATGTTACTTAAATATAGTTAATTTAAAATTACTAGGAGCAGGATCAATTACCTATCTTGCCTCAGACGCTGGTTACCTGTAGACTCCCACAGCTAGACTCCCGGCTCTTTTGTTAAGGCTCTTTGGTTGCTGGCGCTTCGTGCTGGTGCAGAAATAGCCTGCCTGACTAATATAACAACTATCTGCCTCAGACCTCAGTTACTTGTAGAGGTGTATAGGTGCCGTGCAGTCCGGGTTTGTCGCTCGTGTAAAGCTGCAGCTCACGGATTCGTATTTAGCCATCTGGCGAAGATAAACACACTTTAGTACACAAAACAAGACTTTCACTCACATCTTAATCGTCCTCGTTTCCTCCCATTAACCACAACAAAAGAACCGATTATGGCGTCACGTACCCCTAAAGTACACGCCCCCTCCGATAGCTAGTTCAATCACATCTCCTCCAAATCATGAATGAAACTTTGCTCGTAGGGTGATAACTCCTGGTACCGTAACACCGCCCTCTTCCTGAATGGCTGCCTTCTGACTGCCCCTGAAATGAACTGCCCAACCATTCTGTACGAGGCAGTTCCTGTTGTACAGTGCTCTCACAGATCGAGAGGGTGACTGTTGATTCAGATTCAATCGCTGTCTGTCACAAACCTCTTTGACAGAGGGTCTCCACCTCAAAGCTCCTGAAAATGAAAGCCAAAGTTTGAAAGCCCTGAAACGAAAAAAAAAGAAAGAAATGTTTGCTGTGTGTGTCTGTGTGTGTGTCTGTGAGAGAGTGTTATATTCTTTGTTACACGATGTTCAAGAGTTTGTTACAGATATTTTAGCTAAGATGAAAATAGCTCAGCTTTAGTTGTTGGTTGGGACCCTCATTAGCCAGGGTGTATGTGTTCTTGAGAATGGCCAGTTTGTGACGGTTAGCTAAAATAAAAACGTCGGCATCATGGGTATGTTAACCACATCATTTAAAAATGGTGCCCTTATCTATTTGAACCAATGCATTGAGCTAGTGCTTGCCTACAGTTAAGTGGCATTCAGAATATCCATGCATTGTGTTTTATGGGATTCATTTATCCTTGGTTGTTGGTTGCTCTGTGCACGAGACTGTCTGGTGTTTACTGCAGGCAGTGCTCAGCAACAGAGCTGCCTGTTATCTTAATTGAGCCGGTCGCAGCAACAAGCATCAGTCTTCTGGACGCACTCGGCACTTATAAACATGTTGTTTTCCACATACAGGGGAGATGGGATGCTTGGTCACAATGGGGTTTGCAAGCTAAAAGTGTCCCTCCCTTTATCTGTTCATCCCTGTCCTTCTCAAAATCATTCCAAGATGTATCTTGAAAATCATCGGAAATACTGAAACAATGTCCATCAGTTGGTCACAGACTTCTCCAGTGGCATTTGAACCTGCGATCTTCTTTATTCAAAACTTAAACCCTCGGCTCTAGAACTACCCACAATGTTGTATGGATGTGCATGCATGTGTGCGTGCGTCCGTGTGTGTGTGTGTAGGGTCTTCGGTCTTCATTTGTAGGTGAAAGTACAGCTCATTACAAAGACAGCCTAACAGTGGACGACATGTGATCGTAATGCATTATATTACTTAAATTTTATAAATTGTATATTGCACAAAACAGCTTAATTGGCTATGACCCAATGCCTCTGGTCACTAAAGGTGCTTCTCCTATCATTATGTTAGAGCCAACAAGCAACAAAAGGGTCCCAATTTGCCTGTATATATTTATGTTCCATCTACCGCAAATGTTCCCTACTTAAACATAATGAGCATTGGATACAATTTGATCGTGTAAATGAATCCCATTATACTATGGAGCTGACATTGGTACCTACTTTCCCTGTTGTTTTACTTCAGCCATGTTATAATTCACTGGTGAACAATGAAATGGCAGAACTACCTCACAGCTGAAGCTTACTTATGGCTCTATTTGTTGAAAGTGATATTTGTGTTTCTTCATATTTCATTTGTTACAAATCAAACTTTGGCTTTTTATTTTCAGGAGCTTTGAGGTAGAGCCCCTCTGTCAAAGAGGCTACACAGCATATGTTGCAGAATGTGGTTAAGAAGCGCCTGCAATACACCTCAGATAGGGAAGGTTTGTCAACAGCCACTAGAGACAACAAGTTAAAGAAAAACACCTGACCACATGTTTTTACACAAGATGTTTTAACAAGTCATTTTTCCTTAGAAAATGAATTTAAGATACCTCATTTAACCAGAATAAGGAACATGCATTTTCAAAAAGAAATCTTAACTGTATGCAATTATCAGTTAAACAATTAAATGTATATGTTACTGATAATTGTATACACTAGTTAATTGCATATAACTCTTACAGTAAGCACCTGGGCTATGCAATTAACAGGAATATATAATATGACTTAATATGATGTGCTTCTGATATTAAAGTTAGATTTCAGTGTCACTTGCATGAATGATCTCTTAATACATTCAGGATATATTGAACATTTCACCATTTTTGTGCTTACAATTAGTAAAACAGGAACTTGAGATCTCAAACTAACATTTTTTTCCTAGAGGTATTGGGGTAATTCTAAAGGTTTTCTTGCCTTCATCTAGAGGTATTGAGGGTAATTCTAAAGGTTTTCTTGCCTTCATCGAGAGGTATTGGGGGTAATTCTAAAGGTTTTCTTGCGTTCATCTAGGAGGTATTGAGGGTAATTCTAAAGGTTTTCTTGTGTTCATCTAGAGGTATTGGGGGTAATTCTAAAGGTTTTCTTGCCTTCATCTAGGAGGTATTGAGGGTAATTCTAAAGGTTTTCTTGCCTTCATCTAGGAGGTATTGAGGGTAATTCTAAAGGTTTTCTTGCGTTCATCTAGGAGGTATTGAGGGTAATTCTAAAGGTTTTCTTGTGTTCATCTAGAGGTATTGGGGGTAATTCTAAAGGTTTTCTTGCCTTCATCTAGGAGGTATTGAGGGTAATTCTAAAGGTTTTCTTGCGTTCATCTAGGAGGTATTGAGGGTAATTCTAAAGGTTTTCTTGTGTTCATCTAGAGGTATTGGGGGTAATTCTAAAGGTTTTCTTGTGTTCATCTAGAGGTATTGGGGGTAATTCTAAAGGTTTTCTTGCCTTCATCTAGGAGGTATTGAGGGTAATTCTAAAGGTTTTCTTGCGTTCATCTAGGAGGTATTGAGGGTAATTCTAAAGGTTTTCTTGTGTTCATCTAGAGGTATTGAGGGTAATTCTAAAGGTTTTCTTGTGTTCATCTAGAGGTATTGGGGGTAATTCTAAAGGTTTTCTTGCGTTCATCTAGGAGGTATTGAGGGTAATTCTAAAGGTTTTCTTGCCTTCATCTAGAGGTATTGGGGGTAATTCTAAAGGTTTTCTTGCGTTCATTGAGAGGTATTGGGGGTAATTCTAAAGGTTTTGTTGCGTTCATCGAGAGGTTTTTTTAGGGGGACGTCTGGCAACACAGCAAAAAATACACTGCACATGCCTGAAGAAAAATAGCTCCTGAATTACTTTATCGATTTCTTCGGTTCCCCAAAAAGGCAATGAGTCCCTGCCTGCCAAATATGGTGTTTTTAGCAATTGTAGCGCAAAAAAAAAGTGTGAATAATTTGAAAACATTTTTTCGCCATTCTGTCACTTTTAAACTACCAAACGGATTTTCACAAAATCTGGGAAAATGGGGTTTAAACAAGGCTCTGTCAGCCACTCAGTATAATTATTAAAAACTAAAAAACTAAGTTTGAAGTGACGGTAAGAGCTGACAAATCTAAAAAAGATGGGAAATTGTCAGATAAGACCGCCACTGCGCTCTTACCAAACCTGACCCATGTTCTGACAAGGCTTTCCAGCACACACTGCTGAACTGCTGCAAGGTGTGGTCACTTCAGACAACATGTATCGTCACCACTGGGCAGGTCAGTGGGTTGCTGAGGATTCAAAACAGCCTAATAGATATCCTTCGAAGAGTGTGACAGGCTAGCTGCAGGGATGATGTCAGGCCAGAAAGAATCACACACACAGGCAGTAGTGATGAGTGAAACTGAGCTGTAATGGCTGCGCTCAGTACGTTTATTAAACAAAATAAAAGGTTTAAACAGAAAACAGGACACGGCGCTTGAGGCCAAAATAGATTAACACTAAACAAACTGGACAAACAGACAAACAAACATGGTGAGTTTAAACAACTAACAATTATTATTTTAGTTTTATTTCGTTAACTTTATCTCCTTCTCCAAACCCATTCTCCACTCACCAAACACACCACCCGAGTGAGTGAAACGTGCATCTATATATACTGTTGTGCCGGGATTCAATTACTAATTAATTATTCACTTGAATCCCAGCATGTGAATTAATTATGTGCAACCCCGTGCTCACATATTAAATACTTTAAATGCACGTGAAGTGCATTCCCTGTGCCTAAATACAATTATATATTTTAAACACTCGTGCTCCACACACCCATTTATATCCCGTGCAGCAATATCTATAGACTAACATTAACACACCACACACAACATATAACACAGAAATGCACACAGGGGCGGGGCACATTGCCACATATACCCCACCTTGTGCGCAGCACACATGGCCTCAATGGCCACCTCCCCCCTTAAAATCCCAAAAGTCTTGCTTAAAGTCCCAGGCTAAGAACAGGGACTTCATGGGGTTCATGGGTGGCAATGTTGCCAGTAGCCAGGCTGCTACTGGCCATGCTGTCAGCAGACGTGCTGACAGCGGGGCGAGTTTCTCATCCCGCTGTATCCCTGGCAGCGGAAAAGCTGTGGGGGCAGGTGGTCCCCCGACCTCCCCCTTCTTCGTAACCGGCAGATCCCCTGTGGGGCTCCGGCCACAGCACTTTCTGCAGCACAAGTGCTGCAGTGGGAGCAGGTCTCCTGATTTCTATTACACGAGAGTAGATGTTAAAACTTCATGCTGATTTGAACTCGGCTCTCGCCAAGATAAGCACCAACTAGCTTTACAGTAAACTGATCTCCCCCACGATCTCTGGCAGCGAAACTGCTGCTGGGGTTGGTGGTCTCCGGACCTCCTCCCCCTTCTTTGTGGCCGGCAGCTCCCCTTGGTGGGCATCCTTGGGTGAAGCAGGCATCCTTGGACGGTGCCACTCAACTGCAGCTCCTCTGGTGGTGGAAGTGGGAGCGGCAAGTAATCTTCCCACAGCAGTGAAGACGGAACCAGCAGGTATTCAGCCTCTGCTGGTGGAGGAGGCAGAGGCAGCTCCTACTGCTCTGCTCCTGCCGGTGGAGGTGATGGAAACAGAGGCAGCTCCTACTGCTCTGCTCCTGCCGGTGGAGGTGATGGAAACAGAGGCAGCTCCTACTGCTCTGCTCCTGCCGGTGGAGGTGATGGAAACAGAGGCAGCTCCTGCTGCTCTGCTCCTGCCGGTGGAGGTGATGGAAGCAGAGGCAGCTCCTGCTGCTCTGCTCCTGCCGGTGGAGGTGATGGAAGCAGAGGCAGCTCCTGCTGCTCTGCTCCTGCTGGTGGAGGTGATGGAAACAGAGGCAGCTCCTGCTGCTCTGCTCCTGCCGGTGGAGGTGATGGAAGCAGAGGCAGCTCCTGCTGCTCTGCTCCTGCCGGTGGAGGTGATGGAAGCAGAGGCAGCTCCTGCTGCTCTGCTCCTTGTGGCGGAAATGCACACAGAGGCGGGGCACATTGCCACAAAGAGTCACTGTCCTTTCTGACTAAAATCAGAACCACCATGGTAATGACTGAATTAGTTATTGGTTCAATCTCTTCATTTTTTAAGGTATTCCACTGACAATGTGTACTATTAACTATAAACAACATTACAGAACTATGTGTAGACTACTTTTCAACACAAAGATGACAGCTCTGTGACACCATACATAAACATTCAATGTGTGTCCTTTGTTGCTAAAAAAAAAGGCATTTCTCTCTGCAGTTTAATAATTTGATAATAAAGATCTATAAAGTTAATGGACTAATTGGTAATGAAAATGCTTGTGTAACATTATTTGGTTTTCTTTCAGTTAACTCATTACTGTGCCACACATACATCACATTTATTTTCCAGCATATCAAACATGCATGTGTGTGTGTGTGTGTCAGTGTGTATGTGTGTTTCAGTGTGTGTGTGTGTGTCTCAGTGTGTGTGTGTGTCTGTCACAGTGTGTGTGTGTGTGTGTGTCTCAGTGTGTGTGTCTCAGGGTGTGTGTGCGTGTCTCTGTGTGTCTCTCAGTGTGTGTGTGTGTGTGTCTGTGTCTCAGTGTGTGTGTATCAGTGTGTGTGTCTCTCAGTGTGTGTGTGTCAGTGTGTGTGTGTGTTTCAGTGTATAGAATTGGTGGGGTGGGGTGGGGCGGGAGATCAGACACGCAATGAAAACAAACGCATATAAATATATCCGCTGCACAAATTATTTTCACACCAGCCTTCAGAAACACATCGAGACACAGAGACATTCCTGTTCTTTGCCTGGACTCAAGACAAGTATCAAGGTAATGTGCTGCTGCTGCTGCATGCAATGAGATCAATGAATTACTATTATTTGTGTAAAATGTAGTTTTGCCTGCCTGCCTGCCTGTCCTGCCGATTTTTGTTCCAACCACTCAACTGCTCTCAGTTACTTAATTGAACCCTTAATTGAACTAATAATTTGCTTAACTTGACTTTTTAAATGGTTTAGTTTACAAAGAGGAGGAATTCACGTACCTTGTTGTTATATCATTTTAGATTTAACTTGCAATCTCTCCATCCAACTGTTTCAAATAATTAAAAAGCAGGTCTGATTGGGCATATTAGTTCCATTAAGGGTTCAATGAAGTCATTGAGAGCAGCTCAGTGGCAGGAACAAAAACCAGCAGGGCAGGGGGGCAGGCAGGGGGTCCCGAGGACCAGGGTTGAGAAGACCTGCTCTATAGAGACAATGGTTTTGTATTTTCATCCTGTATGAATTTTTGTTCTCCTACATTATGCTTGCACACAAAAAAAAAAATTCATAGCTGCAGTATTTATCTTTTCCAAACTGAACTTTCACAACTGCAATGCTGCTGCTATCATTACGCTACTTTACATTTACAGAGTAAAAAGTGCAATAACCTGGTATCTCTATTTTGAGATATCAGAACTTTCTTGTACTGGACAGGTCGATACAATGTTATAATATTTTAAAAACAACAGAGATATAGACAAGGTCACATAGATGTAGATAATGAGATTTAAACATAGAAAAAAGAGCAGACCAGAAAATTAGTGAGTTCCATTTTGATATAGTAAGTTGAATTATTTGCTGGAATTACTCTCATCGTTGTTATCAGTCGTTTGTGAGTCGAATGAGCATGAACAGGGTTACTGTGTTTACTATTCACAAGCAGGTAGTCAAGTCATTAAGTATGTGGTACTTGAGAATGAACACAGTAAACCTGTTCATGCACATTGGAGTTGTTCATGTTATTTTTTGGTATGCATGTATTGCTGTATAGTTTGGCTTGCACTCACTTGTATCTTGAATAGATATAGTTTTTGGGAGTATGCAATGTCTTAGTTCATGAGTGTAATTATATTATCAAGATGTGACGATATCTCCTGATAACACAGGAGGGGCCCTGGCGTGTATTATTGTTATAATTAAATGAGTCTAGGAGTGAGTTGTGTGTAATTAAAGAAGACTTTAAACTTTATTGAATTATTATTATTTGTGTAAAATGTAGTTCCACAGAAACTGGAATTGTTACTAAGGTAACAGTTATCATAATAACTGGCAAAAATTTTTAAAAATCAAATCTATCCCTCTCTCTATCTATCTCTCCCTCTCTAAGTGTCTCTCTCTCTATCTATCCCTCTCTCAGTGTCTCTCTCTGTCTGTATCTCTCTGTGTCTCTCTCTCTCTCTCTGTCTCTCTCTCTGTCTCTCAGCACCTCTTTTTTTATCTTGACACTGAATCCGCCAGGCCTAATGTCTGTGTCTTTTTATTTCAGGGATAAATTGAGCTAACGACAATGGGAAGCAGTTCTTCCACTACCTCTTGTAACATTGGTGTAGTTGATGGCTCTAATAATAGAAACATAACCTTTGCCGGAGCATATTCCACACTCGCCGCTCCCCCCCCCACCCACATAGCTGAAGCCACCGTAATTAACGCCAGCAAAGACAACCTGCGCACCCACTACAGCACCACAGAGATACAGATCTCTGAGATAGTGAGCGCCAATAACGCCTTCAAACCCGACAGCCCTGTGCCCTTCCTCGCCCTCCCCGCGAACGACGTTATCAACTTCACCCCCGGTGAGGGTTTCTTCACCACCCTGCTGGTGGAGGATGCCAGCACCCCCGGCATCTCTGCAGGTACCATCGTTGAGAACTTCTGGGTCCCTCCGGACAGGTCCATCATCATTACTGCCAGTCGTACGATCGTTCTGCAGAAGATCAAAGAGGATAACGAGGGGATCGATGATGAAGACCGGCTAGGATAACGAGTGGATCGACGATGAAGACCGGCTAGGATAACGAGTGGATCGACGATGAAGACCAGCCAGGATAACAAGTGGATCGATGATGATGGCAACAACCACAAAACAGCGTGAGTCAGAGACGTCATTCTGCTACGCCCTTAACTATTCCTACAGATAAATAAAGGCTTTGAATCCCAAACTGTCTGCATGTCTGTCTCTGTGGTAGTGCTATACTGATTCCTTTGGGGCTATATGATGAATTGAAATATATTATGAATTGAAATATATTATAATTGATGAATTGAAATATATTATCATTAAGATAATAGATTTTTTTCTTTTTTTACATACAATTACCAATGTATTCTTTCTGGAGCAATATGTAAAAGAGCAGTGTGTCCTCCACCTGGGATTGAACCTATGACCCTCTAGTAGTGAAGTGCCCTAACCATTACACCACTGGCCTATACTGCCAAATGCAAACACTAAGCAATGGCTCAAGAGGGTCATATTGTATGACAAACAGACTATCGGTATAGGCTACTAGATATATATGGCAAACTCAATAGTTGATTGTTGGTAGTGAAATTCGAGCAAGTTTGACTAAAATGTGTTTATCGAACAGCCAAGTTAACTTACTCCGGTTTTGTGTCGTACATGTTAATTATAGTGTCTCACTACTTAATTTGAAATAATTGACAGCAAAACTGAAATGACACTTGCGAATCAGTCAAGAAACTGTTGCATGATCTTGGTTAGCGGTTTGTAAATAACTTCTTTCATTTCTTTGAGTACTATTGGGAGGATCTTATCCGGCCCAGGGGATTTGTTTATTTTAAGAGCTCCTAGTCCCTTTAACACTTCTGCCTCTGTTATGCTAAAGTTATTTAAAACTGGATAGGAACAGGTCGACATGTAGGGCATGTTGTCTGTGTCCTCCTTTGTAAAAACCTGTGAAAAGTAATCATTTAATATATTTACTATTTTTTTTTCTTCGTCTATGATTTTGCCATTTGTGTCTCTTACACATTTAACCTCCTCTTTGAAATATTATTATTTATTATTTGTTTATTTAGCAGACGCTTTTATCCAAGGCGACTTACAGAGACTACGGTGTGTGAACTATGCATCAGCTGCAGAGTCGCTTACAATTACATCTCACCCAAAAGACGGAGCACAAGGAGGTTAAGTGACTTGCTCAGGGTCACACAATAAGTCAGTGGCTGAGGTGGGATTTGAACCGGGGACCTCCTGGTTACAAGCCCTTTTCTTTAACCACTGGACCACACAGCCTCCTGAATGTTCTCTTGCTGTTATAATATTGGAAAAACATTTTGGAATTGGTTTTAGCCCCCTTAGCAATACTGATTTCTATCTCTATCTTGGCTTTTCTAACTTCCTTTTTGACTTGTGTTTGCAGTTCCAAGTACTCTTTCTGTGTACTTTGTTTTTGGTCCCTTTTTAAACGCTCTGTAAAGTGCCTTTTTTCACTGAATATATTCTTAATTGATCTATTAAACCATTTTTACCATTTTGTTTTAGATTTAGATTTGTCTACTTTTGGGATGTAATTGTTTTGTGCCTCTAGTACTACATTTAAAAAAAAAACAGCCATCCTTTTTCTATGGATGTTTTCTCTATTTTACTCAAAACTACTTCTGTTAGTCTCAGTTTCATACCTTCAGTTTGCTTTTCTAAAATTGTAAACCTTAGCTTTAGTCATTACTTTTTGGGTTTTAAAACTTCAAAATGAGACCATGTTGTGGTCTGAGTTTGCCAATGGCTCTCTGACCTCTTTTTTAGTTATTCTGTCTTCGTTATTTGAAAAGACTAAATCAAGACATGCCTCCCCTCTAGTCGGTGCCTTGACAAATTGTGTTAGGAAGCAGTCATTTGTCATTTCCACCATTTCAATTTCATCCGTCGTGCTCCTCCATTTTATATGGGGGAAGTTGAAATCTCCTTTTCTACATGCATTTCGAATGTCATTGTATAACACATTATTTTGCTCAGCGTCTGAATTTGGCAGTCTATAGCATGCTCCTATTATTATGCACTTTCAATTTTTGTCCATTATTCTGGCCCATATTGATTCAGCGTTGTTTTCTTCATCCAGATTTAACACCTGGGCTTCAAGACTATTTCTTATGTATAGCGCTACCCCTCCACCTCTTCAGTCCTGCCTGTCTTTCCTATACAGTGTGTACTCACTAATATTGTATTCGTCTCCATCACTCTCAGACAACCACGTTTCTGTAACACCTATCACATCGTAGTTACTTGATAGTGCAGTAGCTTCAAGTTCTAACATCTTGTTTCTGAGACTTCTAGCATTAAGATAAATACATTTAATGGCTGTCTTACCTGAGTTGTTGCCTTTGTTTTGATGTGGTCTCCCTTCTGTGTTTTGTTTTCTCCTGTCTAATAGGCCTGTATTATTACACAACAACACTGCGGATACCAAAGTGAACTGAATTGCGAGTGCTAACGAGGGGCAAAACAAGGGACACAAATGTTGAATATTTCAGTCAACTCAATAAAACATAAAATATCTGTAAGTCGCAACGCAGCAGCAGTATAACTTTGAGAAACCTTGTCAGATCGACATCGATTGTGTTGCATTGCAGAGGAGGGGGTGGAACCGTATCTATGGGTGGAACAATCTCTGCCAGCCAATGGGGTCGTTGATACCGCCCACTGGCTGTGAGTGACAGAGGCAGATGTGACACAATGAAAAAGAAAAAAGAAATACGGAGACCACATAGAAAAAGAAATAGCGAGCGTCACATCGAAATGTAAAAAGCGAAGTGGAAATTGTGAAATAAATACATGAATGAATGAATAAATAAATAAATAAACAATGAATGAATAAATAAATATCTAAATAAATGTCTGTGTATTTATTTATTTCGATATGTATTTATTTATTTATTCATTTATTTCTTTCTAGTTTTGGCAGGGAATATCCTCCATATTAAAATCACACGTATTTTCCTGGCTTACCATTTATTAATTAATGCAAGTTTAAAAATTAAACACATTTGAACAGTTACCCAGTGGCACAGCTGGTAAAACCGTGTCTCTATTAGAGCCTATAACTCAAGCTGTTAGTTCGACCCTCGGGGCTTATTAATTTTTTTGTGCGGTGTGCTATTTCAAAACATAAATAAATAGCTTAGTGTAACTGGTATGGATATCAAAGTGCGTGCATTTGTTCTGAAAAACTGAGCATAACCTCCAAATGGTCTACTGCACATGCGCATTTCCATTTTTTGCCATCTTCTGACGTCATATGACACACCTCCAGAATTTGAGCTACCATCAGAATTCAAACTGCCATAGCAAGGTTCAATCATTTAATTTAATTTGTGTTTTAAGCTATGTATTGCAATTTAGTACCAGCATTTGGAATCGGTATTGTGTACATTATATTACTTCACTTGAGATAATTTTTAAAAAAAACGCAAATGTGAACTTAAATCGAGTGTCTTTGATCAGAGGTTCATTTTTTTTCATAACATGAATAACAGACCTCTTTTTAAACTCATTTATTATAATTATCACGGACGCCCAACTGATAAACTCATTTACGAAAGTGGCTTATGTGGGGTTCTGTTTTTTGGGTCATTTCTTATTCTTTTTTTTAAATCGGGAAGAATTATTTAATGGAAAAACAAAAAATCGAGCAACAATGTCTAGCTAAATATAATCTGAGTAGATTCTGAACTGTATGCAGAAAAAAAACCCGTGTAATTTATAGCTTTAAAATGACAAGTTTGCTACAATTTATTTTCAACTTTGGTGCCTTTACCAGCCCAGAGGGAGCCCGCGGACCAGGACCAGCACGGAGACAAGTGGACGAAATTGTGTTTGCGTAATTCAGGCAAGTTACTGCCCTTCGAATGTAGGTTATTTAATTCTGTGTAACCAAGCAGATGTTAAGGACACTAGACTCCTAGCAGACGAATTTTAAGAAACTGGAGGTTTGTATACGTGTTATACGAGTGTTATATATGTGATATTTTTAAATGTATCTTAAGCAGAATAAAAATTGATTCAGTTTACTTTTGTGAAGAATCTCAAATGCACAGTTTACAGAAATTTGGAAACATAACTAGTGGCTGTGGTTAAGATTGAAATATAACTCCTGTTAAATAAACACCATATTCCAGCTATACATTGAATTGAATACAGGCTGTAGACCTGAGTTAGGAGCGCAGGTACACTCCGTAGAGTTGGCATTACAATGAGAATTCTAAAAAACGGTCTGTTTCTAGGAGTTTCGTGAGAGCTAATGTGGACACAGGAAACAAGACAGTTTGGAAATTGCAGACTTTCAAACACCAACTTCAGATGGATGGCAGCAGGTGTGGTGTTCTGATATTACATGTAAAAAGCTAACATTAGTATCTTAAATCCTATCTTTTTGTGTTTTTAATTTTTACATTATGTCTTTGCTTTGTTTTTCAGTTTGCAGAACAGTGCCTTACAAGTGGATCAATTGATCAGGTGGAAACCAGCCCAGCATCTATAAGAGCAGAAAGACTGGAGATTGCTGGCCTCCTTATAGAAAATCAGGGTAACACATTACTGTGTGCAGGTTTAAAACAACTGGAAGACTACCATGTAATTTGAACACTTATTAATATATAGCAGACTGAATGAGCAACATGAAAGGAAAGGACACAACAGTCCAGGACTGAACAACACAACTGAGAGAATCTATTGAGCCATTATGCCTCATGCTTTTTGTAAAATGTTTATTATATTTGCAATAATGAAGGGCTGATATACAATACTGTGTTGAAAGCCACAATCCATGGCATTGCGTAGAACTCATCGCTCTGTGATACCTAATATAAATACAATCCCTCATTGCCCTTGTTTGATACTGGATAGTGTTTTTTTTTTTTTAAGGACTGCATCAAGAAACCCTTCTTGTTCACAATATTATTCCTAAATGTAATTTCCATAGATGCTACATGTACATGTTGAACTATACTGCTTTAAAATGTGACAACTTTATATTTGAAAATATTGATCAAAATAATTAGGGTTTTAAAATACTTGTTTTAATGTTTTAGTTTATCTAATCTGTTTGCTTTATCACAGGTAACATAGATGAATACTGCATAATATGCAGCATGATGGACCTGCAATCAGCCAACACCACAATTAACCTGGTAAATATACCTGTATTATTACACAATGTGTGTATTACTAGTTATTTATTTATTCTAGTAATTATACATAGTATTTAGTTGTTTCATAAGTAAGTGTATATTTGATAAATTTAACTTGTGTTTACTGAACCAGAACAACTAATTACATCAAGACAAATAATGAATGTGATCTTCCTTGGTATTTTCCTGATAATATTGCGAGTAAGTGTTGTGTGTTTTGGAATGATTGCGCTATTTCTATATAACTGGTTTCAGGGCATAATTTGCTGATACTAGATATCCCCTGGATGATCACAATATTCTTTATTTTTTATTGTATATCTGCCACAGAATATACACAGTTATATATTTTAAGTGTAATAAACTATTAAATAATTACTTAGTGTCATCTACAGCTGGGTAATATGTTTAGCAATCATCAAGTGGAAAATATTTATTTTACTTTTTTCAGGTGCAATGTGATCACTGTAGCAGATGGGCACACACTGAATACACACAGTACTCTGCTGAAGAGTTATCGCATGATTTTTCATTTATGTGCAAAAAATGTAAAGTCAATGGGTAGAAGAATTTCTTTGCTTTGTTCTTTTTTAGTTGTTTAGTTTGGCTTCCACAGCATAGCTGGAGAAGCCGATTGTTATTGCTGGGATTTCTGTTGTTCTTTTTCTGCCACAAAAACAGTAATTAGCTAAATAAATAATAACTTCCTCAAGATGTTGTCTATGATCTATCTACCCTGCAATCTAAAGCTGCACACAGAGCCTTGTTTTCTGTCTTAGACACATCTACATCACCATTATCAGTTTCATTGTGCTGCCCCTCCAAATGAGCTACCCAGGATTTAGAGGGTTACAATCTGTACATTTCAATTAAAACACAGGGTAGCCCATTTGGAGCAGTCTTTTTCTCCAAATGAGCTTCCTCGCATTGTTTGCTTTAGGTAGCTCATTTGGAGGGGGATGCTCAGATGGTCAGACAATCTGTGCTCCGGGATGCTCATTTGGAGGGGGATGCTCAGATGGTCAGAACAGCGTTCCCTGGTTTATTTTGATGTAGACCAACATGTGAAATCGAGTCAGGCCGTTGTTTCTCAATGTAATCGGATAACTGCTGATTTTAAAACCGGAAGCTGGAAATTGAGTCGAGATCCTGCTCAGTGCAAACTCGTCAAGTGCGGATGTAAGCATCAAAACTGAGCTATTCCAACAGCTGACCGGCGGCGCAGCGGCCTAAAGCGTGTCTCTATCAGATTACAATTCTCATGCTGCAGCTTCGAGCCCCCCAGTGGTTTTTTGTTTTTTTGTTTTTTGCGATATGTGCTTTTTTAAAACATAAATACATTCCGTAATATAACTGGTATGTATGTCAAAGTGCTTGATTTCTCTGGTTTAATTAGATGTTGACCAACATGTGAAATGCCATGACTGGTACATATCCCCTTCTTTAGTTATTGTGATCCAAGATCACTACATACACAAAGTAAGGAACGGAAGATGATGGTGATGATGATGATGACGATAAAGAAGAAGGACAGATTTTACCTTAGTTTGACGACTTATATCTTAATATATCTCAGTATGTATAAGAGGTATTTACGTTTTTTTTCACATATGGTCTAAGTCAGCTTAAGACTTTATGTTTAAAGTGGGATCAATATTTTTTCTGGAGCAATAGGTAAAAGAGCAGTGTGTCCCCCACCTGGAATTAAACCTATGACCCTCCAGTACATAGTGAAGTGTCCTAACCATTACACCACTGACCTATACTGCCAAATACAAACACTAAGTGATGGCTCACGAGCGTCATATTGTATGACAAAGAGGCTATCGAGGTTATATATATATATATATATATATATATATATATATATATATATATATATATATATATATATACAATCACACATACATTTCAGCAGCTACCCACGGGCGCAACAGGTTGTAATTATCAAACGACAGGATTTTTTTTTTGGTGTGCGATATGTGCTGTTTCAAAACATAATAAATAGCTTAGTGTAACTGCTATGGATATCAAAGTGCTTGCGTTCCCTGGTTTATTTTGATGTATAGCAACACATGTGAAATCGAGTCAGGCCGTTTTCTCAATGTAACCGGATACTGCTGATTTTAAAACCGGAAGCTGGAGATTTTCAGTCGAGCAGATCGTTTTGAGTGCAAACTCGTCAAGTACAGATCTAAGCAGCAAAACTGGAAGCGATCTAACAGCTGACCCGCGGCGCAGCGGGCGAAAGCGTGTCTCTATCAGCTCGAATTCTCATGCTGCAGCTTCGAACCCCGCAGGTGTGTTTTTTTCCTCTCTCGCGAGTAAGGAACGGAAGATGATGATGATGATGATGATGATGATGATGAAAAAAGGAGAATGACAATTGTACCTTAGTTTGACGACTTATATCTCAGTGTGTATTAGAGGTATTTACGTTTTTCACATTCGATCAAATAAAGCTTCAAACTTTATGTTTAAAGTGGAATGATACTTCTAAGTGATTTAGTTTTGCCGCTGCAACATGGTCAAAACAGCAAAACTCTTGGTGCTTTATAGAGAGTCTCGGCAGTTCTGCCAAGTCTTTCTAACTTGTAGGAGGAACTACCAGTCCTCTCAATATGTGGGATTTGTACTTCAAATCTGATCCCTCCTCATTTCATTGTCCAATGAATTCACACCATCAGCAGTTTCATTTCTATACACTTTATAAACTCATCTTCCAGATTCTGTTTTCAATGCAGGGCAAGAAACCGGAATAAGATCTTCATCTCTTTAGTTTCTTTACCCATGAATGATATGTTTTGATATATAATGTATTCCTTCAAACTAACCAACACATTTTTAAAGAACATGTATTGGATCTCTACTCACTGTTATGCTGTTTGACCAATTAAAAAAAAAAGACATAAAAGCTTGGTTATTGATTTAGATGCAACAAGAAACAACACTGCTGTGTTTAATTTATGCACAGAATGGATTCATCATGAAAACCGAGTTGTGAGGAAAATTAAAACCGATAGAAGGATTATTATTCTAATAATAATAATAATAATAATAATAATAATAATAATAATAATAATAATAATGTATTTCTTAGCAGACGCTCTTATCCAGGGCGACTTATTTTAGATGAAGCGCAGATGCGGCGCCGACAAGCGGTTGCAGAACTTAGCTCTTGCTATTCCTTATCCAATGCTGCCATCGTGTGGCCATTTAGTAGAACAGTGACAAGCAGTTGCTGGTGCCCTCTGGTGTTTGCAATGAGTAGTACAGGTTTGTTTATCAGCATTTATTTATTTATTTATTTATTTATTTATTTGTTTGTTTGTTTGTTTGTTTGTTTGTTTGTTTGTTTGTTTGTTTATTTGTTTGTTTATTTATTTATTTATTTATTTATTAGCAGACGCCCTGATCCAGGGCTGCTTACAATTGTTACACGTTATCACAGTACAAAGTATCACATTATAAAATATCACATTACAGAATATCATAATACAGATAAGAGCAGTTAATAAATCACACAGTAAATTATAAGAGAGAATTCGACTAAGAGCAGCTAAACCTTACATTAACTATTTGCTTATATGAGTCCAGTAAGAACACGTAGTAAGCATGATAAATGCATGAGAATTGTTTCAAATAAGAGCAATTACAGAAAACTTTATTATTTATACACTGTACTCTCTGGTTATCCTGTAAATATTCTTTTTGCTGTATTTTAAGAATGTATCTGAATGTTTATTTTTGCACAGGGGTTAAGGTTAATCCGAGTCATTTCAAATGGACAACTGAGATGTGTTCAGATAAATAAATAAAAAATAAATATTATAACAAACAGTTCTAGTACATGGCCACACGATGGCAGCATTGGATAAGGAATAGCGAGAGCTGCGTTCTTTGTACAACAATTGTCCTGCGGTCTCCAGGTAAGGGAGTTGTGTGGGTGATGGAGTGCGCTGCAGAGCGCATTTCCACTCGATCACACAAGGGAATATAAAGAATGCCGTGTTCAGAGCTAACTCTGTGATTTAGTGTGTGGATATATTGAAACCACTGAAGCTGTTTAAAAAAAAATGTAAAGAAAATGTATGTGATCTCTAACTCGCTGTTTGACAAATAAAAAATCAAAAGTAAAAGCATGTGTGACACTTATTTCCCTACAAGCCCTTGTCTTTATCCACTGGAGCACACAGACTCTTACGGGGGTTTGAAACCACACATCACTTTGCGCGTATCCTTACTCATGTCTGTCCCACAGGAGTTCCCTGGCTGTAGTTTATGTGGCTGTTCTTTGATCTCATGCAGTGTTATAGGAGTGTGCAGAGCTGACTGCTAGTCTTTGATGGTTGATTCTAGTGTGTGCAGAGCTGCTAGTCTGTGATGGTTGATTCTAGTGTGTGCAGAGCTGCTAGTCTTTGATGGCTGATTCTAGTGTGTGCAGAGCTGCTAGTCTGTGATGGTTGATTCTAGTGTGTGCAGAGCTGCTAGTCTTTGATGGTTGATTCTAGTGTGTGCAGAGCTGCTAGTCTGTGATGGTTGATTCTAGTGTGTACAGAGCTGCTAGTCTTTGATGGTTGATTCTAGTGTGTGCAGAGCTGCTAGTCTGTGATGGTTGGTTCTGGTGAGTACAGACAATCCTGTTATTGTAGCTGTGATTTGACAGGACACTGACTGGTGTCTGGTTTATGTTCTCCACTTGATGTCACTGTTTCCCCAGCTTTCTTTGTATCAACATTCAGGAGTCTTTTGAAATGAATATAGATTAATGGATGACCACAGGCACGAAATAGGGGTGGGGTGGGGTGGGGTGGGAAGGGAAGTAAAGTTGATGCTCTGTTATATCATTAAAAATTATAACTCTGTGTTACATGATTCAACTACAGCAGTGCAATCTGTGATTCTTCAGCTCTGGTTTATAAGTATGTTTCATTTGATGAAATAAAAAAATAATAATAATCAGGAGTGTTTTGCACGCTGTTTTTGGTGCTGGGACTCTGTATCAGCCTATAGGGTTAATAAATAATACTATACTGTACTTTCTCTTTATTAGCTTGTGTTTCTCTTCATGTCTCGGATGAAGTCTGCATTCCAAGAGTGTGTGTGTGTGTGTATGTGTGTGTGTGTGTGTATGTGTGTGCATCAATGTCTGTATGTATGTGTGTATGTGTGTGTGCATCGATGTGTCTATGTATGTGTGCCTGTATGTGTGTCTGTCTGACACATGATTAAGAACATCAGTATTACATTGGGTGTTGAGGTACAAGCTAAAAGTTGTAAAGGACCTCGTCACAAATGGTATGGTTCCAAATGGTCAGATTGCCTGGAAATAACATCTGAAAACCTTCTGAATTCCTTTTTAAATTCACATCACACTTCAGTGAAAACCAGCTCTGTTATTCTGTGCAAAAGTGTCATTAAAAGCAAAAGAGAAACACACTTTGAAGAGCTTGTTTAATTTTGCTTTGCAAGGTGTGTAGAATTCGTATTTAAAAATGTAATTTATTTAATAGGGTTACAGTTCAGAGTGACATTAACAGACTAACACTGCTCTTGTCACATGGGGGGGATTTGAGTCCACAACGTTTCTAAACCTGAGCGCTGCTTGTCTGGAGAGCGCTACAATTTGAAAAGACTTTCTGTCACAAAGACGACTGAGCGGTGACGTCACGGCAGAGCCAGGAAACACAGTACAGACAGAGACTTGGGGTTTTTGGTGAAGCTGAGCGCGTGATCGCGCTCAGCGTTTAATAATCAAACAGAAAAATAAACGGTTGTAACAAAAACACAGGACACGGCACTTTCGCCAAAATAAACAGACATAAACAAAACGAACTAACACTTTACAAACGGTGCACGGAGACAAACAAACACGGTGAGTAAAAACACTTATTATTCTTCTTATTATTTATATTTATCCTCCTTCTCCACACCCGTTCTCCACTCTCGAACACCTAACCCCGAGTGAGTGAAAACATGCTGTTTTATGCAGTTGTACCGAGACTTCGATTGCTAGTCAATCATTCAATTGGAATCTCGGTACAACTGCACGTGAATTAATTAAGTGCACTCCCGTGACCACACATTACATTTTAACTAGCACGTGAAGTGATTTGTGCCCTCCGTGCCTAAATATAAATCTACATTTTTAAATCACAAGTGAAACACAGACCCGTTTATATCCCGTGTACCGATGACTATACACCAACATTTACACACAACACATAACACAAAATACACACAGGGGCGGGCACTTTGCCACATATACCCCCCCTTGTGCAAAGCACACATGGCCTCAATGGCCACCTCCCCCCTCAGTCCCAAAGTCCCGGAAGAGGGGGAAGCAAGTTTTTCATGGGGGTGGCCATGGTGCAATGTCTGGCACCCCCAATTCTTCGTGGCTGGCAGCTCCCTCTTCCGGGGCTTCAGCCACACTATCTCCTGCCGCGAAAGTGCGGCTGGGGAGCTGGTCTCCTGACCTCCCCCTTCTTCATGGCGGCAGTTCCCCTCCGTGGGACTCCGGCCACCCAACTCCGCAGCGAAACTGCTGCGAGGGAGCTGGTCTCCTGACCTCCCCTCCTTTGTGGCCGGCAGCTCCTCTCCGTGGGGCTCTGGCCACAGCGTTCCTGCCACGGAAATGCGGCTGGGGAAGCTGGTCTCCTGACCTCCCCCTTTCTTCATGGCCGCAGCTCCCCTTCATGGGGCTCCGGCCACAGTGTAGCGACCCCAGGCGGAGCAGAGCGCCCGGCGATCCCAGGCGAAGCAGGACCCTCGACTACCCCAGGCGAAGCAGGATCCCTGGCAACCCCAGGCGACGGCAGCGGACCCTCGGGAGGCGGCGGCAGCAGCAGCGGACCCTCGGGAGGCGGCGGCAGCAGCAGCGGACCCTCGGGAGGCGAACTCGGGAGGGAGCCCCTGGCCATAGAGGCGGCAGCGGGAGCTCCACTTCTCCCTCGTACCCTGTACCCTGTGTGGAGCAAAAGGCAGCCCCAGGCGATGCGGAGCGACAGGCAGCCCCAGGCGATGCGGAGCGGCTGGCAGCCCCAGGCGATGCGGAGCGGCTGGCAACCCCAGGCGATGCGGAGCGGCTGGCAACCCCAGGCGATGCGGAGCGGCTGGCAACCCCAGGCGATGCGGAGCGGCTGGCAACCCCAGGCGATGCGGAGCGGCTGGCAACCCCAGGCGATGCGGAGCGGCTGGCAACCCCAGGCGATGCGGAGCGGCTGGCAACCCCAGGCGATGCGGAGCGGCTGGCAACCCTGGGCGATGCAAGGCAAGCATCCTTGGGCGAAGCGAGGCAGGCATCCTTGGGCGAAGCAAGGCAGGCATCCTTGGGCGAAGCGAGGCAGGCATCCTTGGGCGGCGAGGCAGGCATCCTTGGGCGGCGAGGCAGGCATCCCTGGGCGGCAGGCAGGCATCCTTGGGCGGCGAGGCAGGCATCCTTGGGCGGCGAGGCAGGCATCCTTGGGCGGCGGGCAGGCATCCTTGGGCGGCGGGCAGGCATCCTTGGGCGGCGGGGCAGGGAGTCAGGACTAGCTGGGGTGCAGGTGTTGGCCCTCTTCTCGGCCTCTGCGGCGGGCGGTTCTTCCCGTGCTTCCCTCAGCAGCCTATGCAAGGGCTGCCGAGGACCGCCAGCATCTAGTCCTGGTCCTTCTGGTGAAGGAGAGGCAGCTCCTGCTCCTCTCCTCGTGACGGTGGGAAATGATACCAGCAGGCATTCCTCCTCTGCTGGTGGGGAAAGTGTTACCAGCAGGCATTCATCCTCTGCTGGTGGGGAAGTAATACCAGCAGGCATTCCTCCTCTGCTGGTGGGGAAGTGATACCAGCAGGCATTCATCCTCTGCTGGTGGGGAAGTGATACCAGCAGGCATTCCTCCTCTGCTGGTGGGGAAGTGATACCAGCAGGCATTCCTCCTCTGCTGGTGGGGAAGTGATACCAGCAGGGATTCATCCTCTGCTGGTGGGGAAGTGTTACCAGCAGGCATTCATCCTCTGCTGGTGGGGTTGGCGGAGGCAGAGGCAGCTCCTGCTGCTCTGCTCCTGCCGATGGAGGTGGCGGAGGCAGAGGCAGCTCCTGCTGCTCTGCTCCTGCCGATGGAGGTGGTGGAGGCAGAGGCAGCTCCTGCTGCTCTGCCGATGGAAGTGGCGGAGGCAGAGGCAGCTCCTGCCGCTCTGCTCCTGCCGATGGAGGTGGCGGAGGCAGAGGCAGCTCCTGCTGCTCTGCCGATGGAAGTGGCGGAGGCAGAGGCAGCTCCTGCTGCTCTGCTCCTGCCGGTGGAGGTGGCGGAGGCAGAGGCAGCTCCTGCTGCTCTGCCAATGGAAGTGGCGGGACCAGCAGGAATTCACCCTCTGCTGGTGGAGGTGGGAGCTGCAAGCAGTCCTCCCATGGCAATGGAGGTGGACCCAGCAGGAATTCACCCTCTGCTGGTGGAGACTGGGGCTGTGGGCGCTCTACCTTCCCCTTCTTGGGCCGTGGGCGCACCGACTCCTCCCTCTTGGGCCGTGGGCGCACCGACTCCTCCCTCTTGGGCTGTGGACACACCGACTCCTCCCATTCAGGCGTGGGACGTTCGGGCTCCTCCCACTCAGGCGTAGGGACGTTCGGGCTCCTCCCACTCAGGCGTGGGACGTTCGGGCTCCTCCCACTCAGGCGTGGGACGTTCGGGCTCCTCCCACTCAGGCGTGGGACGTTCGGGCTCCTCCCACTCAGGCGTGGGGCGTTCGGGCTCCTCCCGCTTGGGCTGTGGACACTCAGCCTTCCTCTTCCCCTTTCCCCTTCTCTGCCTCCTCCTCACCTTCCTCTCCTGGGCCAGTTCCTCCTCTCCCTCTTGGTAGGGGCAGCGCACCACCGGGTGCCCGAACTCCCCACAGGCAAGGCACCAGCCTTGGTCCTCTAGACCACCGAGGAGGACCTCCAGATCCTGGCAGCCATCTCTCCAGTTCCAGCCTTCCATTTTCTTGTTGTGGTTTTTTTTTTTTTTTTTTTTTTTTTATTTAAACAAATTGCGGTTCCTGCTCTGGCCTGAGTCCTGGAGGCGCTGTAGATCCCTCTTCTGACACCACGTGTCACAAAGACGACTGAGCGGTGACGTCACGGCAGAGCCAGGAAACACAGTACAGACAGAGACTTGGGGTTTTTGGTGAAGCTGAGCGCGTGATCGCGCTCAGCGTTTAATAATCAAACAGAAAAATAAACGGTTGTAACAAAAACACAGGACACGGCACTTTCGCCAAAATAAACAGACATAAACAAAACGAACTAACACTTTACAAACGGTGCACGGAGACAAACAAACACGGTGAGTAAAAACACTTATTATTCTTCTTATTATTTATATTTATCCTCCTTCTCCACACCCGTTCTCCACTCTCGAACACCTAACCCCGAGTGAGTGAAAACATGCTGTTTTTATGCAGTTGTACCAAGACTCGATTGCTAGTCAATCATTCAATTGGAATCTCGGTACAACTGCACGTGAATTAATTAAGTGCACTCCCGTGACCACACATTACATTTTAACTAGCACGTGAAGTGATTTGTGCCCTCCGTGCCTAAATATAAATCTACATTTTTAAATCACAAGTGAAACACAGACCCGTTTATATCCCGTGTACCGATGACTATACACCAACATTTACACACAACACATAACACAAAATACACACAGGGGCGGGCACTTTGCCACATATACCCCCTTGTGCAAAGCACACATGGCCTCAATGGCCACCTCCCCCTCAGTCCCAAAGTCCCGGAAGAGGGGAAGCAAGTTTTTCATGGGGTGGCCATGGTGCAATGTCTGGCACCCCCAATTCTTCGTGGCTGGCAGCTCCTCTTCCGGGCTTCAGCCACACTATCTCCTGCCGCGAAAGTGCGGCTGGGGAGCTGGTCTCCTGACCTCCCCCTTCTTCATGGCGGCAGTTCCCCTCCGTGGGACTCCGGCCACCCACCTCCGCAGCGAAACTGCTGCGAGGGGAGCTGGTCTCCTGACCTCCCCCTCCTTTGTGGCCGGCAGCTCCTCTCCGTGGGGCTCTGGCCACAGCGTTTCCTGCCACGGAAATGCGGCTGGGGAAGCTGGTCTCCTGACCTCCCCTTTCTTCATGGCCGGCAGCTCCCCTTCATGGGGCTCCGGCCACAGTGTAGCGACCCCAGGCGGAGCAGAGCCCCGCGATCCCAGGCGAAGCAGGACCCTCGACTACCCCAGGCGAAGCAGGATCCCTGGCAACCCCAGGCGGCGGCAGCGGACCCTCGGGAGGCGGCGGCAGCAGCAGCGGACCCTCGGGAGGCGGCGGCAGCAGCAGCGGACCCTCGGGAGGCGAACTCGGGAGGGAGCCCCTGGCCATAGAGGCGGCAGCGGGAGCTCCACTTCTCCCTCGTACCCTGTACCCTGTGTGGAGCAAAAGGCAGCCCCAGGCGTGCGGAGCGACAGGCAGCCCCAGGCGATGCGGAGGCGGCTGGCAGCCCCAGGCGATGCGGAGCGGCTGGCAGCCCAAGCGTCGCGGAGCGGCTGGCAACCCCAGGCGATGCGGAGCGGCTGGCAACCCCAGGCGATGCGGAGCGGCTGGCAACCCCAGGCGATGCGGAGCGGCTGGCAACCCCAGGCGATGCGGAGCGGCTGGCAACCCCAGGCGATGCGGAGCGGCTGGCAACCCTGGCGATGCAAGGCAAGCATCCTTGGGCGGCGAGGCAGGCATCCTTGGGCGAAGCAAGGCAGGCATCCTTGGGCGGCGAGGCAGGCATCCTTGGGCGGCGAGGCAGGCATCCTTGGGCGGCGAGGCAGGCATCCCTGGGCGGCGAGGCAGGCATCCTTGGGCGGCGAGGCAGGCATCCTTGGGCGGCGAGGCAGGCATCCTTGGGCGAAGCGGGGCAGGCATCCTTGGGCGAAGCGGGGCAGGCATCCTTGGGCAAGCGGGGCAGGGAGTCAGGACTAGCTGGGGTGCAGGTGTTGGCCCTCTTCTCGGCCTCTGCGGCGGGCGGTTCTTCCCGTGCTTCCCTCAGCAGCCTATGCAAGGGCTGCCGAGGACCGCCAGCATCTAGTCCTGGTCCTTCTGGTGAAGGGAGAGGCAGCTCCTGCTCCTCTCCTGCGTGGCGGTGGGGAAATGATACCAGCAGGCATTCCTCCTCTGCTGGTGGGGAAGTGATACCAGCAGGCATTCATCCTCTGCTGGTGGAGTGATACCAGCAGGCATTCCTCCTCTGCTGGTGGGGAAGTGATACCAGCAGGCATTCATCCTCTGCTGGTGGGGAAGTGATACCAGCAGGCATTCCTCCTCTGCTGGTGGGGAAGTGATACCAGCAGGCATTCCTCCTCTGCTGGTGGGGAAGTGATACCAGCAGGGATTCATCCTCTGCTGGTGGGGAAGTGTTACCAGCAGGCATTCATCCTCTGCTGGTGGGGTTGGCGGAGGCAGAGGCAGCTCCTGCTGCTCTGCTCCTGCCGATGGAGGTGGCGGAGGCAGAGGCAGCTCCTGCTGCTCTGCTCCTGCCGATGGAGGTGGTGGAGGCAGAGGCAGCTCCTGCTGCTCTGCCGATGGAAGTGGCGGAGGCAGAGGCAGCTCCTGCCGCTCTGCTCCTGCCGATGGAGGTGGCGGAGGCAGAGGCAGCTCCTGCTGCTCTGCCGATGGAAGTGGCGGAGGCAGAGGCAGCTCCTGCTGCTCTGCTCCTGCCGGTGGAGGTGGCGGAGGCAGAGGCAGCTCCTGCTGCTCTGCCAATGGAAGTGGCGGGACCAGCAGGAATTCACCCTCTGCTGGTGGAGGTGGGAGCTGCAAGCAGTCCTCCCATGGCAATGGAGGTGGACCCAGCAGGAATTCACCCTCTGCTGGTGGAGACTGGGGCTGTGGGCGCTCTACCTTCCCCTTCTTGGGCCGTGGGCGCACCGACTCCTCCCTCTTGGGCGTGGGCGCACCGACTCCTCCCTCTTGGGCTGTGGACACACCGACTCCTCCCATTCAGGCGTGGGACGTTCGGGCTCCTCCCACTCAGGCGTAGGGCGTTCGGGCTCCTCCCACTCAGGCGTAGGACGTTCGGGCTCCTCCCACTCAGGCGTAGGACGTTCGGGCTCCTCCCACTCAGGCGTGGGACGTTGGGCTCCTCCCACTCAGGCGTAGGGACGTTCGGGCTCCTCCCACTCAGGCGTGGGACGTTCGGGCTCCTCCCGCTTGGGCTGTGGACACTCAGCCTTCCTCTTCCCCTTTCCCCTTCTCTGCCTCCTCCTCACCTTCCTCTCCTGGGCCAGTTCCTCCTCTCCCTCTTGGTAGGGGCAGCGCACCACCGGTGCCCGAACTCCCCACAGGCAAGGCACCAGCCTTGGTCCTCTAGACCACCGAGGAGGACCTCCAGATCCTGGCAGCCATCTCTCCAGTTCCAGCCTTCCATTTTCTTGTTGTGGTTTTTTTTTTTTTTTATTTAAACAAATTGCGGTTCCTGCTCTGGCCTGAGTCCTGGAGCGCTGTAGATCCCTCTTCTGACACCACGTGTCACAAAGGCGACTGAGCGGTGGCGTCACGGCAGAGCCAGGAAACACAGTACAGACAGAGACTTGGGGTTTTGGTGAAGCTGAGCGTGATCGCTCAGCGTTAATAATCAAACAGAAAAATAAACGGTTGTAACAAAAACACAGGACACGGCACTTTCGCCAAAATAAACAGACATAAACAAAACGAACTAACACTTTACAAACGGTGCACGGAGACAAACAAACACGGTGAGTAAAAAACACTTATTATTCTTCTTATTATTTATATTTATCCTCCTTCTCCACACCCGTTCTCCACTCTCGAACACCTAACCCCGAGTGAGTGAAAACATGCTGTTTTTATGCAGTTGTACCAAGACTCGATTGCTAGTCAATCATTCAATTGGAATCTCGGTACAACTGCACGTGAATTAATTAAGTGCACTCCCGTGACCACACATTACATTTTAACTAGCACGTGAAGTGATTTGTGCCCTCCGTGCCTAAATATAAATCTACATTTTTAAATCACAAGTGAAACACAGACCCGTTTATATCCCGTGTACCGATGACTATACACCAACATTTACACACAACACATAACACAAAATACACACAGGGGCGGGCACTTTGCCACACTTTCATACAAAACGTTTCTGATTAATATCAGCATCACTAATGAATTAGGTAGCTCCATTTAAACTGGTGTATTTTAAACAATCATTATCCCACCTTGAGAGTTAAACTGATGAGAGGGTCCGACTTGAGAACACAACACTTAATAAAGGAAGCTCTAATAAAAATCACACTTGTGAGCATCCCCAAAGTTCTACAATGCATCAGAGGACTTTAAAAATGTACATTTTTCATTTTTTACTATTTTACTGCTGTTGGGAAACTGATGCAGACCTAACCTGAGACCCTGTTTGCATTATGAAATACCCGGTCACTTATCAAACTGACTTTGCAGTTTACAGCTGGACAGCTACAGGGCCTGTGTTAAGAAACCATTTAAAACAATACAGGGCACAGAAGAGGAGCTGATACCATCATACCTGGACAAGTTTATGTGGAGAGAAAGGTACGGCAGGAATTGTCTCGATGCATTTATAAATACTGCATCAGATCACACAGCTGCACAGGGGGTGCGACCCACATCTTAAAAGAAAAAAAATAACAGCTGAAAGTTGAAGTTATCTTTTAAGAACTATTTCTTTTCAGAATGAGATATGCAAATTCTGTAGGAGCAGAGTGATAGAGCGATCAGAATGGCGAGTTTTGAATTGATTTTAGTGCTCATTTTGAAGTGATTTGAATACTCATTTTGAAGTGATTTGAATACTCATTTTGAATTGATTTAATACCCATTTTGTAGTGATTTGAACTTATTTTTTATTGATCTGAATACTCGTTTTGAATTAATTTGAATACTCATTTTGAATTAATTTGAATGCTCATTTTGAATTGATTCGAATGTTCATTTTGAATTGATTTGAATACTCATTTTGAATTGATCTTAATACTCATTTTGAATTGATTTGAATACTCATTCTGAATGGATTTGAACACTCATTTTGAATTGATTTGAATACTCATTTTGAATTGATTTGAATGCTCATTTTGTAGTGATTTGAATACTCATTTTGTAGCGAATGATACCTGATGTTCCAGGGACAGCCTCTTGTGTCTCCACTCCAACACTATCACTATGAATAGCAGCTTCCAGTGCTGTTAGCAGATTTGGTATCCTTGACTTTATTAGGCTGTAAATCTGGTGCAGAGGTTGTGCAGGCTCTCCAGATGAATGCTGCTGGCATTGCTTTGTAACAGCATTGCGTGTCTCTGCTTTCAGCCTCTTCCACAGATAGTGGTGTAGCGCACAGCACTTATACAAATCTGTTAAAGAGAATGTAGTTCTGGGATTTTAAAATGGCATCAGAACTACATTTCCCAGTGCCTAGTGCTCCTAATAAAGCCAGCAATGACAACCATCTGGGTCAATTGCGATAAACTTGTGGATTCATTACAGAGCTGCAGACAAAGCTGCGGAGAAGCTAATCATAATCTACTTCAAACAAAAGATGGAGGCATTGTTGCTAAAATTCCCATTTCCAAGTATTGAAAATGCCTGTTATGTCTTCTATTCCCGATTCTGCAGTTTATAAATCCTCCATCCTGATTCTAACTTCCATGCAGTCGTGTGAGATTGCAGTTTAAAATCTCACAACCTTATAATCTAAAACACTACAAATAACGACTTGAAACTACAGATCGATAAAATATCTAACAAGAGCATTTCCAAAAACATAAATAATAAAAAGTTATAACAAACTTGTAACAGCTGGGAACATTTTACAGGAAAGCGTAGAACTGAAATGGGCTTCAAAACAACATCAAGTTAAACATGTAAAAACTATTTTTATAAACCACAGAGCTACACAATACTTAATGACAAAATATATGTTTGATTGCACATGGATCGCTTGTATGAGCAGACAGCAGTTTAAAAAGCTGTTCCAGTCATGGTATATATAAGAAATGTAGAAACAAGGACGTCTACGGTATTTATTACTGGATTTTTAAAATGAAATCCTTGATTGACAAGACACTGAACAACATTTAAAATGGCATTTAATACAGGCAGCAAAACATTTTTAATATAGATTTTATTTGCTTTAGTAGTCTCATTGTCAATCAACAAATTGATATTAAAAACACAGGAGCCTACATTTGTTAACAGAGTACCCAAGAGAGAGAGGGCAGTATTAAACACATCCTGAGCAGAAATCATCTCGTTAAGAAACAATGGTATGCAGCCCATTACATTCCTAAAAGCTCTCTGGTGCCCCCTGCTGGAAACAGTACTGCTTTACACTGCAAGCTGCGCGCATGATAACTGCAGTACACTGTGCTGTGTCTTGAGGTGCCGCAGATTCACTGTGGTATCGGGAAGTTTCCACAGAACCCACTGCAAGAGGCTGAGCAACGCATGAGAAAGGAAAGAGAAACGTGCATTCATAATAACAATCTATTTAATATATTACTAATGTGACGAAACACAATCCGAATGCTCAACAAGATGATGAATACAAGATGTACTCGTTCATATTTGAGTCTGTGAACTTTTGATCTGAACAGATTGTGATTCGGGGGGACCCTATTTATCAAGCAAGTTTATTCTTTTGTTTTCAGTAAATATTTCTGTACTTAGTCCAATGCACTCCTGTTGTCTAGGTGTCCCCAAGCATCTGCAATTCTGAGAATGTTCTCGAGTCCTGCTAGAGCCTGCAACTGACTTCACTTCTTCACACTAAGTACAGAGATAGGATTACACACCTGTGTGGATTTTATGGTGTTTTTTAAGGTCTCTTAACTGTCTGAATCTCTTCCCACAAACATCACAGTGATGAGGTTTCTCTCCTGTGTGAATAGCTTTGTGTTTGTTAAGGTTTCCTATGTGACTGAATGTCTTCCCACACTCAGTGCAGTGATGAGGTTTCTCTCCTGTGTGAATTTTATGGTGCCTTTTAAGGTCTCCTAACTGGCTGAATCTCTTCCCACAAACATCACAGTGATGAGGTTTCTCGCCTGTGTGAATTTTATGGTGTCGTTTAAGGTGTCCGTACTGGCTGAATCTCTTCCCACAAACAGCACAGTGATGAGGTTTCTCTCCTGTGTGAATGCGCTGGTGGATTTTAAGGTCTCCTAACTGGCTGAATCTCTTCCCACAAACATCACAGTGATGAGGTTTCTCTCCTGTGTGAATGGCTTTATGTTTTTTAAGGTTTCCTAAGAGACTGAATCTCTTCCCACACTCAGAGCAGTGATAAGGTTTCTCTCCTGTGTGAATGCGCAGGTGGATTTTAAGGTTTCCTAAGTGATTGAATCTCTTCCCACACTCAGTGCAGTGATAAGGTTTCTCTCCTGTGATAATGCACTGGTGTGAATGAAGATTTCCTAACTGTGTGAAACTCTTATCAATGGACTGTATGTTGGAAGGTTTCTCTCCTGTGTGAATGCGCTGGTGTCTTTTAAGCAGTGATATATGATTAAAACTCTTCCCACAATCAGCCCAGGAAAATGTAGTCCCTCCTGTGGGATTTCCCTTGTGAGTTTCAGGAGCGTCTAATTGACAGGAACTCTTCCCACCTTTAATAGAATGAGGCAAGGTCTTCAAGTTGCCCTGGGTTTCAGAATTGTTAAAACATACAGAATGTGTCGTCTCTGTACTCTCCACAGTAGGTGGGTGTCTGTCTTGTAAAGAAGGGATTTTAACTGAGTGAGTTCTCAATGGCTTCACATACGCCTCTTGGGGTGTTTCTCTGTGCTTCTTGCACTGTGGTTTATCTCTAGAAGAGTTTTTGCACTGGGGTGATGGAGTGGAGTCGTGTTCTCCTTCATCTATTTTAGAAGCTAAAGAAAGAAAGAGAAGAGAGACAAAAGTTATTGTACATCATTCTCCCACATGCACTGTTCTGCAGGGTTTCATGTCATAAGACAACTAGAGTGAACTCTGATGACTGTGTATTGAGAGAATACAATCAACCCCAATTCATATCACTCCTATTCATGTCAGCCTCCTTTTACTATCATCATATTCAGGAACACAGATAAAAGCTGGGAGCCGGGAAAATTCCATGGCTATGTCATAACATTCCTGACTATTTTAATGAGATGTTCCTGGAAAAACACCAATGCTTCGTACCTGTGTTCTGTCAATGTGTTGAACACAAGCGAATGAGCAGTTCAGTGATTGGTTGCTTGAGATAAGGCGGATTCGTTTACCAGCTAGTGTCCCGCAAGTGTCAGTCACAGCACTAATGATGTCAGCATGTCAGTCACAAAATCAACCTACTTTTACCGTTTAAATTGGAATATTTTAAATTAAGCAAACAGCACGTCATGAAAAATCCTGACTATACACAACCAAGTTATTTAGTACCTGCATGTTGATAGTACTGCTATTTATGTCATATTTTAATTTGTTTTTTAATAATTAATATTTATTCTAAAAACAGAAATTCCATTTGCAATCGTACACACTGCCCCTTGCCTTTTTATTCTACCTGTATTGAAGACACATGATGTGAAGAACTATGTAAGGCTGGAGTGGGCTTGTTTTTCCACAACAAATTTCTCTTTTTATGATTTTTGTGTAAAATATCTGTAGAGCAGAGATTTGCACAGCTAGCAGGTGCCTCAGGAGCAAGCACAGTGATGTCCTTGTTGACATAGTGGTTGGGCAGCTCCCCTTGTTAAAATATGAATCTTAAGCACACTGCTGGTGTTCAGTACCAGGTTCTGCAGGATCAATAGGGAGCTCAATGCTGCTTGTTTTGTACGATTACCTCCAAATCCCAGATCACATTCAGATGGAGAATCATCACACAGGTTGGATCCCAGCTTGTTGTTCTCCTCAAGTGTACAGACATTATTTTCAGTAGGAAGTTCCTCTGTGATGGGGACACATTCCTGCTCTATGAATTCCTCTTTAATAGGAACACATTTCTGTTCAGGGATGTCTTCATCTTTAACACATGTCAGCTCTGTAACCTGTAATAGACCTGCACACCACTCCTGCTCAAAGGACTCCTCTTGTGTGTAAACTGCTTCTATCTTTGGCCCCTCCTGTGCTTCAGATTCAGGGATAGCGTGGCTCTCTATGGGATCTGTGGGAAACAAAACTGTATAAAATTACAACTCTTATTTACTAGCTAGGTTCCTCTACAAAGCCAGCTCCTTGTCAGAATGCTACTGAGAGATGTCACCGGGTCTAAAAGGAGCTATTTCTCTTATTTTATTTATTTTTTTTTTTAAATTAATATAGTTGCTATACGCTGTTTTAACTCCCAAATTAAAACACATTTTCCCTCGCAGCAGGAAACCGCACAACAGCTGAGGACAACACAGGCAAGTCTCAGCAAAGTGTCTGAGGAATGTCTTTCTGTGAACTCAAACTGTATTGTGATCATGGTTTGGATGGAAGCTGTCAACACAGAATACAAGTTTCAATGTGTCAGATACAATGAGCAGACAAGGGGCTGCAGCAGGAGAGCTGCTTATTCTCAAAGCAGCTTCATGGAAACAAGTGATTTACACAATTCTGACTTTTCAAAGTGCAGCAATATGTTTTTTGTACAAACTCCACCTGTGTAATAATCATTAGTAACAACATTGGAAGCTTACTTGTGCAATGTCATGTGAACTGTAGATATACATCCAATCACATCCCTCCTAGTATTACAAGACATTTGTACTGGTGTGGTTATCCCTATTGCATACATCCTCTGCTCTTAAATAATAACCTGTATTAGTAAATGTCTGGGTTTTAAACAATATGAGCGATCGTTTCCTAATTCTGTTTACCATCAGCTGAACAAAGTACTTTATTTATTTATTTTATGGTTAGAATTTTTCTAACAAACTGCAGCATCACGCTGTTTTGAGCAAATGATAGATCTTAATAATACAATACACACTGTAATAGTATAATATATACTGTACCACTATCCATTCTTAGTAATAGAATAACACACACTGTAATAGTACAACATATACGGTTACATGACATAACAGCAAGTCCAAAACCATGCTGACATCACCGCGATGGACATTACAGCGACTGCCCATAACAGCACTATGACATCACCACGACAGACATTACAGCGACTGCCCATAACAGCACTATGACATCACCACGACAGACATTACAGCGACTGCCCATAACAGCACTACGACATCACCATGACAGACATTACAGTGCCTGTGATAACAGCGCTATGACATCACCACGACAGACATTACAGTGACTGTCCATAACAGCGCTACGACATCACCACGACAGACATTACAGTGACTGTCCATAACAGCGCTATGACATCACCACGACAGACATTACAGTGACTGTCCATAACAGCGCTATGACATCACCACGACAGACATTACAGCGACTGCCTATAACAGCGCTATGACATCAACATGACAGACATTACGGCGACTGCCCATAACAGCGCTATGACATCACCACGACAGACATTACAGTGACTGTCCATAACAGCGCTACGACATCACCACGACAGACATTACAGTGACTGTCCAAAACAGCGCTATGACATCACCATGACAGACATTACGGCGACTGCCCAAAACAGCACTACGACATCACCGCGACAGACATTACAGTGACTGTCCATAACAGCGCTACGACATCACCGCCCCGAACTACAATTCCCAGAAGACTCTGCGAAGTTCACAAAAGTGTCACTTACCAGGAGCTGGGTCACACGACGCAGTCAGAGCAGGGTTCACCACAGATTTTCTGATTGCAGATGACTAAAGTTTTTTTTTTCACTGTTCCCATACAGCTCCATCATAACTAGACTGGTAAATACGATAAGTAAAAAATCCATGCAATAAAAGCGTTTTTCCACAAGCATTTTTTTTAAATAAATTTAGTTGTTGCGCTTGGCCAATTGTGCGCCGCCCCCTGGAAGCTCCCGTCCACGGTCGGCTGTGGAATAGCCTGGACTCGAACTTGCGACGTCCAGATTATAGGGCACATCCTGCACTCCACACGGAGCGCCTTTACTGGATGCGCCACTCGGGAGCCCCCCACAAGCATTTTTTATGTAGTTGGGCTGCATATCGATTTTTTTTTCACTTGTTGCAGAATGATATTCAGCACGTGTTTTGATTTTATATATATATATATATATATATATATATATATATATATATATATATATATATATATATATATATATATATATACACACAGTACTGTGCAAAAGTTTTAGGCAGGTGTGAAAAAATGCTGTAAAGTAAGAATGCTTTCAAAAATGTTAATAGATTATATTTATCAATTAACTAAATGCAAAGTGAGTGAACAGAAGAAAAATCTAAATCAAATCCATATTTGGTGTGACCACCCTTTGCCTTCAAAAAAGCATCAAGCATCAATTCTTCTAGGTACACTTGCACACAGTTTTTGAAGGAACTCGGCAGGTAGGATGGCCCAAACATCTTGGAGAACTAACCACAGTTCTTCTGTGGATTTAGGCAGCCTCAGTTGCTTCTCTCTCTTCATGTAATCCCAGACAGACTCGATGATGTTGAGATCAGGGCTCTGTGGGGGCCATACCATCGCTTCCAGGACTCCTTGTTCTTCTTTACGCTGAAGATAGTTCTTAATGACTTTCGCTGTATGTTTGGGGTCGTTGTCATGCTGCAGAATAAATTTGGGGCCAATCAGATGCCTCCCTGATGGTATTGCATGATGGATAAGTATCTGCCTGTACTTCTCAGCATTGAGGAGACCATTAATTCTGACCAAATCCCCAACTCCATTTGCAGAAATGCAGCCCCAAACTTGCAAGGAACCTCCACCATGCTTCACTGTTGCCTGCAGACACTCATTCGTGTACAGCTCTCAGCCCTTCGGCGAACAAACTGCCTTCTGCTACAGCCAAATATTTCAAATTTTGACTCATCAGTCCAGAGCACCTGCTGCCATTTTTCTGCACCCCAGTTCTTGTGTTTTCGTGCATAGTTGAGTCGCTTGGCCTTGTTTCCACGTCGGAGGTATGGCTTTTTGGCCGCAAGTCTTCCATGAAGGCCACTTCTGACCAGACTTCTCCGGACAGTAGATGGGTGTACCAGGGTCCCACTGTTTTCTGCCAGTTCTGAGCTGATGGCACTGCTGGACATCTTCCGATTGCGAAGGGAAGTAAGCATGATGTGTCTTTCATCTGCTGCAGTAAGTTTCCTTGGCCGACCACTGCGTCTACGGTCCTCAACGTTGCCCGTTTCTTTGTGCTTCTTCAAAAGAGCTAGGACAGCACATCTGGAAACCCCTGTCTGCCTTGAAATTTCTGCCTGGGAGCGATCTTGCTGATGCAGTATAACTACCTTGTGTCTTGTTGCTGTGCTCAGTCTTGCCATGGTGTATGACTTTTGACAGTAAACTGTCTTCAGCAACCTCACCTTGTTAGCTGAGTTTGGCTGTTCCTCACCCAGTTTTATTCCTCCTTCGCAGCTGTTTCTGTTTCAGTTAATGATTGTGTTTCAACCTTCATATTGAATTGATGATCATTAGCACCTGTTTGGTATAATTGTTTAACCCTTTGCGGTCCATTGTCGGACTGGGTCCGACATTGCAATTATTCCCACCAGGTCCTTTGTCGGACCCTGTCCGACATCATTTTAAAACGCAAAACGCAAAAAGTTGGTTTTTCAACGGAAAAAGCCGAGAAAACCATTCAATGGCCGAGTGGGAACGAAAGGAGCCGAGAAAAGCCGACAAAAAAAAAAAAAAAAAAAAAGGCGTATCTCATGAATAGTCATACTAGCCCCTTGTTTCCATATGGGGCGGTCGTATGGAAACAAGCTGGGAGTACAGTATCAGCGCACAGAGACTATCACGGACATTTGCAGAGCTTTTTTGAGATGTTATAGCAATAAAATAATGACTTGGATTGCATTATTGAGGAGTTTGGTGATAAAACGAGTCATCAGGAGACGATTGATCGGTATGTACGACTAATATTATTATTATTTTTTATTTGGTAGCATATGTGAAAGCGATAGCAAACGAAAAGGTGGGGCGGGGCTGGAGATGCCTAGTGAGTGCTTTGTTGATGTGTAGGGCCATTTAAACCCGTTTGACTGTGGAAAAAAATACTTTTAAACAGCGCGTCTAAAATTAAATGCGCGTGTAAAAATTAATTAGACCTGGCGAGCCTGACGCAGAATTAATAAATGGACCGCAAAGGGTTAATCATACACCTGACTATATGCCTACAAAATCCCTGACTTTGTGCAAGTGTACCTAGAAGAATTGATGCTGTTTTGAAGGCAAAGGGTGGTCACACCAAATATGGATTTGATTTAGATTTTTCTTCTGTTCACTCACTTTGCATTTAGTTAATTGATAAATATAATCTATTAACATGTCTATTTTTGAAAGCATTCTTACTTTACATCATTTTTTCACACCTGCTTAAAACTTTTGCACAGTACTGTATATATATATATATATATATATATATATATATATATATATATATATATATATATATATATATATATATATATATATATATATATATATATATATATAATTTGTATATGATTTCTCCTCCACAGGACATCCAGGATTGGGCTAGAGCTATATAAAAGAAGGATAGGACAGTCAATCCCGTGATGCAGTTTGGTACTGAATTACAGGCGTTATTTGTGGAGCCCACTCAGTACTGAATACATTGCGAAAATGCTGTGGTGCAGCGCCAGGATATACCAGTATTTAAATAACACCACAAAATATTGTTACTCTAAAGTGACTGACTTAATTATGTGAATTATTGCATGATTATGTCATGTAACACAGCAGGGAGGGGGTTAAAATCCTCCCTGTGTAAAACATGTGCCAGGCACATTGTTGTTAGTAGTTTATTGTTTTGCTTTATTGTTTAATTAGTTTTGTTAATTGTTTTATTATTAATTATCCCCTGCACCTGGTAGTTATTGTTAAATTAGAACCAGGTGCAGGGTATTTAAGGAGTGCAGTCAGTTGGCTCAAGGCTGCTGTGTGAAGAGCCCGCTTGCAAGTGTGTGTGCAAAGGAAGGTATAGTGAACCTGCGAGTTGTGTGAAAACCATGTTTATTTGTTTTGGGTTTTGTGACAGGGAAACACCTTAGCTGTCCTGTTTTAGTTAGGTTCCCGTTGCTGTGGTAGTCAGTGCTCGAATAAGAGTTAGGTGTTTATTTTGCGTTTAATTTTGTTTTGTTTATTAAAAATAGCGCTTCAGCGCTTGAAGAATCCATTTCTGTGTCCTGGGTCTTGCATACTGGGGGCAAACGAACCCGAGTAGGTGCGGTTCTATTACAGTCAAGAAACATTTTGCCAGGGCAAGCGTGAATACGTTAAAAGCATTGTGAGTGTTAAAGGGCTACAAGAGCACAACACAAGCAAAGCAGTGCGTAACTGTAACAAGCTGAACTGACAGTGTTTTTGTTTTGGAACTTTTTTTATATTAGTAAACAGAAGAATAAGGGTATTTTACATTTTTACCATATTTTATTTATAAAGAATAGGGGAACATATTTACCATAAATAAATAGGAATGTACTATATACATGTATTCCACATTAACTGTAGGGTGTTACACTTCGATAAATGAGGGTTTGTACATTTTGGACGAAACTGTATACACACACACCAACACAGGTTATAAATCTATTCTCCAGCAGCTCACAGGATTACATTTTTAGCTGCCCTGCCAAACGGGCAAACAAACGTTCATACATATTGTGGCGGCGCACAAAAGAAACACCACAGGCAGTTTTGGAGCCAAAATAGCGGAACAACCACCACTGTTTATTTCTTCCTTGAGAAATGGATGCTCTGAGAAATGGGAAGAGAAAACATATGCACATCCAAAGTCTTTCAAGGTGCAGGGTAGAAAGATTTTAAAGTTAAACAAACATAGTACCTTGTGTATTATGCTCCAAAGGTTTTTTTTTATTATGCCCAAGATCAACATTTTGATCTGCAAGAGATCTTCATCAAACCTGGGATGCAACTGATTTACAATTGTGCAATACGAGTCTCACTGACACTGCTAAGTCATATTAAAACCTGCATACTGAGGGGGGGCGGGGGGAGTTCCTGGTAAGTGACGCGTTTGTGACCTTCGCAGTCTTCTAGGAATTGAATTGTAGTTCGTCGCTGTAATGTCTGTCGTGGTGATGTCATAGCGCTGTTATGTGCAGTCACTGTAATGTCTGTCATGGTGATGTCATATCACTGTTATGTGCAGTCGCTGTAATGTCTGTCGCGGTGATGTCGTCGTGCTGTTATGGGCAGTCGCTGTAATGTCCCTCGCGGTGATGTCATAGTGCTGTTATGTGCAGTAGCTGTAATGTCTGTCGCGGTGATGTCGTAGTGCTGTTATGGGCAGTCGCTGTAATGTCCCTCGCGGTGATGTCTTAGCGCTGTTATGTGCAGTCCCTGTAATGTCTGTCGTGGTGATGTTGTAGCGCTGTTATGGGCAGTCACTAATGTCCGTTGCGGTGATGTCTGCGTGGTCTTGGATTCGCGGTGATGTGATACGAACATATACTGTACCACTATCCATTCTTAATAATACGCACTGTTATAGTATAACATATACTGCACCACTATCCATTCTTAATAATACGCACTGTTATAGTATAATATATACTGCACCACTATCCATTCTTAATAACACGCACTGTTATAGTATAACATATATTATTATTATTATTATTTGTTTATTTAGCAGACGCCTTTATCCAAGGCGACTTACAGAGACTAGGGTGTGTGAACTATGCATCAGCTGCAGAGTCACTTACAATTACATCTCACCCGAAAGACGGAGCACAAGGAGGTTAAGAGACTTGCTCAGGGTTACACAATGAGTCAGTGGCTGAGGTGGGATTTGAACCGGGGACCTCCTGGTTACAAGCCCGTTTCTTTAACCACTGGACCACACAGCCTCCTATACTGCACCACTATCCATTCTTAATAATACACACTGTTATTAGCATAATATATACTGCACCACTATCCATTCTTAATAATACACACTGTAACAGTACAACATATACTGCACCACTATCCATTCTTAATAATATACCCTGTTATAGTATATTACTGGAGCTGAAGACAATGAAACCACTGATCTAAAAACAGATTTGCAGTCAAACACGAAAACACAATGTGCTGCTGTGTGTTGATATGAGGTCCCAAATCATTATTCTAAAGCTCTGCAATGTGGTCTGTGACTGTCTCAGTGGGATCTATACAAGACATCACTTTACCAGAAGGACACCATTTGAGTCTCTATAATTGCAGACTGGTTAAGACTTACCAATATAGTAGTTTCTTAGTTTCTAGAATACCTATTTAAATATTAATTAGACTAGGTTAGATGCACTACGTTCTTATAATCTATAAAATAACACAATGCCTCAATTAGACTCCTTATAACCAATATTAGGACAGAGCTGTTATTAACCGCGCTTATAATAATCAAACACTTTAAAACGTGTCTGAAGAGAAATTCGAACCAAGATCTTTCCAGTAGAAAGTGGTGTGAGGTGTTGGATTGACCGAGCAATACCACACAATAAAACCAATCTTACCTTGAAATATGAAAGGCTGTTTAATGTCTGCATCTGCAGCATTTATACACCCTCGCACGGCTTTCAGCTCGCTCTCTGATATTTCCAATCTCAGCTTCAGACTTTCATTCTCTCTCTTCAATCCAGACATTTCCACTCTGAATTCAGTGAATTTGCTGCCGACAGCTTCAGTAATCGCGCACACGACGCTGTCTAGAGCCGCTTTCACTGCGGGCTCGACGGTCAAGGCGAGCTCGTCTTGAAACAACGACACGGAGACACTGACCTCCATCTTCACTGGTTTAGTTTGAGACTGGTCTAGCGGAATCCTCTTTTCATTCAGAAACACCGCCTTCGGTTTGTATTTAGTAAGATATATTTGTTTTTACCGTAGCCTTCTCATTGAAACATATCCATCACTTCTCTGGTGTGATAAAGAAATGACACAAAACAACAAACTTTGCAAGGAGTAACTTCCGTCTTTCAGAATCCCGCAAACTTATGCCAGAATTTAAACGCGTTTAAATGTTTTTTTTCCAGTAAATAATCTCATCGAAAATCTCAACTTGTCTGTAGATACGAATGACACGCTGCACTCTGTGTGTGAAATTCAACACAGAAAAGGGATTATTTTCTTTTCCCAGAACTCCGTGCAGGTAATAAACAAACACAAAACTCATAAATCATTAAAAAAAAACATTTCAACCCAAACTAAACACTTTCAACAGCAGGAGACAGCGTGTTGTAAAATCACCAATGACTTCATTCACCTCTCTCCACGTAAACAAAGCAAACCTTTCTGTTTCCTGTACTGAAATGAAAGGGCGGGTCGAGGAGGTTATGAAACTGGATGCCAGAGTTCCCCATGTTGTCTCTTGCAGCGCTGTGTTCGGTGCGATGCCGACACCGCGCGGAATCCGAAATGGCGGCAGATTCGACTGTCTCTGCTTCTAATGCGCGCGCTGGATTCCAAAGCCGCTGCGGCTGCGCAGTTCTGCACAGACACGCCTTCTGCGAGGGCTGCTGCGTGACGTCACTAAGCTCCACCCGCTGAAATCTGTGCAGTTCAGCGCAGCTCTGAAAAGCAGCTGCGGGAGGCTGGCTGCGGCTGTGAACCAAAGAGACGATGCAGAGATCACGAGTGAGCTGCCAACAGAATTGAAATAGCTACTAAAACTACTGCTGCCCGCTTGTTAGTGGAGGGGAACGACATGTTATCTTTACGCCTTGTCAACGCTGTATTAAATACATAGAAACACTTTAAAATAAGCGTCTGTTCATATGGAATTCATGATGAATTACAGACACAGAATTACATTATTACAATTAGAAATGCATTCATCATGAATTCATATTGTATCAGCTGATAAATGAGTTCATACGTAATTCATCATGAATTACACACACTTATTCAAGTGTTACATACATACATACATAATCAATATAAAATAGTAACTAACAGTAAATAAAACCGTGTACACATCCATGATAAGGAATGTATACTGTTACAATAAAGTTCATGTTGAACAATGACATCAAACTGACTCTGTATAGTCTGAGAATCCACAAACTAGCTACAGGACGTTTCAAAATTACAATGAAGTTATAATGGACTGCAAATGAATGCAATCCCCATGTGTGATACATTGTGATGAATTAAATAGTTAAATGTAATAACGTTTCATTATATACATCAAACATACATTCATTATGCAAATAGAGTATAAACAGGTGATGATGCTGGTGTCGGGAAAAATTGATGAAAACTGAAAAACAATATTAGTGAAAGTCAAAAATATGTTTATTGGTGTAATACAACAATAGAACTATTTGAAGAAAGCAGAGACAAATGCTCGGGGTCACAGAGGATGGAATCTGTGCCACAGACAATGGCTGCAATCACTTTTTAATAACATGGAACACTACCCTATAGTGACATCATTTGAGAGCCTGCCCACCTAAACCTGTGTACGTGGACAGACCCCAGGTCTCTCCCACATTCCTTTGTAGATTCTCCCATCCCCCCATGCTAGCAAGCAGAGCAGAGCTGTAAAACCCCCCACACAAATACCCAGAAATGGTCATGTCTGCTATCAATCTAGTCAGACTGCATTCCAAAATACCCCACCTAAACTCTGTGCTCAATGTCTCTCCATTGAAAGTACCATACAAACAATATATTAATATGGACTATCAAATTTCCTTACACTGGTAAGTTTCCCAAAGGTTTGGAGAAGCAACGTGACGTCAAACAGAGAGCAGCCAGGAGCAGCAAGCACAGCCAGGAGCAGCAAGCGCAGCCAGGAGCAGCAAGCACAGCCAGGAGCAGCAAGCGCAGCCAGCTCTGGGATACAAGAACACGACCAGTATTGTTTCTTACTGCATCTAAATTACCCCAACCTTAAAATAACTCTCCTAACCCCTCCATCCCTCCACCCCAACCTTAAAATAACTCTCCTAACCCCTCCACCTCAAACTTAAAATAACTCTCCTAACCCCTCCCTCCACCCCAACCTTAAAATAACTCTCCTAACCCCTCCCCTCCCTCCACCCCAACCTTAAAATAACTCTCCTAACCCCTCCCCTCCCTCCACCCCAACCTTAAAATAACTCTCCAAACCCCTCCCCTCCCTCCACCCCAACCTTAAAATAACTCTCCTAACCCCTCCCTCCCTCCCTCCACCCCAACCTTAAAATAACTCTCCTAACCCCTCCCTCCCTCCACCCCAACCTTAAAATAACTCTCCTAACCCCTCCCCTCCCTCCACCCCAACCTTAAAATAACTCTCCTAACCCCTCCCTCCACCCCAACCTTAAAATAACTCTCCTAACCCCTCCCCTCCCTCCACACCAACCTTAAAATAACTCTCCTAACCCCTAAATAAATAAACCGTGTGCATTCCCCTGCTTTAACGAGCTCTGTGCATCGTAATCTGCAAAGCGAAAACTATTTTCTTCATCATGCTTTTGTAACAGGTTTAATACAGAGTTTAATTCTACCAGTTTAATTTCACCAAAAGTCAATTGTGATAATGAGGTTAACTGTTCTGACACCTTGTGGTGAGACAAAGGGAGTGGACAATGCCCTTTTTAAATAGTTCCGGTTTCGGGTTACCTCTTCCCAGTCACTGCTTGAATGGAAAGAGGGTGAGCATCATGACGTTTCCTCCAATCATAATGTTTAGTTTTATCAAGATAAAAGTACTCCAATAGTTTTGTAATTTTAACAAACTGAAAATAACTTCTACCTGTAACGTTTTATTCCCATATAAGTGCGCTATATGTTTTTAATACATATATTTTTGTTGCATTTGTGAGTACTGTAGTTACACGTGGTTGCTATGTATACTGTACGCTGTCCCCCGGGGATTTGACCTAAGCTGAATTGCATATCGGGTGAATCTATTTTATTTTGTTTTAGGGATTTAAGGAAACGTACATTGCTGCCTGAAACTGAAATCTGTTTTTATTTTAACAGGTATGTTGTCCTCCCTTTTATCAGTTGTACGTAATTGTTTTGAATGTTTTTATATTAGGGTTTAACGGTAGGATCTAGTAGACTATACAGAGATAGCATGTAAGCTGGGTTTTGTTCAATTTTGTTTTCTGCAAATGCATGTTATAATTGTACTGTCTACTGGCCCAGTCACTGCTTGAATGGAAAGAGGGATTTAAGGAAACGTACATTGCTGCCTGAAACTGAAATCTGTTTTTATTTTAACAGCAATAACCACAATAAACTGCCTGCCGTGCCTGAATTGTGTTGTCTGTGTATGATAAGGATAGGGGACAGAGTAGCAGAAGCGAGAATAATAAATTAAACACAACGCAGAGACATTCACATTACCGGAGCGAAAGTGAACCGG
>CM060288.1:652313-707001 GCA_030684275.1 Acipenser oxyrinchus oxyrinchus | reverse complement strand
ACTTTTATTTTCAATTGTTTTTGTCATACAGCGTAACAGGGAGTTAGAGATCACGGCCATTTCCTTTTTCAAATCAACTTCAGAGGTTTCAATATATCCACACAATACAATCTGTTCAAACTAAACGGTAGAATTAGCACTGAACATCATTATACTACCTGGACCAGGCAGCTCTGCCTCTGGCAATTGTACTCTAATGTGTAATTTATAGAAAGACAAGCGGCACGGGCAGTCATCTGTGTTAAATACCAGAAACACATAATTGACAATGCGGAATTCAAAAACAAACACTACTAAACAATAAACCGTGTGCATTCACCTGCTTTAACGAGCTCTGTGCGTCGTAATCTGCAAAACAAAAGCAAACACCTCCTTCTGAACAAACCAACATATTTAATGAGATCCAGCTGTTCCACACTGAGACACGCGCCCAGTGAGTTCATTAATGCGGCGCGGCTTGTCGAGCGGCTTACAATGGGCAGAGCAGGCAGTGAACTTTATGAAGACGGGCAGAACGGAGCTCTCGGTATTCCTTATCCAATACTGCCATCTTGTGGCCGTTTTATAGAACTGTTTGTTCTAAAATATAAACTCTATATTTATTTTTATTTTTAATCTGAACACAGCTCAACTGCCCTTTGCTATGACTCGGATTAACCTTAAACCCTGTGCAAAAATCGACATTTCAGATATTCTTAAAATACAGTAAAAATAATACAATGCAGCTGGCTGTAATTTGCAATAATCGCCAGCTGACAGTAATTAATAAAACACTTGGAGGCTTGTCAGCCCCGTGGCCTTCTGGGAAGTGTAGTCATGTAACTCCCCAAGACTACACTCTCTTTGCTCCCTGTCTCAATAGATATGTTATCACATGGATAGTGGCTTTTTCAAAGAACATTTGATTGAATTTCTGTTATTGAGAGCTGTAATTTTATATAAATAAATGTATGCTGTTTTTAAATTTAGATGTATATTTGCAGATCTAGCATGTATTGATATTTGTTTTCTGTATATTCTTTTGTACTGTATCTATACAGTGCCCCGATACCTACTGGTGAGTGGCACTTCAGAAATTCTGAAAAATAAAAAATACATAAATATGTATGTGATGGCTAATATATTGTAACGCTCTTGGGTTCCCTCAGACAGGAGTTTCTCATGGGTGGAGGTGGGACGTGAACCAAGGGCCTCCTGCTCTGAAGCACAGCGCTGATACCGCTGTACAAAATAGTGTCACCTACCAGCCCTGACCCCTACCCCTGTGCATGCTACACTCTCCCCTGCCAGGCTCCAGTCTGCCCTGGACTTGCTCTCCAGGCTATATGCTTCCAAGTGCACAGCTACAATATTACAATGTGATGACACAGTGATAGAATTATATTTCAGTCATCAGTCAGCTGGTCAGGGTAACTTTCTTCTTCAACCCCGATGTCCGCACCACGCCGGTGTGAAAGTGCACCCCATGAGATGGTGCACCCCTTACATCATGAATACATTTTCACTTTTTGTTTTGTAATTTTTGCTACTTCCTAGTTATATACAGTGCTACACATACAAAACATTGAATACAACACCTAAAGGCCCCGTACCGCACCATTGACCCCACCTGGCCCACGGAGCTTACCACCCTCATCAGGGCGTCAATCACCCAGCCAGCTCGGACTCCTGAGACTCCCCCACAGCTGTGCTGGGGCTGTGGACAGCCTGGCCACCTACACCACGCTGCTACACCACGACGCCTGACACAGCAACCGCAGGAAAACGCCAAGGGGCCCGCATAGACGGGACGACGCGTGCCCCCAGTCTAGTCCCCTTAATCGCGGACCACCCAGCTGCAGAACCTGCCACCAGTACTAACCCGCCGGGGACTTCTGCCACGTCCCCATCCGCATTGAGGGGGCCCCGTGCACTGCTCTTGTGGACACTGGCTCCACAGTGACTCTCATCCGCCCCGATGTGCTCCCTGCAGGGGTCCGGCTGGAGCCCACCACCGTGCAGTTGCGCACTGTGACTGGAGAGCTAGCACCCATGCAAGGAAAGGGCAACCTTGCTATTGAAGTGGCTGGACGGACAGTACACCACCCTGTCTGGGTAGCAGCTGTACAGGACCCCTGCATACTGGGCCTGGACTTCCTGCACTACACAGGCAGACAGCTAAACCTCCAGACCGGGACACTGCACATACAGGGGAGCCCGGCTTTAGCTTTAGCCAACCCGAGGGTACCAGCCTCACCCGTTGGACTGCTGGGTCGGAGTCGGGACCCCTCCGCACGACAGTTTCGGGACCTGCAGAGGGCAAAACGGACCGCTGCGATGAGATGGGAGACCTCAGCTCTCCCCCGGGCTCCACCATGCGCCAGTGTCATCAGGGGCAATACAGCATCTCGACGGCCCCCACTCTGGAAGAAGCTACTGCCTGCACAGCCGCCTTCAGGTGCCAGCGCTCGCCAGCCAGTACAACCCAGGGGAAATCGATTCTCCCATGGGCCACAACACTCGCCAGCCAGCGGGCCATCCTCCGGCCGCAACGCTCGCCAGCCAACACACCCACCCTCCGGCCGCAACGCTCGCCAGCCAACACACCCACCCTCAGGCCGCAACCCTCGCCAGCATGTACAGTGGCCCTCCTGCAGTTCTAGCGTGGCCCAGGGGAACGCAGCTCTCCCCCAGGCAGCCCCGCCACCCTGCCCGGTGCCGCCAACCGCTACCCAAGGGCTGCGGGAGGATACCGCCATGCCACGCCCTACTGCCAGGAGTAATTCAGCATCCCCAGCAGTCTCCCCTCCGCCACCAGTCTACACCGAAGACCCAGCTCTCAGTGCAGTGCATGCAGTCTGGCTCAGGAGCTGCGAAGGGCTTTGCACAGAGGAGCGTCGCCAGCTGTGGGAACTGGTGTATGAGTATCGCCACAGTTTCGCTACCGCCTCGTATGACGTGGGGCGGACACCCCTGGTGCAGCACCAGATCGAGACGGGAGACGCCCTGCTGGAGGGGTTCTTCAGCCGGTTCGGGGTCTCAAGAGTTGCATTCCGACCAAGGACGCAACTTTGAGTCCCGGGTCTTTGCTGGGATGTGCCGGCGCCTGGGCATCAAGAAGACACGGACCACCCCTCTGCACCCCCAGAGCGACGGACTGGTGGAGAGGTTCAACCACACGCTGGCCGTGCAGCTGGTCGTCACCGCCGCCGCCCACAAGCGGGACTGGGACACCCACCTGCCTGTCGTGTTGTTGGCCTGCTGCTCTGCTGTCCAGGACTCCACCGCCTGCACGCCTGCCCTGCTCATGCTGGGGCGTGAGCTGCGCACTCCTGCGGAGCTAGCTTTTGGTCGCCCCCCAGATACCCCCAGTGTACCCCCGGGCCCTGAGTATGCCAGGAGACTACAGGACCGACTGGAATCAGCCCACAGCTTCACCATGGACCAGTTGCAGGCCACTGGTCATGGGCAGTACAATACACAAATAAGCACAGGGCCAAACAAAAGGGTTATACAAAAATACAAATTAAACATTAAAAGCCAGGCTGAGCAATACCTTCACTGACTTACGAAAACAAAGACAAGAACCACAACCGACAAACAGACCTTCCATGTGGTCTCCCCTCTCCCAGGCAGTTCCTCCAGCAATGGCGCTCCTGTCTCTCTTAAACACCATGTGACAATTAATAATTCAATCAACACCTGGCCACATTCTGCACATGTATTTGGCAGGGATAGGAATTAACCCAATCCCTGCCACCCACCACCACAAATACACCCAAAACATCCAGGGCTGGAATCTTAACTTCTAACACACACTTTGTCATATAATATTTATGCATAATAGTTAAAGTTCAAAGGGCTTTCAAAACTAATGTTATTATTATTACTTGTATTAATACAGACTAAACAGGATAATTAACCCCACTACACGAAGCTGATTTGGAAGAAAGAAAGTCTTCTCACACGATGAATCTGATGCTACCCTTTACAACGCTACAAAAATAAAATAGTGAAAAATGTTAAATAGCAAATATAGCAAAGCCCTCTTATTTGATGCTATTATATTTTAGGGAGATACTGGATTACTTGTAATTAAACAATGTTGTCATTATGTATCCTCTTGAATGGCATTAGTGTAGCTCATTGGATCTTGGTTTTGTAACTTGTACAGCAAGCTGTTCCACTGTGTCTCTGTGAAGAATCTGCTCATGGACCCAACAGCATCGTTATTGTTGAGAGTTATGTTGGAAGAATCACAAGTAAAATGTACACTTTAAGGATACAATTCATTCATACAGTATGTGTAATGGTCTAATTTAATCAGCATTCTGCTGTCATGAATGTCTTCCTTTTCATGAGTTCAAGATTGCAGAGGTAAACAATTGAGCAGTAAATCACACAACACCGTTATATCTTTTATACATTTTATCAAGAAAGATATAAAATAGATGCGCTACAAAAACAGAACAGAAGATTCATATCAAAATAGCATAAATCAGTTTAGCAATGAATAATATTCAGGGAACATCTCAGCTTCAGTGTAAATATTGATTACATGGAAAATAATGCATTCATCTATTGTCTAGAATTTTTTTGTTATATAGGATGAGCAATATTCTTAAATCAATAATCAAGTAATATGAATATCCAAACATGATAACTGTTTGAGAGAATACCATTCAGTAAAGAATATACATTTCAGTGAAATCTGATTAAGATATTACGAGATCGTAATTCATTATTCATCAATCTGTTATTAATTAAATTTCTTTTAATTAGAATCCACGGAACAGAAACTTAACCCCACTTCACTTGTTCATATTCATTCTAGCCCCTTCACTCAATCTCTTAGATCGCTATTGATTCTCCCTCTGTATACTTGTTAAATCACTCCCATATAATATTATTCCAGCCCCTTCACTCAATCTCTTGGATCGCTATCTATCCTCCCTCTGTATACTTGTTAAATCACTCCCATATAATATTATTCCAGCCCTTCACTCAATCTCTTAGATCACTATTGATTCTCCCTCCGAATACTTGTTAAATCACTCCCATATAATATTATTCCAGCCCTTCACTCAATCTCTTGGATAGCTATTGATTCTCCGTCTGTATACTTGTTAAATCACTCCCATACAATATTATTCCAGCCCTTCACTCAATCTCTTGGATCGCTATTGATTCTCCCTCTGTATACTTGTTAAATCACTCCCATATAATATTATTCCAGCCCTTCACTCAGTCTCTTGGATCGCTAATGATCCTCCCTCTGTATACTTGTTAAATCACTCCCATATAATATTATTGCAGTCCCTTTGTTAGTTGATACAATGTGCTAGATATCGTACACCCCTTTATTTCACAAGCACCAGCCTTTCTGCAAACATGATTTCATTCCATTCTCCAAGTATCTCTTCAGTGACTCTTTTCTATTCTTCTAGTTTCATGTTGAATACTCAGTTTGATTCACAGTGTTGATCCCTGGGGTGATGACTTTGGCTGTTGTCCTGTTCAGGTCTTAAGAATAAGAAAAATCCTCTTCACATTGAGATGTCCTTTCTTGGTCAGACAACTCAGCCCATCATTAACTCATCGATTGTTAACTTCCACTTTCTTCAGAGGAGATGTAGGTTAATAGAGTTCCTTAAACAATATTTCAGTTTTCTTCCAAGTGTTGAATTATTGGGGTGTTTTCACTGGTTTCATTGGAGCTGGTGTTCATCCTCTGAGCTCCTCTCTCTCAGTCTGTGAGTCAATTTTACTCTAACTAATACCCTGTTTACATTAGCACACCATTATGTGTGACGTCTCTCAGCTCGGCTCACCTTTCTCTAGTGTAAACGCAACTCAAGCTACCCGAGCTGTACCAGGCTGGCTCGACTCGACACCGGCTCGGCTCGGCTGGGGTGTGCAGGTGTAAATGTAGCAAAAGACTGCTCTCTCCTGTGACCTAGATTCCCCGGCTATATGACCATATTAAAAGAGGGGAGAGGAAAGAGGGCAGGGTAGAGAGAGGGAGAGGAGAGAGGGCAGGGAGGATAGGGAGAGTAGAGAGGGCAGGGCAGAGAGGGAGAGAGTAGAGGGCATGGTGGTGAGAGGGAGAGGAGAGGACAGGGTGGAGAGGAGAGAGGAGAGCCAACAGAGAGGGGAGAGAGGAGAGCAGAAGAGATGGAGAGAGAGGGATCTGGAGATGGAAGGAGGTGGAGGGGAAAGAAGGAGGGATACAGGGCAGGAGAGAAGTATAGGGGGTGTAGAGAAATAGAGGAGGGCCTCAGAGTAAGAGGTTGGAAGACAGAGGATTTCTTATCATCAGCCCAGAAAAGTGCAGAGAGAGTGTCAGTGAAAGTGAAGAGGAGATTGTCTGAGCTGTTTGAACAGTTTCCTGGCTCAGAGAGCAATGTGTGTTTAATCTGCAGCGCTGACAGGGTCAGGGGACTCCAGCACAAGGTCTGTTTCATTGTAAGTATAGAAGAATGGATATAGTTTCTCATTGGGATTGAACTCCATGTCAGTGAAAGTGTAGATGTGAGATCTGGTCTCCGCATTGTAAAAGGAGAGCCGCCTTTCTTCATAATCCAGATACACCCCCAGCTTCTGTGGCTTCAGGCTCCGGGGAAGGGGGGTCCGGGGGTCAGTGAGAGCAGTGAAGTCACCTCCATCTCCACCTCCATCTCCATCCCCCCACCACACAGCCCAGTAACCCTTCTGGGGGGTTGTGCTGAACTCCCCCTTCCTCAGGGCAGACTCTCTGCTGACTCCTAATCTCCACCATTTATTCCTCTGCACCTGCACCTGCCAGTAGTGTCTCCCCGAGGTGAATCCCTCCCTGCCCAGCACACAGGACCAGAAATCAAATCTCTCTGGATTATGAGGGAGATCCTGCCATGTCTCTCCCCGTCTCACTCGTTTCCCCTCCGCAGACAGGGTGAGCTCGGCCTGTGCTGTATCAGGGTCCAGAGTCACATCAACTGTGGAGCAGAGAGGGAGAGAGGAGTGAGAGTCAGGGCTGTGCTGTATCAGGGTCCTGTCACAGTGGAAGGAGAGAGGAGTGAGAGTCAGGGCTGTGCTGTATCAGGGTCCAGTTACAGTGGAAGAGGGAGAGAGGAGTGAGAGTCAGGGCTGTGCTGTATCAGGGTCCAGAGTCACAGAAATAGGAAATAATAATAATAATAATAATAATAATAATAATAATAATAATAATAATAATAATAGAGCTAGAGAGCAACATGACCTGATGTACATCTACAGAGGGGGAGGCTATAGAGAGAGATAGAGATGCGGACATGGATGGCTATGAGGGAGAGAAGGATAGATATGTGGAGGAGAGGCTATGAGAGAGGGATAGAGATGGAGAGGTGGAAGGCTATGAGGAGGAAATGGGTAGAAAGGGAAAGGGAGGAGAAAGGCAGAGAGGAAGAGAGGAAAGGAGAGGGATAAGAATAAAGGGAAAGAGGGGAGGAGAAGAGATGGGGAATGTGAGAGAAAAAGATGGAGAGGGCGGGAAGAAAAGATTAAATGGGGAAGCAATGATATGGAGATGAGAGGGAGAGGTGAGATAGAGGGAAAAGAGGAATAGAGTGAGAGGGTGGGAAGAGAGAGAGGTGCACATGTATCTACACATAGACTCCAGAGATAATTTGTGTTCAACAATGTCAATGGGAGAGAGAGAGAGAGGATGAGAGAGGGGAGGGACAGAGGAAGGGAGAGAGGGGGAAGAGAGGGAAGTGAGAGAAAATGGGGAAGAGAAAAGAAAAGAGGGAGAGGTCAGGGGAGAATATTTAAAGAGGTAAGGGAGAAGAGAGGCTCCAGATTCTGTACAAAATTTCATCATAATCAGATAGTGAGGGAAAAGGAGGAAGGTGGAGGGGAACGTGGATGAAAGGGAGAGAGAAGAAGGGAGGAAGAGTGAGGGGAGGAGAGGGAGAGATATAGAATATAGAGGTGATAAAGAGAGAAGGAGGGGGAGTGCCACATGTACAGACAGATTGGCTTCAGATTTGAATGCTCTATCTCTATATGTGAAGTGCAGCTCAGAGACACCTCTAGTATAGCCCTGTCTCTATATGTGAAGTGCAGCTCAGAGACACCTCTATTATAGACCTGTCTCCTGGGATATGCAGCCCTGCTGAAGAGAAGGACAGATTGCAGTTTAATTTGAACTCTTGTTTCCCTGTAGAAACAGGAGGACTTGATTCTCAAACTATTACTAATTAACTACACTAGGATCTTTAAAGTATTGAATATTTAAATTAATGAAAGATAGAGGGAGCGGATAGGCAGGAGAGATTTAGGTAGAGAGGGGAAGAGGAATGGAGAAAAAGAGTTTGAGAAGAGAGGGAAAAGGAAGAGGAGAGGGAGGGTCAGACAGGCTCCAGATTCTTACTAATTTGTGTTAAAGAATTCCTTACCAAGTTTCATCACAATCGGACAAGCAGATCTCTTACAGTGTAACATACAGGACCTGTAGTGTATACTGTGCATGTCACCTGGGATATGCATCCTCACTGACAATACAATCAGAGGGAGGGGCAGGGAAAGAAGGGAAGAGAAGAGAGAGGGGAAGAGGAGGGAGGGGAATGGGAAGAATGAAAGGGAGGAAGAAGGAAGGGGGAGGGAGGAGTGTATCTACATGCAGACAGACAGGCTCCAGATTCTGATACTGATGATTTGTGTTAAAGAATGCTTGTACCAAGTTTCATCACAATCGGATAAGTGGTGTAACATAAAACACAAATATTATTACGCATGTCAGCAGTGATAATAGGAGAGAAAAGAGAAGAAAACTGCAGGGGGAGAAAGAAGCAGAGAGAGGACAGGGGAGGAAGAGGGAGAGGAGAGAGGGGCGTATGAACACACACACACACACACACACACATAGATACAGTATATATATACTGTATATATATACACACATTGAAGAGACACATACCTGCTGAGCTGAGGATCCACTTCCATTCTAGAACACAGAAATAAAGAGAGCATTATTTTACAATCACTCCTCCTGTACTTTCTACAGTTCAGAAGATGTGTAGCACACATTAACCGGCAGGGCTGTGCTAGGGTGAGTCAGGCTGTGGATTTCCACACAGTCTACATACCTGATTTAGGGACCGGTCTCATAAACTCTGTGAAAAGAAGAGAGCTGGATAACATTCCGAACAGTGAGGTGTAAAATCATCTATTGAATAACACTGAATAATAGATCACACTGTGTATAAGCAGCTAGTCTAACTGTGACTGACATGAGATATCCTTGAGCAGGTCCATATTGTACAGCTATGGGGACGTTTGCTATAACGGAAATAAAGTAATCTTATTGTGATATTATTGATAATCCCAAGAAACGCTTGTTTTCCACATTAAAGGGGAGGTTAGTTTCTCTTGATTTAAAGGGGTGGTCAGTCTCTTTTGATTTGCTAACCCTGTCCATGGACTGGCCAGTCTTAACCAGATCATAGTCCAGCCTGTGCTCTGTTCAGAATCACAGCAGGGAGGACATGGCAGGATGCAGTGTGGACGCTTTCCAGTTTGCACATTGCTTCAGAATTGGGTCCCTGCAGTGGGGTTACCTGGCTATGAACACACTGCTCTGCTCTGCTCATAACCACTGAGGCCTGGATACAATGTTATCATGTGTAGCATAAACACACAGGCAGTGAACTCACACTAGAGTACAATCAGCATAGCAAAATAACATACCCTGCCCCCAGCGTCCTCATGCTGACAAAACAGACAGATAGAAGGATAGAAAGTTTTCTGGTAATTCTGAAAATAAAGTTATACAAACAATTCTTACCAAGTTCCTTGCGAAGGTACTCAGCAGCTAAAACAATTAATCAGACAGAACAGTGTGTGGTTATTTCAGCTCCAGCACAGATTAAAATGAATCAGACAGAACAGTGTGTGGTTATTTCAGCTCCAGCACAGATTAAAATGAATCAGACAGAACAGTGTGTGGTTATTTCAGCTCCAGCACAGATTCAAATGAATCAGACAGAACAGTGTGTGGTTATTTCATCTCCAGTACAGATTAAGTTGCAGTATGAAAAACACAACTAGTTAACAGGATGTCCATGTGAAAATGATTCTGAAGTATATGAAACATAGAAACTAAAACTAAAATTACTACAATTTTCAACATACATCCATAAAGAAAGATTTATATTGTTAAACCATGTTGTCAAACAAAGTATATATATATATATATATATATATATATATATATATATATATATATATATATATATATATATATATATATATATAGTGTTACAACCTGGAATTAAAATTGATTTAATTGGGATTTTTACCATTTGATTTACACAACATACTTAACACTTTGAAGGTGCAAAATATGTTTTGTTGTGACACAAAAGTTAATTAAACAAAAAAAAATGACATTTGTTGGTTGCATAAGTATTCACCCCCCTGAGTCAATACTTGGTAGAAGCACCTTTGGCAGCAATTACAGCTGTGAGTCTTTTTGGGTAAGTCTCTACCAGCTTTGCAAATCTGGATCCTGCAATTTTTGCCCATTCTTCTTAGCAAAATTGCTCAAGCTCTACCAAGTTGGATGGGGACCGTTGGTGAACAGCAATTTTCAAGTCTTGCCACAGATTCTCAATCAGATTGAGGTCTGGGTTTTGCCTGGGCCATTCTAAGACATTCAGCTTCTTGTTTTTAAACCACTCCAGTGTAGCTTTGGCTGTGTGTTTAGGGTCATTGTCCTGCTGGAAGGCGAACCTCGACCCCAGTCCCAGGTCTCTTGCAGACTGAAATAGGTTTTCCTCTAGATTTTCCCTGTATTTGGCTCCATCCATCTTGCCCTCAATCCTGACCAGTTTCCCAGTCCCTGCCAATGAAAAGCATCCCCATAACATGATGCTACCACCACCATGCTTCACCGTGGGAATGGTGTTCTCAGGGTGATGAGCAGTGTTGGCTTTGCGCCACAAATAGTGTTTTGCGCTAAGGCCAAAAAGTTCAGTGTTGGTCTCATCAGACCAGAGAACCTTTTTCCACATGTTTGCTGTGTCTCCCACATGCCTTTTGGCAAAATCCAAACAGGATTTGATATGGTTTTTTTTCAGCAATGGCTTTCTTCTCGCCACTCTTCCATAAAGCCCAGCTTTGTGGAGCGTCCGGGTTATAGTTGTCCCATGGACGGTTTCTTCCATCCCAGCTGTGAATCGCTCCAGCTCCTTCAGAGTTATCATTGGCCTCTTGGTTGCTTCTCTGACTAATGCCCTCCTTACCTGGTCAATGAGTTTTGGTGGACGACCTTCTCTAGGCAGAGTCGCGGTTGTGCCATATTCTTTCCATTTTTTAATAATGGATTTAACGGTGCTCCGGGGGAAGTTTGGGATATTTTTTTGTAACCCAACCCTGATTGGTGCTTCTCCAGAACTTTATCCCGGACTTGTTTTGATAGCTCCTTGGTCTTCATGATGCTGTTTGTTTAGATATGCTCTCTAACAAACTCTGGGGCTTTCCAGAAACAGGTGTATTTAATCTGAGATCACGTGACACTTTAATTGCACACAGGTGGACTCCATTCAACAACTATATGTAAACTTATGGAAACTATAATAAGATCCAAAATGGAAAATTACCTATATGGTAACAATATCCTGGGAGACAGTCAGCATGGTTTTAGGAAAGGGAGATCGTGTCTAACTAACCTACTTGACTTTTTTGTGGATGCAACATTGAAAATGGATAATTGCAAAGCATACAACATGGTTTATTTAGATTTCCAGAAAGCTTTTGACAAAGTCCTGCATAAAAGATTAATTCTCAAACTGAACGCAGTAGGGATTCAAGGAAATGCATGCACATTGATTAGGGAGTGGTTAACATGTAGAAAACAGAAAGTACTGATTAGAGGAGAAACCTCAAATGGAGCGATGTAACCAGTGGTGTACCACAGGGATCAGTATTAGGTCCCCTGCTATTCCTAATCTACATTAATGATTTAGATTCTGGTATAGTAAGCAAACTTGTTAAATTTGCAGACGACACAAAAATAGGAGGAGTGGCAAACACTGTTGCAGCAGCAAAGGTCATTCAAAATGATCTAGACAGCATTCAGAACTGGGCAGACACATGGCAAATGAAATTTAATAGAGAAAAGTGTAAAGTATTGCATGCAGGCAATAAAAATGTGCATTATAAATATCATATGGGATTTACTGAAATTGAAGAAGGGAACTATGAAAAAGACCTAGGAGTTTATGTTGACTCAGAAATGTCTTCCTCTAGACAATGTGGGGAAGCTATAAAAAAGGCCAACAAGATGCTCGGATATATTGTGAGGAGTGTTGAATTTTAATCAAGGGAAGTAATGTTAAAACTTTACAATGCATTAGTAAGACCTCACCTAGAATATTGTGTTCAGTTCTGGTCCCTTCGTTACAAAAAGGATATTGCTGCTCTAGAAAGAGTGCAAAGAAGAGCAACCAGAATTATCCCAGTTTTAAAAGGCATGTCGTATGCAGACAGGCTAAAAGAATTGAATCTATTCGGTCTTGAACAAAGAAGACTACCCGGCGATCTGATTCAAACATTCAAAATCCTAAAAGGTATCGACAATGTCGACCCAGGGGACTTCTTTGACCTGAAAAAAGAAACAAGGACCAGGGGTCACAAATGGAGATTAGATAAAGGGGCATTCAGAACAGAAAATAGGAGGCACTTTTTTACACAGAGAATTGTGAGGGTCTGGAACCAACTCCCCAGTAATGTTGTTGAATCTGACACCCTGGGATCCTTCAAGAAGCTGCTTGATGAGATTCTGGGATCAATAAGCTACTAACAACCAAACGAGCAAGATGGGCTGAATGGCCTCCTCTCGTTTGTAAACTTTCTGATGTTCTTATGTTCTTAATTATGTGACTTCTGAAGGCAATTGGTTGCACCAGAGCTTATTTAGGGGTGTAACAACAAAGGGGGTGAATACTTATGCAAGGCATTGTATGTATATATATATATATATATATATATATATATATATATATATATATATATATATATATATATATATATATATATTACCAGTCAAAAGTTTGAGTACACTTGCTGGAAACTAGATTTTTTTCATGATTGACAATGTTTTACGTTGTATACGTTTCTGTAAATATTTGAAAATGAAAACACATGTTACAATATACAAAAAAACATAAGGAGTATCAAAGCAATGTTCAAGAAAATTGAAATTTGTCTCTAAATCTTGGATTCCTCAAAATAGCCACCCTTTGCCTTAATAACAGCCTCACAAACACGAGGCATTCGGTTAACAAGTTTCAGCAGGAAATCACCCGACATGTCTTCCCAGCTCTTCTGCAGCAATTCCCAGAGATGCAGGGCACTTGTGGGTAGCTTTGCTTTGACTCTTCTGTCCAGTTCGTCCCATGCAAGTTTTATGGGATTGAGGTCTGGAGACTGGGCAGGCCAGGTCATTAGATTGAGTTGTCCTTCACTTTCCTTCTTCGCCAGATAGTTCTTGCACAACTTTGAGGTGTGTTTCGGGTCATTATCTTGCTGAAGAATGAAGGACTGCCCAACTAGCCATAATCCTGATGGAATGGCATGCCTCTGAAGTATGCTATGATAGCCATGCTGGTTGAGCTTGCCATGGACTTGGTAAAGATCACCAACTCTGTCACCAGCAAAGCAACCCCAGACCGCGACACTGCCTCCTCCATGCTTGACAGTGGGAACCACACATGCAGAACTCATGCGCTCACCCTCTCTGCGTCTTACAAATACTCGGCGGTTGGACCCAAATATTTCAAATTTTGACTCATCTGTCCATAAGACCGACTTCCAGTCTTCAAACGTCCAGTTTCTGTGTTTTTTGGCCCAGGCAAGTCTCTTCCTCTTATTCTGCACTCTTAACAATGGTTTCTTTGCAGCAATTCTTCCAGTTAGGCCAGCTTCACGCAATCTCCTCTGAACAGTTGATGTTGAAACATCTGTACTTCTAGTAGCATTTAGCTGAGCTTGTATTTCAGGGGCAGTTAATCTCCGGTTTTGCAGACTTGTGACTCGAATGAACTTGTTCTCTGATTCTGAGGTCACCCTTGGCCTGCCTGACCTTGTTCGGCCCTCATGAGTGTCAGTTTCTTCAAATCGTTCAATGGTCTTGGCCACAGCAGTTACAGACACTCGCAAAGTTCTTGCGATTTGTCTTAAAGATTGACCTTCATTTCTTAAAGTAATTACAGACTTTTTTCTTTGCTTAACTGAGCGTATTTTGCCATTTTCTGCTCCCTTACATTCAGGAATGACAAACTTGTGCCTATGCTACCTATATTTATAGTAATCATGGACCCTCATCTGTTAACAATAATTGGTGACAAAAGGTTAATTAGGTAACATGCTAGTTAACTCGGAGAACATCTAACAAAGACACTTTTATACTTAGGCCATTGTTCTAACACCGTGTTATACACATTTCAGACTTTTAACTGACTTGGGCTTCAGACTGAAATCCCCTTGCTTTGGGTGATTATTTCATTGAAATTGACAAGATTTACATTTTCATTTAATAATAAAATTTTTGTATGCAATTCACTTATGATTATCAGCTTATATAAGTACACATATCATATAATGAAAAATTAAGTGTTTATAGACAAGTTTATACAGTTAAAAGAATAGATAATCATGAAAAACCTGGTTTCAAGCAGGTGTACTCAAACTTTTGACTGGTACTGTATATATTCATGTTTTTCTTTAAACATGAGATTTACGGGGTCTCATTTACAAGGGCATCCTGGAAAACAATAAACAGACAATTGCAATGTATAAAAAATGCAATGTACCACCAACACAATAACAACACGTGCGGCTCAAAATGAATCAGCAGCATAGAGATCAAAGAGCAGAATAAATAAGACAGCTATCTATGTGTTAATGTGGACTGAAGGAGAGGCATTGGCAGAAGGTTCTGAGCAATTCACAAACATGGTCTTTAAAACCAGAGGAAGAGTCATTTTAATATAGAGAGATAATGCATGTGTTGTTAAACTTGCAGAACATATATTTATAATGATTTCTAATGAGTTGGATTTAAGGTCCAAGGATGTCTTTATTATGGGTGTGGTAGTTTAAGATACTGCTGCAGAAACCTGGAATGGGTTTTCAGCATCTCTTCATTAAGTGCTTTACTTACCCATAGGCTCAAGCTTTCTCTCCATGGCTAGAAGAAAAACAGAACAGTCCATATTATTGTAAACCTGTTTGAGATGTTTAAAATGCACAGAGCTATATGAAATGCCTCATGATAATGATAAAGTTCATACCATCCATTCTTCTCCATTGGATCACCAGCAGAGGAATGGCTCCAATACTGAGAGATAAAGTCAAGAAGAAAGCCACCATCCACCCAGAGACTCCTGGGAAAAAATCCCCTGGGAAACAACACAGCAGCTCAACACATTGGAGCACACCCACCCCTTCCTAAACCCAAGAGAGTCACAATGGAGTACTGCCCATTGGATTCAAATATTGACTGGTCACTAGTTCATGTGTTTGATTCAGATATTGACTGGCCCACTGATTCATTTGTTTGATTCAGATATTGACTGGCCCACTGATTCATGTGTTTGATTCAGATATTGACTGGCCCACTGATTCATGTGTTTGATTCAGATATTGACTGGTCACTAGTTCATGTGTTTGATTTAGATATTTACTGCCCCATCATTGTGACTGTAATTACCTCAGCTATGGTCAGTGTCAGTGAGGCTCAATCCACAAACATGTGATACTCACTGGATATGTGGAGTTTGGATTCCCAGTCTGGTTTGGGTGTTTTACTTCTAACCAGACAGGAGAACATGTTAGACTGCTGTTTGATTTTGATGTAGCTGCTGACACTGCAGAACCCCTGACTGTCCCTCAGCACTGTTGTGTTAGACAGTGGTGTCACATCGTTTCCATCCCTGTCTCTCCAGATCACTTCAGGTTCAGGGCTCCACCCCTCTGATCTGCACACCAGCCGGGTCTGCTCTCCTTGTGTAGAGTCCGTAGAGATTGAAGGCTGGGTCCCCAGAACTGTCAGGGAATAGAGATAGTGAGACACACACAGATAGACTGTCAGGGAATAGAGACAGTGAGACACACACAGATAGACTGTCAGGGAACAGAGACAGTGAGACACACACAGATAGACACTCCAGCCAGGTCTGCAGCATATGGAGGTGTTATTCCAGATGAAAACACATTGCAATTCAGCACTGACCTCTGACTATCAGTTCAGTCTTTCCTTGTCCATCCCAGACTCCATCAGTGGCATAGCAGGAATAGACCCCGCTATCAGAGGGACGGAGGTTTCTCAGTGTCAGAGAGAGAATTCCTTCCTGCAGCCCCAATATTGAGAGAGCAGTGCGGCCCCGATAGTCACTGTCCTGAATATCTGTGCGATCGCTTCGATCTTCATATAAATGAACTGGGATCTTGAATTTCTGTCTGAACCACCTCACTTCCATGTCCACAGCACTAAGACTGGGAGTGATGTGACAGGGCAGGATGACATCTTCACCAGCAGAGGCGATGAGGGGCTGATCAGAGCCAACAACAGAGCTGCCATCTGAAAAACAAAACACTGGCAATTAGAAACAAACAAGTATTTGCTCAAACAGTACCCTAGTAGAAGAAGAAGAAGAAGCACCCAGCTATAAGCTGTAAGCTGTGATCCTGGGAGCTATACACTAAACATCCAGCTATGAGATATGAGTTATAAGCTGTGACCCTGGGAGCTCTACACTAAACATCCAGCTATGAGATATGAGTTATAAGGTGTGACCCTGGGAGCTCTACACTAAACATCCAGCTATGAGATATGAGCTATAAGCTGTGACCCTGGGAGCTCTACACTAAACATCCAGCTATGAGATATGAGCTATAAGCTGTGACCCTGGGAGCTCTACACTAAACATCCAGCTATGAGATATGAGCTATAAGCTGTGACCCTGGGAGCTCTACACTAAACATCCAGCTATGAGATATGAGCTATAAGCTGTGACCCTGGGAGCTCTACACTAAACATCCAGCTATGAGATATGAGCTATAAGCTGTGACCCTGGGAGCTCTACACTAAACATCCAGCTATGAGATATGAGCTATAAGCTGTGACCTTGGGAGCTCTACACTAAACATCCAGCTATGAGATATGAGCTATAAGCTGTGACCCTGGGACTTCTACACTAAACATCCAGCTATGAGATATGAGCTATAAGCTGTGACCCTGGGACTTCTACACTAAACATCCAGCTATGAGATATGAGCTATAAGCTGTGACCCTGGGACTTCTACACTAAACATCCAGCTATGAGATATGAGTTATAAGCTGTGACCCTGGGAGCTCTACACTAAACATCCAGCTATGAGATATGAGCTATAAGCTGTGACCCTGAGACCTCTTCACTAAATATCCAGGTATGAGATATGAGCTATAAGCTGTGACCCTGGGACCTCTACACTAAACATCCAGGTATATGATATGAGCTATAAGCTGTGACCCTGGGAGCTCTACACTAAACATCCAGCTATGAGATATGAGGTATAAGCTGTGACCCTGAAACTTCTACACTAAACATCCAGCTATGAACGCTGGTGCATTAGACACACTGGTTCGGAACTCAACCAAAGAACCAGTGCACTGTTAGTAAGAGGTGACTGAACAGGCAAATTGAACTACAATTCCCCTTCCCATAAACACAGGGCCAGGACATCTCTGAACTTGTGATCTTGAATATCAGTGGATCTTCCTATTAAATTATCTTCAAGTTAGAAATAGCAAGTTGTCTCTTCTGTGTAGAAACAGCTGGTAGCAAACTCAAGACAATGAGACCGGTCCTATCTGGGAATCTCATCTTCATAAAACAAGCTCTTTTAGTTGTTGGTGTGTGACACAAACAAGCCAGACCCCATGTAGACTCCTCTCATGATTGCACTGTGAAATACTGCACACCCACAGCCAGACTCCTGTATTCATATTCATCACAGGGCCAGACCGCTGCTCCACTGAGATAAATGTGTCAGACTGGCTCTGGAGCTGCCAGATAAGATGGTATAACACACAACTCCCACTGCAGTAATGGAGCAGTGTTAGGACACAGACTATACTGTACACTATCCCCCTTCAATACACAGCAGAACTGCAGAATCACACTATACTGTACACTACCCCTTCAATACACAGCAGAACTGCAGAATCACACTATACTGTACACTACCCCTTCAATACACAGCAGAACTGCAGAATCACACTATACTGCACACTACCCCTTCAATACACAGCACAGAGGCAAAGGTTACATTACTATTCTCCAGTCTAACCCCCTATTGTTGTAAAATTGAACTTTAAGGTGGATCTCTTTGTTCAGTGGGTCTCTGATTATCCAGTCATGCCCAATACAACTACACTCTTGCATGTAATGAGACAGTACTGACACAGGCTGAACACTACCTTGCTTCAATGAGACAGTACTGACACAGGCTGAACACTACCCTGCTACAATGAGACAGTACTGACACAGACTGAACACTACCCTGCTTCAATGAGACAGTACTGACACAGGATGAACACTACCCTGCTACAATGAGACAGTACTGACACAGACTGAACACTACCCTGCTTCAAGTAATGAGACAGTACTGACACAGGATGAACACTACCCTGCTTCAATGAGACAGTACTGACACAGGCTGAACACTACCCTGCTTCAATGAGACAGTACTGACACAGACTGAACACTACCCTGCTACAATGAGACAGTGCTGACACAGACTGAACACTACCCTGCTTCAATGAGACAGTACTGACACAGGATGAACACTACCCTGCTTCAAGTAATGAGACAGTACTGACACAGGATGAACACTACCCTGCTTCAATGAGACAGTACTGACACAGGATGAACACTACCCTGCTTCAAGTAATGAGACAGTACTGACACAGGCTGAACACTACCCTGCTTCAATGAGACAGTACTGACACAGTTTAATGAGCGATACTGAATTAATGAGCGATACTGAATTTACAACTTCCATCAATGTGTCTGTGGGAATATAATCAATAAAACAGTGCATTACCCCTAAGGCATGTAATGAGACAGTGCATTACCCCCCAGGTATCTCGTTCATAGGGGTCAAGATGGCAAAACACAACTGAGTCCTCGACCCTTTGCTACTAAAATTGATGAATATGTCAAAACCACTATGAGTTTCAACAAGACTAGAAAGGATTGCAAAAAATCCCTGTGAGTGACGCATGGTTGAGTCTAGGTTCCTATAAGAGGAAAGGAACGAAGGAAGGACTGCTGTGAAACCAGCCATTTATACCAGGGGTGCAAATTAAATTCTGGAGCTATTACACATGTTTACATATGCACACATATATATATATATATATATATATATATATATATATATATATATATATATATATATATATATATATATATATACAGTACTGTGCAAAAGTTTTAGGCAGGTGTGAAAAATGCTGTAAAGTAAGAATGCTTTCAAAAATAGACATGTTAATAGATTATATTTATCAATTAACTAAATGCAAAGTGAGTGAACAGAAGAAAAATCTAAATCAAATCCATATTTGGTGTGACGACCCTTTGCCTTCAAAACAGCATCAATTCTTCTAGGTACACTTGCACAAAGTCAGGATTTTGTAGGCATATAGTCAGGTGTATGATTAAACAATTATACCAAACAGGTGCTAATGATCATCAATTCAATATGTAGGTTGAAACACAATCATTAACTGAAACAGAAACAGCTGTGTAGGAGGAATAAAACTGGGTGAGGAACAGCCAAACTCAGCTAACAAGGTGAGGTTGCTGAAGACAGTTTACTGTCAAAAGTCATACACCATGGCAAGACTGAGCACAGCAACAAGACACAAGGTAGTTATACTGCATCAGCAAGGTCTCTCCCAGGCAGAAATTTCAAGGCAGACAGGGGTTTCCAGATGTGCTGTCCAAGCTCATTTGAAGAAGCACAAAGAAACGAAAGCAACGTTGAGGACCGTGAGACGCAGTGGTCGGCCAAGGAAACTTACTGCAGCAGATGAAAGACACATCATGCTTACTTCCCTTCACAATCGGAAGATGTCCAGCAGTGCCATCAGCTCAGAACTGGCAGAAAACAGTGGGACCCTGGTACACCCATCTACTGTCCGGAGAAGTCTGGTCAGAAGTGGCCTTCATGGAAGACTTGCGACCAGAAAGCCATACCTCCGGCGTGGAAACAAGGCCAAGCGACTCAACTATGCACGAAAACACAGGAACTGGGGTGCAGAAAAATGGCAGCAGGTGCTCTGGACTGATGAGTCAAAATTTGAAATATTTGGCTGTAGCAGATGGCAGTTTGTTCAGCGAAGGGCTGGAGAGCGCATACACGAATGAGTGTCTGCAGGCAACAGTGAAGCATGGTGGAGGTTCCTTGCAAGTTTGGGGCTGCATTTCTGCAAATGGAGTTGGGGATTTGGTCAGAATTAATGGTCTCCTCAATGCTGAGAAGTACAGGCAGATACTTATCCATCATGCAATACCATCAGGGAGGCATCTGATTGGCCCCAAATTTATTCTGCAGCATGACAACGACCCCAAACATACAGCGAAAGTCATTAAGAACTATCTTCAGCGTGAAGAACAAGGAGTCCTGGAAGTGATGGTATGGCCCCACAGAGCCCTGATCTCAACATCATCGAGTCTGTCTGGGATTACATGAAGAGAGAGAAGCAACTGAGGCTGCCTAAATCCACAGAAGAACTGTGGTTAGTTCTCCAAGATGTTTGGGCCAACCTACCTGCCGAGTTCCTTCAAAAACTGTGTGCAAGTGTACCTAGAAGAATTGATGCTTGATGCTGTTTTGAAGGCAAAGGGTGGTCACACCAAATATGGATTTGATTTAGATTTTTCTTCTGTTCACTCACTTTGCATTTAGTTAATTGATAAATATAATCTATTAACACGTCTATTTTGAAAGCATTCTTACTTTACAGCATTTTTCACACCTGCCTAAAACTTTTGCACAGTACTGTATATATATATATATATATATATATATATATATATATATATATATATATATATATTTTTTTTAATCCTTAGCAACCATAGATGATGATAGTTTCTCATTGGGTCTGGACTACTCATATTATGCCCCCCACCACGCACTCACACACTCGCACACTCATCCACATACACAGGAGAGAAGGTTTGTGTTGTGTGGGAGGTTGTGAGGGGGTTGATTAGGACAGGGTTTGATCATTCAGCACCAGTAATCTCTCTGGTGCTAAACTTTCAAAATAGTTCAGCATCAATTTTCAAAACTATGTGCACCCCTGCCAGGGCTTAACCCCACCCAGAACCGTTGCTTACTAAGATCTTGTTTGTTCAAATACATGCAAAAGACTGTAATCAGAAAAGTGTGTCATAAGTACAGCTGTACACAAAATATTATTGACATCGAAGAGTTAAGAATGTTCTGTGTGTGGTTGGCTTATCTTTCCTGCCAGCACGAAGCTAGTTAGATCACTTCTCCCTAGCAACAAATGACACTACAGCCAGCAAATATTCCAATTGGATGATTACAACTTAACAACATTACATTTCTTTCAAAGATTTGTTTTGCATACACTTTTTTGGTTTTAAACACAAGAGTCTCTGTGGTTAACTTTCAAAACTGTTTATCATCAATTTAAAAACGATTTGCACCTGTGTATATTCATAACCCAAAAAAATAACTGAACATAACCAACTCCGAGATAACATTGACTACATCTCTGCTCCAATTAGGAGTTTAAATAGATTCCAAAATATGAGAAATTGTCTCCAAACACAGCAGTGTCTCAGATGAAACCACACCCTCGTCCCACACCCAGGTCCTTTCCTCTTATGGGAACAAGCCTCGAACATCTGTGCCAGAACAATCAGGTTCCCTCTGCACACACAAAACACTGTGCCTCTGTAGAACAATCAGGTTCCCTCTGCACACACAAAACACTGTCCCTCTGTAGAACAATCAGCTTCCCTCTGCACACACAAAACACTGTCCCTCTGTAGAACAATCAGCTCCCCTTATTTGCTTAAATTAAACAATTTATAACAGCCCTGCGAGAGCTGAACTGAAAGTGGGAAGAAGTGGAATAGCAGCCAGCCTGGACACCTGCGTGCACAATACCTGACAGCCAGCCTGGACATCTGCGTGCAACATACCTGACAGCCAGCCTGGACACCTGCGTGCACAATACCTGACAGCCAGCTTGGACACCTGCGTGCACAATACCTGACAGCAGCCAGCCTGGACACCTGCATGCACCATACCTGACAGCAGCCACCCTGGACACCTGCATGCACAATACCTGACAGCCAGCCTGGACACCTGCGTGCACAATACCTGATAGCAGCCACCCTGGACACCTGCATGCACAATACCTGACAGCAGCCAGCCTGGACACCTGCATGCACAATACCTGACAGCCAGCCTGGACACCTGCATGCACAATACCTGACAGCCAGCCTGGACACCTGCGTGCACAATACCTGACAGCAGCCAGCCTGGACACCTGCATGCACAATACCTGACAGCAGCCAGCCTGGACACCTGCATGCACCATACCTGACAGCAGCCTCACCACTGCAGCTCCAAGAGCAAAGCCAGACGCTGGGAAATGAGTCCAGGCTTGCATAGATGGTGCATTGCAGGCCTATTTCAAATAGTTGAGAGCTATAAGCTAGAAGGGGGACTGGTGCTACCCCTGTGAGATCTAGAAGCTCAACATTATACATTGATGCATATCAGTGCTTCTGTCCTATTGAAAGATCTTCATGTTAGAAATAGCAGGTTGTCTCTTCATCAGCTTAATTTCTACAGTCCCTCTCACCTCTCTGTGTAGAAACAGCTGGTAGCAAACTCAAGACAATGAAACAGGTCCTCCCCAGGAGTCTCATCTTTATAACAAAAGCTCTGTTAGTTGTTGCTGTGTGACACAAACAAACCAGACCCCATGTAGACTCCTCTCATGATTGCACTGTGAAATACTGCACACCCACAGCCAGACTCCTGTATTCATATTCATCACAGGGCCAGACCGCTGCTCCACTGAGATAAATGTGTCAGACTGGCTCTGGAGCTCCAGATAAGATGGTATAACACACAACGCCCACTGCAGTAATGGAGCAGTGTTAGGATACAGACTATACTGTACACTATCCACCTTCAATACACAGCAGAACTGCAGAATCACACTATACTGTACACTACCCCTTCAATACACAGCAGAACTGCAGAATCACACTATACTGTACACTATCCACCTTCAATACACAGCAGAACTGCAGAATCACACTGTACTGTACACTACCCCTTCAATACACAGCAGAACTGCAGAATCACACTATACTGTACACTATCCACCTTCAATACACAGCAGAACTGCAGAATCACACTGTACTGTACACTACCCCTTCCATAGACAGCAGAACTGCAGAATCACACTATACTGTACACTACCCCTTCAATACACAGCAGAACTACAGAATCACACTATACTGTACACTACCCCTTCAATACACAGCAGAACTGCAGAATCAGTGCATAGGGGGCAATAAAACAGTGCATTACCCCTCAGGCAACTCGTTCATAAGGGTCAATAAAACAGTGCATTGCCCCCCAGGCAACTCGTTCATAGGGGGCAATAAATCAGTGCATTACCCTCCAAACAACTCGTTTATAGAGGTCAAGATGGCAATACACAACTGGACCCTTTGCTACTAAAACTGATTAAAATGGTAAAACCACTATGAGTTTCAACAAGACTAGAAAGGGGGAGGGACGGGGTGTGGTTTCAACCAGGGGACTGAGCACTTTATAACAAGGATGTAAATGTGATGCTGTGGTGCTAGATTCTAGTGCCAGGATACCTCATATAGCACCAGCATCATTACATTCTAGAGCCAGTAGACATGTTTACAGTATTATGAATTCCTGAGCAACCATAGATGATGAGAGTTTCTCAATGGGTCTGGCCTACCCCCCACTCACTCATCCACATACCCAGGATAGAAGGTGTGTGAAGTTGTAAGGGGGCTTGATTAGGGTGGGGTTTGATAATTCAGCACCAGTAGGCTCTCTGGTGCTACATTTTCAAACAGTTTAGCACTAATTTTCAAAATGATTTGTACCCCTGCTAGGTCTTAATCCCACCCAGAACTGTTGCTTACAAAATATCTCATTGGTTCAAATCCATACCAAATATTTGAATTAGAAAATTGTGTCAAGTACACTGAGCACAAAGTATTATTGACAACGAAGAGTTAAGAACGTTCTATGTGTGGTTGGATTATCTTTCCTGCCAGCAGAAAGCCAGTCAGATCACTCTTCCCTAGCAACAAATGACACTACAGCCAGCAAATATTCCAATTGGATGACTACAAGTTAACATTCCATTTTTCTTTTTTTTCTAACATTTGTTTTGCATATACTTTTTGGTTTTAAACACTAGGCTCATTGGTGGTAAACTTTAAAAACAATTTATCACCAATTTTCAAAACGATTTGCACCTTGTATGCTCATAACAACCCCCTCCCCCTGTTTTTTTTAACAGCACCATTGTAAGCTCTCCTATATGTGTGGGTGTGTAATAGCACCATTGTAAGCTCTCCTATATGTGTGGGTGTGTAATAACACCATTGTAAGCTCTCCTATATGTGTGGGTGTGTAATAACACCATTGTAAGCTCTCCTATATGTGTGGGTGTGTAATAGCACCATTGTAAGCTCTCCTATATGTGTGGGTGTGTAATAACACCATTGTAAGCTCTCCTATATGTGTGGGAGTGTAATAGCACAACTGTAAGCTCTCCTATATGTGTGGGTGTGTAATAGCACCATTGTAAGCTCTCATATATGTGTGGGTGTGTAATAGCACCATTGTAAGCTCTCCTATATGTGTGGGTGTGTAATAACACCATTGTAAGCTCTCCTATATGTGTGGGTGTGTAATAGCACCATTGTAAACTCTCATATATGTGTGGGTGTGTAATAGCACCATTGTAAGCTCTCCTATATGTGTGGGTGTGTAATAACACCATTGTAAGCTCTCCTATATGTGTAGGTGTGTAACAGCACCATTGTAAGCTCTCCTATATGTTTCCTAGCTGCATCTGCACATACAGCAATCTGCCCATTCACACAACGAAAGAAATTGTACTTCAATACCATTGCACTGAAGCAGGACTCCAGTATACAACCACAAGCTTGGAGTTTCTCAGCAAATTATTCTTCAGTGCCATTACACTGAAGCAGGACTCCAGTATACAACCACAAGCTTGGAGTTTCTCAGCAAAGCAGATTCATTCATTCAAAACCAAAACAGCATTTGCTCCAGAGCAAAGTTTGCACCACTTGAAATAAAACAAAGAATTTAAAAATGCACAAGACTGGTTCAGCTTGTGTTTGTGGTGCAAGAGTTTAGAGGCCATTCTAGTTAGATGAAGCACACACTGCTGCCACAAACATGAAAATATTCTTAGTTTTAGTTTCTTTTAAACCATTCACTTCTGTATCATATAATGCACTCAGTAACTCTGGCACAGTAATGCCATTTATAGTTCAAATTAAATAATATTATATATACGTTTTATATATAAGTAATATATTTAAGTTTTTGGCAACTTTGTTTAATGTATTATAGTTTGTAATACACATATACAGTGGCTCTCAAAAGTATTCACCCCCTTGGACTTTTTCACATTTTATTGTGTTACAACATGGAATCAAAATGGATTTAATTAGGAGTTTTTGCCACTGATCAACACAAAAAAGTCCATAATGTCAAAGTGAAAAATAAAATCTACAAATTGTTCTAAATTAATTACAAATATAAAACAGAAAATAATTGATGGCATAAGTATTCACCCCCCTTGCTATGACACACCTAAATAAGCTCTGGTGCAACCAATTGTCTTTAGAAGTCACATAATTAGTTGAATGGAGTCCACCTGTGTGCAATTAAGGTGTTTCACATGATTTCATGTTAAATACCCCTGTCTCTGGGAGGTCCCACAGTTGGTTAGTATATTTCCTAACAAAAACTACATCGTGAAGACGAAGGAACATTCAAAGCAAATCCGGAATAAGGTTCGTCAAAAGCACCAATCAGGGGTAGGATATAAGATCATTTCCAAGGCATTGAATATCCCCCGGAGCACAGTAAAGTCCATTATTAAGAAATGGAGAGAATATGGCACAACTGTGAATCTGTCTAGAACAGGCCATCCTCAAAAACTAGTATCCGGGTGAGAAGGGCACTAGTCAGGGAGGTCACCAAGAGGCCTATGGCAACTCTAAAGGAGTTACAGTCTGCATACGGAGACACTGTGCATACGGCAACAATAGCCCAGGTGCTTCACAAAACTGGCCTTTATGGGAGAGTGGCAAAAAGATAGCCATTGTTGAAAAAAGTCACATCAAATCTCGGCTAGAGTTTGCCAGAAGGCATGTGGGAGACTCTGAGACCAAGTGGAAGAAGATTCTATGGTCTGATGAGACCAAAATAGAGCTTTTTGGCCTCAGTGCTAAGCACTATATTTGGCGCAAGCCTAACACCGCACATCATCCTGAGAACACCATCCCTACCGTGAAGCATGGTGGTGGCAGCATCATGCTATGGGGATGCTTCTCTGCGTCAGGGCCTGGAAAGCTTGTGAAGACAGTGGGCAAAATGGATGCAGCAAAGTACAGAGAAATCCTGGAGGAAAACCTGCTGAAGTCTGCAAGAGACCTGGGACTTGGGAGAAGATTCATCTTCCAGCAGGACAATGACCCCAAACATACAGCCAAAGTGTGATGGGGTGCAACCTATTTTGTGGTGGTTTTGTGTTTTTTGTATTGTTTAGAGTGGATATCAGTGAGTTTGGGGTGTGGTTCAGTGAGTTAGTGAGTTTGTGTCAGGAATGTGTGGAATGTGCCTGGGCTAATGAGGTGCGAATTGCCCAATTAGCCCAGGCACCTGTATAAAAGGGAGTGGTTGGGTATGTTAGTTTGGTGAGTGTTTGTTAGAGGGAGAAGACCTGTGTGAGAGGTTCGTTTTGGTATAGTTTGTTGAAAGACTGTTTTTGTGTTTGTCTTTTTGGTTGGCCATTGTGCCTTTTGTTTTGTGTATTTTGTTTAATTAAAAGTCTTTTATTTTCCCTGCACATCCTGACTCTGAGTCTCCTTGCCTTGGTCAGCCTGTCACACAAAGCCACACTGGAGTGGCTTAAAAATAAAAAAGGTCAATGTCCTGGAGTGGCCCAGTCAAAGCCCGGACCTCAATCCAATTGAGAATATATGGAAAGAGTTGAAAATTGCTGTTCACCAAAGGTCCCCATCCAACTTGACGGAGCTTGAGCAATTTTGCAAAGAAGAATGAGACTTATCCAAGTGTGTAAGTGTGTTGAGAAAAAAGCTTGGTATGTATTTCCAATGTGTCCCTTCTAAGTAGAATGACCCTGTAACTCTGTCCTAAATCCTCACAGCATGATGAGTGAGATTAATTTCCAATTCAGGGGCAGGAGTGGAGCTGAATCCCAGGGCTCTCCAGTTCATTCTGAAAGAATGGGTCTGTCTCCTTCAGTTTGACACGCTCCCCTTCTCAGTGTCTCTGGATTCAGACTGGCTCTCACTCCTGGGGACCCCCTTCATTTACTGCAGGGTGAGAGAGACAAGGAATCAGACAGCTCTCCACACACTCAAACAAGCAGGGTGGAGAGGTGAGGGACTGGGAGGGTGGGAGTCTGGCTCTAGTGGTTAGAGTTTAGGGACTGGGAGGGAGGGAGGCTGGCTCTAGTGGTCAGAGCTAAAGGACCTAGATAGAGGGAGATTGGCTCTATGGTTAGTTTAGGAATTGGGAGAGAGGGAGGGAGACTGTCCCTGGTGCTTAGAGAAGAGGGACTGGGAGGAGGGGGGATAAGAAAGCCAATAAAGCAAAGCTTACATTCCTTATCTTGTTTGGGATGACAGTGACATTCATGGCCTCTGCATTATCTGCTGTGGGTTTGCCTGTGAAATGCATCCTGATTAATAGAGGGAGGAGACACCGAGAGGAGGGGTTCTAGATACTCTGCAGCAGTGCTTACAGTTTAGATTACAATACCTCAGGGCTGTTAGCTGCTGGGGGGATACAGACCGGCTATTGAGTGAAAGAGAATTACATTCATAAAAGTGCAGTAACTTTCAGGTGCTTGTTATAACACTGATGAAGACATTCCCTGCTTGCTTGCATTTCTTATAGTTTTTGATGGAGTGTCTGCAGTTATAGCTGAATAAGATGTTCCACTGTAGAGGTTGAATATCCCTGACCACAGTGTATAATGATATCACAGTGGGTCAGTATCAATGTTAAAGCATGTCCTGGATTCATCTTAGTTATGTGTGCTGTGGCATTCCCTTGCTTTCGTAGGTTCAAGTTTAACACAGAATGTTATATTATTGAATTTAAGGAACAACATTTACTGATCTATTTGTCTTGTTTAGAATTACTTTGTATTTTAAAACAGATTGTTAGAATGCTTCATGCCACAATTATGAAGTACTTAGGAACAAACCTGTGCTAACCACATATCACTGAGCCACCAAAATCAAAGAAAACACCTGCCAAAATACCTGCTGTCATTAAAGATACTAAAGACATCAAGGTGTCTTGTCATATCTTCCAGTTTATATTCATGTGCACTACGACCAGTTCACTATTTTAAACCAGACACTGTTCTGGTATTTTATTTGTAGTGCATACCAGTCATTTACTGTAACTTTGGTCGGATCCAGTTGTCAGATATTTAGTTTTTATTTTACACCTTTTAGTTGGTATCAGCCGTCTTTTTGTGAAACTGACTTCATTCATTTTTAACTGTGGATATTTTAATATTTTTCGATAGTATTTACATTACTGCACGTGATGTCTTACCCACCCGACTCTCGCCTTTCTTCACTCTCTCTTCTCCTTACTACATTACTACACATCATGTCTTACCCACCCGACTCTCGCCTTTCTGCACTCTCCTTTCTCTTTTACCAATGCGCACTCCCTCTTTACAGGTACAAAAAAAATCTTGAAATGAAATTAATACCACACACAAAAAAATACAATTTGACTTTAAATGAATTACTTATAATAATAATAATTAATCTTCATCCCAACAAAGCATCTTAAATTCTGTTTGGTATGCGCTAGAGCCAATGGGAGCGACTTACCTGGCAACAATGTTATGTAGACTATGCAGGAAGGCAGGCACGGATACACAACTCAGCAAGGCTTTTTATAGTCATTTAAAGTCTTTATTTAAAAAATGGTTTTACTTGAACATTATTTTTAGTTCATAGGCACTATTTTCTATTGTGTAAGGTTATACCTCAAACTGCTAATAAATCTTTGGAAACTACATAGATTTCTCCTTTATTTTTTATAAAACGTTTATAAGTCCATTTTCTGTTCCATCCTGGTGAATTTTAAAACTCTGTTGTAACGGATGTGCAATGGATGTATTGTTTATTTTTGTGAATGTAATAAGATTGAGTTTTATGGTGTGATTTTTATCATTTTTACAGTTGCACTGTCCCTTTTAAACCCCAGGGAGACTACTGGTCTCCATAGTAATTGCAGTGCTAATTCGTAATGGGGGCAGCTGTATAAAAACAGGTGGGGTTAATCAGCCAGAGAGCGACCGGGTTTGAGAGATTTGTGAGCTGAGAGCACGGGTCGGGGAACTACTGTTTGGTAAGGATTGTAACTTTTCAAGTGTAATACTGATGCGCTGTGAATTGGCCGAAGCGCTAGAAGTTAATGGTAAACTACTACTATTCATATTGAATAGTTTGGTCCGGTCTATATTGGAGTGGTTTCAGTGAAGTATCCCTCGTGCTCTTAGACGTCGGTCGCAATTGTATGGGGTTGATTACAAAAGAGAATGTGCATTGTCTATATTCTGAGTTGGTAATTACGATCCTGTGAATTTTGATGTAATATTTGAGTGCTGCATACGAACTTCTTTTCTGTGTTCGTTTTAGACTTTTAGAGTAGCGTCTTTTTCCTGATTATCCCAACTGTAATTGTGTGTGTGTTTACAATGTATAGTTATAAGAGGCCTGTTAACTTTTGATTGCACCCTTGCACTTTATCAGCTTGTGTATTAACTGAAATAGCGGCTATTGGAGGGTTTAAGCATTGGGCATTTTTTAGGTTGCATGAAGTTTTCTGTTCTTTTTCTATGAAAATTACGGTTTAGTTTTTTTTTTTTTTCTTTTTAAAGTGTGTTATTTAAGGTTTGATATTTTATCGTTTGGAATTGTGTTTCTGGAAACCACTATTTGCTTTGAAGGGTGTTATTTAAAAGTGTTTAAGATATTACTTGTGGAATTGTGCTGTGAAAATTATTATCTTTTTTTTTATTTAAGTGTGTTGGTGTGATATTATCTAGTTCAAAGTATCCTAGTACTTGGGGTCTGATGGGATCGCTCTTGGTTAAAAATCTGCTGCTATAGTTTAAAGGTTGGTGCTATCAAATCTGCTGCTATAGGTAAAAGCTCTGATATTTTGTTTAAATAAAATTCTTATTCTTATACCTTGTTGTCCTCACTTTACACACTGTGCTGTCTTGATTTTTAAAGAACCTGTTATTTATTTGGAGTTATATTGGCTTCAAATTGGCATAGTCATTAATTCTACTTTAATTGGTCGGTTAAAATAGTCAATTTAATTATAGGGATAACCAAAGGGGTTATCCTTGGTTAACTATTGAACGGTGTTTTGGAGGGAGGGAGCGCTACATACAGGCACTGTCAGTGCACACTTCCTGTATGCATATTTGGGACGATGGGAACAGGTTATCATTGCACACGAACCCTTCTTTCCTCTCCAATGTGATTACAGCATCTCACTTGAATCAGTCAGTGGAATTAGAGGCTTTCCATTCTCCTCCCTTTGTGAAGGAGATGGATCGTAGATTGAATTCCCTCTGCCCAGTTCGGGCATTGAGGGGTTATGTGGATAGAATGAGAGCGCGGCATCAGTCTGACCAGCTCTTCGTTTCTCATGGTGAAAGGACCCGAGGTCACGCCCTCTCTAAGCAGCTGCTGTCCCGTTGGATTGTGGACACAGTCACGACTGCGCACTCTACCAGAGGTATGGATACGTCATGGGCCCTCTTTAGAGGTGCCGCATTGACTGTCATTTGTACTGCGGCTAGCTGGGCTACTCTGCATACATTCACCAGATTCTACCAACTTAATGTGGTAGATCCCTCTATGCCTTCATTAGGCACATGTGTCCTTGAGGTTGCATGCTCACACCACTAGATGGTGGTAGCGAGACATCCCTCATGTGCTGTCCGCTCATTCTCCCTCGCGACGGCTTTGGTATACTTTCCCAAAAGTATTATTGGTGGTCATCTTCGAATTGAAAGGGAACGATAGGTTATGGATGTAACCCAACAGCCAACTTTGCGTGGTAACATCACTCGCATTTGCAGGTTCAATGCAAAAGAGACTGAAGTCTCCATGCAGTGACTATTAATTACCTCGGGAGGCGGGACAGAGGACATCACTCCATGGAGGGGCCTATCTGCAGCTTTGATATTAAGTGCTCAGTAAATACCTTACAAGCAGGCATATCCCCAAAATAATTATTGGTGGTCATCTACTCTTTCAGGGAACCGTGGTTAGATCAATACTCTTCGAGCATACAAAACATAACCGTAGTCACCTGACATCTGTGCACTGATTGAATTACAGGAACAATTGACACATAGGCTAAAGACAATATCCACCTCCATGATTTCAATTTAGCAACCTTGAAGTGACTAATAAAAGCGTATCATCGGGTTTTATTTAATTATATTTCATGCCTTATTGAAAATTGAAAGCTAAATGTTAGAAAATATTTTGTATTCTGTATTTGGTATCAGTTTTATTAATGGTTTCATTTCAGAAAACCTGTCTTTAATGAGGTTTCTCATTTTAACTTGCGTTAGTACAGTAACTCTTCTACTTAGTTTAAACAGCTTGGTGGTTCAATTTCGTACCCTAAATCAGGAACATCTAGGGGGCAGCACCTGGGGACTATCTGGAAGTTCTTGGTTCGTTGCAATTGGTGCTTACAAGCATACTAGTTTAGTCTAGTCCTGCGATACTAACCATGGGATCATCCACAGCTTTTTATTCGTTGCAATTGACCCATATATTCCACTCTCTATTTTCTGTAGGAGTCTAACCATGATTGCAAGCATCATACAAACACAAGGAGGACTACGGAAGCTCATTAGCGCCACAAAGGATATTTGTTGCGTTATTTTGTAATAATGATTGTGTTATTTTGCAATAAATAGATCGTTTTGGTAATTAACACATCACTATCATGTCACTATTCCCAACCAGTGTCTTCAGTTTGCTTTAAAGTGAGCTGTATGCTTGTATTTAATGATAGACTGGTACACAGTATTGATAGGTGAGAGACTCCATCTCCACAGGGGACAGTAAGAAAAACAAGACATTTTAGTTTTGAAGTTGCTAAACTTGTTTATTACTTTTTATTTATTATTTTGCCATTTTTAAATATGCTTTACCAGACCTCTCTGTGCTTTACAATGTTTTCCCTGTGCTGTACCATACCTCTCTGTGCTTTACAATGCTTCCCTATGCTTTACCAGACCTCTCTGTGCTTTACAATGCTTCCCTATGCTTTACCAGACCTCTCTGTACTTTACAATGCTTCCCTATGCTTTACCAGACCTCTCTGTGCTTTGCAATGTTTTCTCTGTGCTTTAAATGTGAGATGCTTTTATAAGGGACTATATTATTGATTATTACCGATATTGTATTAGGAAGTTGAATCATAGAATTATAATGGGATTAAAATAAGTGATAATTAAACACAGCCTCCACCAATACATGACAATATGAGATAGAAATCTGGGAATTAATATTTAGAGAATTTTGCCACGATGTATTCTCCGTCATGCGGCTTATAGTCAGCAACTCCTGAAACAGCAAAGGAAAAGAACATTCATTTTATTTTATTAATTTAAAAATATACTATATATATATATATATATATATATATATATATATATATATATATATATATATATATATATATATATATATATATATATATATATATATATATATATATATATATATATATATATAATTTATTTAGAGTGCCCAATTAATAGGCATGTTTTTTTCATGATAAAAGTATTTCATGGCATTTCACCATCTAAAATTGTTTTTTCAAGATATTTCACTATTAAACATATTTATTAAAGCAGAAAATAATACTGTTGTCACATTCATAACGGATCACTTCCTGAAGAGATATTAATACAACAGATGTTCATAAATATTGAAAAGCTTACTTGAAAAACAGTAAATGTTAAATTGTAGAATTTCTTTTTTTTTCTTTAACATTGACTGTTTACAGACATCACTGAATTATCAAACAAAACATAAACACGTGTCAAAAATAACACCAGACACTTTAAAAATGTCCCGTTCTTGTACTGGACAGCAATCTTGAGCAGAAATATGTTTCCAATCTTTGAAGCAGCAGGTGTGTTTTTCGTTGAAGATGCTGTAAAGAAATGGTGCAGCTCTCTGCAGGGTGTGTTCAATCGATTTACCAGGAAGGAAGCAAACTGAACTGGCTGCCAGGTTCCTGAATGCAGTGCGACAGGCAGTGTGTCAATCAGGCAAACGTTAGCTGTATTTATTTTTCACATGTGTAAAAATACAGCCTTATCCTACTAGTTTAGTGAGACAGTAGTCTTGTACCATAAGAGACAGGGAAAGGGGGGTCGATTGGACACTTCTATTAGTTTAGTGAGGAGACAGACAGGCAGTCTTCTAATTAAACTGAGATCTGTACCTTGATCCAAAGCAGTACTCCCAGTAAGAAATTGCCAGTATGTTCGTTCCTCCGTGTTCCCAGCTAAACCTTGGATACTGGTGACAAATGGACCCCAACTGCTTTGCTCCACAGTGAACCTAGAAACCAGTATGAAAATGTGATAATCATTTTTTATGAGGTTTGCAATCATTCCAAGCGCTTATTAATATTGCAGTCACTCAAACACTGTTTTTTTTTTTGCTCATTCTGTGTTGCTTTGCCTGTGAGTTCAGGAGCTGCTCTTCAGTTCTAGCTGCATTGCCATAGACATGTTAGATCAGCCAGTCTTTATAGAAATAAGAGCCAGCATTATCTAGTGATCTAACACTTTAGAGTTTTAGACACTAGCTAGCTGTGCACGAGATGGCGGTGATGTTTTTTTTCTAACAAAACAGGTTTGGTAATAAGACTCCTATTGCACATCAGTGCCACCCATTCCAGGTTTTACTACCGGCTTGATTTGCCACAGTTTTTATAGGTAACAAGCTCAGGTGTGTCTTATTATTAAACTCATAGTGAAACCAGGAATGGATCAAACTGCTGTGCAACAGGAGTCTTATTTCCATCCCTGTGAATTTCTATGAGAGAGTGTCAATACAGAGATTAATACAATAAAGAGCAACAGGGATGGTAATACGACTCCTATTGCACAGCAGTTTCATCCATTCCAGGTTTTACTACCAGCTTGATTAGCAACAAGCTCAGGTGTGTCTTATTAAACTCATAGTGAAACCAGAAATGGATCACAGTGCTGTGCAACAGAAGTCTTATTTCCATCCTTGAAGCCTACAGTAACCCTAAATCTTCCATTTGCTCCATGGCTCTCAGATGTGCAGTTTTGAATGAAACACATAGTTACAGCAAACCTAGATTATCATTGTAAAACTGTGGTATCTGGTACTGCACTGGGTTAAAGAAAGCTCTCAGTTCCGGAACCTTATTCTTAGTAAATGTGTTTCACTCGCACTTCCTAGGCAGCTCCTGTGCAGTTTCTAAAGAAATACATAGTTATGGTGAATTCTCGTGCCTGAATTTTGCAGGCGATATCTTGGCCGCCTCCTCCATGACCTGCAGCAGCGAGGACCCCGTGGGGACCGTCACCTCGATGAGGTCATTGAAGGTGTAGTGAAGGCCGTCCTCCACTGTGTAGTGTACGGTCAGTACACCCTGCTGGGCAGCGGTGGGTGCTAGAGGCACTAGAGGCAGCGGCGACTCAGCAGGGTTCTCTATACAGACAAAAGGGCAGTAAAGAAATTGTTTTTATTTCTTGCACTGGTCTCTCTCTCTCTCGTTCTCTCATTTTTTATAAATATACAGTACTGTGCAAAAGTTTTAGGCAGGTGTGAAAAAATGCTGTAAAGTAAGAATGCTTTCAAAAATAGACATGTTAATAGATTATATTTATCAATTAACAAAATGCAAAGTGAGTGAACAGAAGAAAAATCTAAATCAAATCCATATTTGGTGTGACCACCCTTTGCCTTCAAAACAGCATCAAGCATCAATTCTTCTAGGTACACTTGCACACAGTTTTTGAAGGAACTCGGCAGGTAGGTTGACCCAAACTACTTGGAGAACTATGCACAGTTCTTCTGTGGATTTAGGCAGCCTCAGTTGCTTCTCTCTCTTCATGTAATCCCAGACAGACTCAATGATGTTGAGATCAGGGCTCTGTGGGGGCCATACCATCACTTCCAGGACTCCTTGTTCTTCTTTACGCTGAAGATAGTTCTTAATGACTTTCGCTGTATGTTTGGAGTCGTTGTCATGCTGCAGAATAAATTTGGGTCCAATCAGATGCCTCCCTGATGGTATTGCATGATGGATAAGTATCTGCCTGTACTTCTCAGCATTGAGGAGACCATTAATTCTGACCAAATCCCCAACTCCATTTGCAGAAATGCAGCCCCAAACTTGCAAGGAACCTCCACCATGCTTCACTGTTGCCTGCAGACACTCATTCGTGTACGCTCATCAGCCCTTCGGCGAACATACTGCCTTCTGCTACAGCCAAATATTTCAAATTTTGACTCATCAGTCCAGAGCACCTGCTGCCATTTTTCTGCACCCCAGTTCCTGTGTTTTCGTGCATAGTTGAGTCGCTTGGCCTTGTTTCCACGTCGGAGGTATGGCTTTTTGGCCGCAAGTCTTCCATGAAGGCCACTTCTGACCAGACTTCTCCGGACAGTAGATGGGTGTACCAGGGTCCCACTGTTTTCTGCCAGTTCTGAGCTGATGGCACTGCTGGACATCTTCCGATTGCGAAGGGAAGTAAGCATGATGTGTCTTTCATCTGCTGCAGTAAGTTTCCTTGGCCGACCACTGCGTCTACGGTCCTCAACGTTGCCCGTTTCTTTGTGCTTCTTCAAAAGAGCTTGGACAGCACATCTGGCAACCCCTGTCTGCCTTGAAATTTCTGCCTGGGAGAGACCTTGCTGATGCAGTATAACTACCTTGTGTCTTGTTGCTGTGCTCAGTCTTGCCATGGTGTATGACTTTTGACAGTAAACTGTCTTCAGCAACCTCACCTTTTTAGCTGAGTTTGGCTGTTCCTCACCCAGTTTTATTCCTCCTACACAGCTGTTTCTGTTTCAGTTAATGATTGTGTTTCAACCCTACATATTGAATTGATGATCATTAGCACCTGTTTGGTATAATTGTTTAATCATACACCTGACTATATGCCTACAAAATCCCTGACTTTGTGCAAGTGTACCTAGAAGAATTGATGCTGTTTTGAAGGCAAAGGGTGGTCACACCAAATATGGATTTGATTTAGATTTTTCTTCTGTTCACTCACTTTGCATTTAGTTAATTGATAAATATAATCTATTAACATGTCTATTTTTGAAAGCATTCTTACTTTACAGCATTTTTTCACACCTGCCTAAAACTTTTGCACAGTACTGTGTGTGTGTGTGTATATATATATATATATATATATATATATATATATATATATATATATATATATATATATATATATATATACACACAGTGTGATTTAAAGTTTACCACATCAATGTACCATATCTCACAAACGGTAGGGCATAGGAAGGTGAAATTGCAACCGTCGAGTGTGTAACATCCGCAACAGGCTGTGTTCAAGAGCTGCTGTTCACAAGTTGAAAGTGTGAACACGCGCACCTGTTTTATCTGGTCGGAGACTAATCCACATGCAACATTTGCGAGACCCCTACATGATGTTAAAATGACAGTGTGGGGTGGCTTTCCGGCTAACTGTTATTGGACCATTCTTTTTTGAAGCACCATAGGTAAGGGGACCTCAAACACACACAGTCACTGCTGCATGATACCACACCATGCTGATAACCCATGTCATTCCTATGCTGCAGCAACGAGATGTGATCAACACTACAGTCTTCATGCAGGATGTGGCCCCTCCACACATATTAGTAACCAGGTGAAACGCGTCTTGCAGGAGCACTTTCAGGACAGAATCATTGCACGTCACTTTCCTTGTGAATGGCCACCTCATTCACTGGACCTTGCACCACTGGATTTCTGGTTATGGGGATACCTGAAGTCACCCGTGTACCGAGGGATCCCTCGCACAATTCTGGACCTCAAGGATGCCATTGTCCGGGAGATGGCCAGCATACCTGATGAGATGTGTAATGCTGCCGTAATGTCTGTTGTCACATGAATGCAATTCATTCTGGATCATGAAGGAGCACATATTGAACACTTGTGATTATCAGAGGTAGGTCATAGTGGTGCCCACTGGTGACAACAATTAATAACTGTGGCATTTGTGTCCCCATGGTTCCCTTAACAACCGTATGCAATTTCACCTTCCTATGCCCTACCGTTTGAGAGATATGGTGCGTTGATGTGGTAAACTTTCTTACCTCGTGTTGATGAACTCCACACACAAAGTGAACTCTCAGTCTCCATGTCGCTTGGGTCAGGAGAAAAGCCAGTCTCTTTCCCAGAGATCCTTTATATAATCCTTTTTTGGCGAACTTCATCAGCTAAAATGTCAACTAAAAGACAAAGCAGCTCCACAGAGCGTCGGAGCTCCGCCCGGTCTCCCCCAAGAACAAGTAAATCCACTCATTCCCACGGCAGCAGAGAGAGAGATGCAGCGGCCATTACCGAGGTCCTACCGAGGCTACCCACCCAACAACTCCACAGGAATTCTTGCCACCGGTAACCAAGGATAGTTAGAAAGCTCAAGACAACCTGTACCTCTGCAGGGTAACACCGGTGGCTGACACAGCGTGCACAAGACCGAAACTACTGTGCTGGCACTCGCAGTCTGGGAGATGATGACGTCATGGACTGCGCCCCTGATGATGACGGGTCAGCAATTGGAGAAGGTGTTTCAATGGTACACACTAATGCACAGGCGGTTTTGAGAAGGATATTCTCAACGCTAATACCCAGACTTCAGTTAAGGAGGATGATTTCCTGAGCATCTTAGATGCAAACGATAAACAAGCCTTCAAAGGTTTTCCCTTCCATGAGGCAGTCTGGAGGCCCGTTGAGGCTTTATGGAAAAAAAACTGCATGTGATGCATCATATCTACACAGAGTAGATACATTCTATAGAGTACCTACTGGACACAAAGAACATCTTTTTTAAGCAGCCCAAAATAGATACTATAATGTCTACACCAACCAACAGTGCATCTTCCAAATCCTCTATACCAGTGGGTGCAGACAGGAAAATTGATACCTTCTTGAAGAAGGACTGCACTGCCTTCACTTGCAATATGCACCTCAACAATTATCAAATCCACACAGCCAAATATCAACACAAATTATGGAGCCAGGTGTCTGCTGCCTTACAGACCTCTACTCCAGAGAACATCAAACTCACCATGCAGCTTGCAGAAGAGGGAAAACATACTGCAAAAATCCAGCTGCAAGAGGCATGTGATAGCATGTTCTTCAGATGAAAACATCCTTGTTAACTCCTGACACACAATCCAAGATCATGGAGTTACCATTTCAAGGGGACTTACTATTTAGCACTGACCTCAAGGATTACCTAACAGAGATGAAGGAGGCAAGGCAAGCCATTAGATCCTGCTCAACAACAGGCAGAAGCATACCCCCTAATAGGGTGTATTTTAATAGGCAAAGGTTTTTCAGGCCTCAGCCAACACAATCAACCTTTGGAGAGCAGAGCAGGTTCCAAAGGGGACAAGGTTCCAGGCCATATGGATCCTTCCGTGGCTTTGCCAGAGGTAGAGGCAGACCCTCTACACCCTCCCCTCACTTCTGCCAGTAGGGGGAAGAGTTTCATATTTAAAAAAAAAACTGGCAGAAAATAACATCAAACCCCTGGGTCCTGGGACTCCTACAACACGGCTACAAAGTACCATTCCGGTCCCACCCACTAGCAACAGGGATCATCTGGACACGACTGAACTGGACAGTTCCACAAGGGGTCTTTCTACAGGAGAAGATAAGATCCATGCTCCTTTCCCATGCCATAGAACGTGTCCCCTCATCTTCGCAGAGGCAGGGCCACTACTTCAGGTATTTTTAATACTCAAAAAGAACAGGAAGTTAAGACCCATTTTAGACCTCAGAGGCCTGAACAAATACATCTTAACAGAAAAGTTCAGTATGGTATCTGGACACTGTAATCAAGGCAGTTCAACCCGGAGGCTGGATGGTCTCTCTAGACCTCAAGGATGTCTATTTTCATCTTCCACTGAAACACTTTACACCAGTTTTAAAACAGGAACACATGCTAGTTCTTATCGACAACACCACGTCAGTAAAATGCATAAAACACCAGGGAGTCACAAAGTCATTGGAACTGTGCCTCCTGGCCTTAAGGATCTGGAATTGGTTTTACAATGAATTTCTCACAGACTGGGGTCAACCACAGGTAGACCTATTCGCCACAGCAGAAAATACCCAACTGCCACTGTTCTGCTCCAGGTTCCAACAAGAAGCAGCCATGGCAGTAGACATCCCATGGTTAACCGGTTTAATGTACGCATATCCTCCCCTGCCGTTAATTCCAGCTGTGCTCAGAAAGGTGAAAAGAGACCAGGCCAGTCTTATCCTAGTAGCTCCCTACTGGATGAAGAGATTCTGTTTCTCGGAAATACTAGAGATAGCAGAAGCCGGGCCAATACACTTACCAGTGACCCGCGATCTGCTGTCTCAGAACAGAGGAGGATGCTGCACAACAACCCAGCATGGTTACAACTAGCTGCTTGGCAATTATTAGATCAGGGGCTGTCTGAACAAGTAACCAACATCTTACTGGCTTCCAAAAAACATCTACTTTTCAAGTCTATACAGGTAAATGGAAGGAATTCGTCCATTGGTGGAACTCAAAATCTTTGCACAAACATCAATTTATTATTTTTTTATTTAGTAGTCGCCAATTCTCCCAATTTAGAATGTCCAATTATTTTTAGGCTCAGCTCACCACTACCACCCCTGCACTGACTCAGGAGGGGTGAAGACGAACACACGCTGTCCAACGAAGCGTATGCCATCAGCCGCCTGCTTCTTTACACACTGCAGGCTCACCATGCAGCCACCTCAGAGCTACAGCGTCACAGGACAACGCAGCTCTGGGCAGCTCACAGTCAAGCCCGCAGGCACCCCGCCAGAACACAGAGGTCACTGGTGCGTGGTGAGCCGAGGACACCCTGGCCGGCCTAAGCCCTCCCAGCCAATTGTGTGCCGCCCCCTAGGAGCTCCCATCCACGGTTGGCAATGGAATAGCCTGGACTCGAACCAGCGACATCGAGGTTATAGAGCGTATCCTGCACTCCACCAGATGAGCCACTCAGGGGCCCCCAAATCTACCAAAGTTTTTATCCTACCTGTGCTACCTACTCCATAAAGCTCTTGCGCTCTCCTCCATTCCTCACTTGTAAAACAGCATTTTTGGTAGCAATAACATCAGCAAGAAGGATAAGTGAAACACAGGCACTGGTCATTGATGCACCCTATTCCAGATCTTCAGGGACAGGATCGGACATAATTGTCAATTTCTGCCAAAAGTGGTGACACAGTTCCATCTAGATCAGATCATAACTCTTCATGATATTTTCCCAAAATCACATAAATCAAAATCAGAGGCCAGACAGCACTTAATTGATGTCAGAAGAGCACCAACCTTCTACATTCATAGAACCATCAACAAAAGACCATCAGGACAGCTCTTTGTAGCTTTCAATTCACAAAATCAAGGTAAACCTGTCTCCAAACAGACAATCTCCAGTTGGATCTTGCATCGAGTTTTGTTATAACCTGGACAAGAAACCCGTTCCAGGACCGGTAAAAGCCCACTCGGTGAGGAGTAGCTACTACATGGGCACATTTAAAATGTGTCCCATTTCAAGACATTTGCAATGCAGCCATGTGGGCCACCTCCGAGACCTTTACAAAACAACTTAAATGTATCTTCTTCTCAGCCAACTTTTGCTCACTCCAGTATTATCTGTGGCTTCGGGCACTACTATCTAACCTACCACCCTTTTTCTACTTCCTATGGTTGGGTTCACTCTGTGTGTGTGTGGAGTTCATCATACGAGGTAAGAAGACGAATATTACCTGTAATATGGTTTATTCGTAGAATGATGAACTCCACACACCTATATTCCACCCTCCTTCCCCCTTTTCTTGGTTTTACCTTGGGTAGTTGGTTTGGAAATTTGGACATAGATACTCCAGGAAGGGTAGGCTTTATAGAGGAGGGATATTACTTGGCGCAAAAAAGGATTATATAAAGGATCATATATAGGACCCAAGCGACATGGAGACTGGGAGTTAACCATTTTATGAAGAAACCATATTACAGGTAATCTTCGTTTTCTAATCACCCTATATATGTGTGTATGTGTATGTGTGTATGTATGCTCAAGCTCATCCCACACACTCAGTTTGACTGAGATATTTATTTTTATATATATATATATATATATATATATATATATATATATATATATATATATATAAATACACACACCCACACATACTGTCACCTTTCTCTTTCTTTTTCTTTCCTTCTTTCTTTCGCTGTGCTCTGTGTGTCTCTCTGTGTGTGTGTTGTGTGTGTCTGATGTCTCTGTCTCTCTCTCTGTCTTACTATCTCGCTCTCGCTCTCTCACTGTTAAACTCCTTGCAGTCTAGCTTGTTCAGTCCCAGGTAGCTTCTGTTTTCCAGCGAAGGGGTAACCTGAGAGGCAGCCATGGGGTTCTCGAAGGATCCGAAACCCACATGCTCTAGAACAGTCTGTAACGTTCTGGAACAATTGTAGGTGGAGGCGACTGACAGGGCCTGGGGAGAAAGAGAGAGACAAGTGGCCTAGGGGGGTGAACTATGCATCATCATCAACAACTGCTGCTGCTGCAGAGTCACTTATAATAGGACCTTGTTTTTTTTTTACATCTTATCCGAAGGACGGAGCACAAGGAGGTTCAGTGACTTACTCAGGGTCACACACAGTGGTAACAAGCCCCTTCCTTTAGCCACTGGACCAACAATATTTAACATTTTAGGATGAATACTTGTTACTTTAGGATGAATTACTTGTTAATTTATAAAGAGGAGTGCAATGTCTGGGTGCATAAACACATTAAAATAAAAGTCAACGCAAATACACAAGAAGTCATGTACATAAATGCAACAGGAAGTGATGCACATAAGTATATGCAGTGATAGTGGCTGGGATTGGGCTATGTATTCTTCTGCTTGCTATTAATAAGAGGTCAGTCTTTATTATAGATATGGAGTTCAAACATCCCTGTCAGCAGAGACAGGACCAGCATCCCCACCATCATATACTGGTTCCTCTCTCTTCCCTCTTCCCTCTTCTCTCCTCTCCCCTCTCTCCTCTCCCCTTACCCCCTCCTCACTCCTCTCCCCTCACCCCCTGCCTCACACCTCTCCACCCTATCCTCCCCCCTCTCCCCTCTCTCTCTCTTCTTTCCTATCCCCTTTTCCCTCTCCCCTCTCTCCTCTCTCCTCTCTCCTCTCTCCTCTCTCTTCTCCTATCTCCTTTCTTCTCTCTCTCACCTGCATGGCCAGTCCTGTGCTGTAGAGGTTCCCGATCAATCCATCACTCATTGTCTCCTGGAGAATGTTCTTGATCAGACGTTTTAGAGCATTCTGGATCTTGAGATGCAGAACCACAGGATTAGGGGGCTTGATGGAGCGCCTCACGCAGGTCAGGGCTAGAACTGCAACTGAGGCTGTGTCTGAGAGGAGAGAGGAGAGGGAGGAGAGAGAGGTTAAATAATCTCCAAACTTTTATATATTATACAGCAGTGGCACCAAACATGATTCAGACAGTCCCCCTGAGTTTCAATCTCTAACTCTAACCCAATCTCCATAGTTCTCTTACCCACTGAATATATCTCTCCGTGTGAAAATCCTCCATTATCCGAAGCTTCAATCAGACGCTGCACGCTGTGTGATGTCACTGGTCTTCCCATCATGCACAGCGCCAGTATGTCAAGGCCCACCTGATAATAGTTTGTGAGGGGGACGTGTTTGGAATCTAAAAAGGGGAGGGGAGAGAGACTTCTATAAAGGTTTACCAAGGGTTTACAATGCTTACCTGTGCTTTACCATACCTCTGTGCTTTACAATGCTTCCCTGTGCTTTCCCATACCTCTCTTTGCTTTCCAATGCTTCCCTATGCTTTCCCATACCTCTCTGTGCTTTACGATACCTCTCTGTGCTTTACAATGCTTCCCTATGTTTTACCATACCTCTCTGTGCTTTTATTATTAGTATTATTATTTATTTATTAGCAGACACCCTTGAGCTACCTTGCTCAAGGGTACAACAGCAGCAGTGTGGAGTAGTGGTTAGGGCTCTGGACTGGACCGGAGGGTTGTGGGTTCAATCCCCGGTTGGGGACACTGCTGCTGTACCCTTGAGCAAGGTACTTTCCCTAGATTGCTCCAGTAACCCAAAACCCATTGCTCCAGTAAACCCAACTGTATAAATGGGTAATTGTATGTAAAAAAACAAAAATAATGAGATATCTTGTAACAATTGTAAGTCGCCCTGAATAAGAGCGTCTGCTAAGAAATAAATAATAATAAGAGCTGTGTCCTCCAATGCTTGCCTATGCTTTACCATGCCTCTGGGCTTTTCAATGATTCCCTATGATTTACCATACCTCTCTGTGCTTTACAATGCTTCCCTGTGCTTTACCATACATCTCTGTGCTTTACAATGCTTACCTATGCTTTACCAGACCTCTCTGTGCTTTACAATGCTTCCCTATGCTTTACCAGACTCTGTGCTTTACAATGCTTGCCTATGTTTTACTATACCTCTCTGTGCTTTACAATGCTTCCCTGTGCTTTACCATGCCTCTCTGTGCTTTACAATGCTTATCTGTGCTTTACAATGCTTACCTATGTTTTACTATACCTCTCTGTGCTTTACAATGCTTCCCTATGCTTTATCACACCTCTTGCGCTTCACAATGCTTCCCTATGCTTTACCATGCCTCTCTGTGCTTTACAATGCTTGCCTATGCTTTCCCATACCTCTCTGTGCTTTACAATGCTTCCCTGTGCTTTACCATACTTCTCTGTGCTTTACAATGCTTATCTGTGCTTTACAATGCTTCCCTATGCTTTACCACACCTCTCTGTGTTTTACAATGCTTCCCTATGCTTTACCAGACCTCTTGCGCTTTACCATGCCTCTCTGTGCTTTACAATGCTTCCCTATGCTTTACCATACCTCTCTGTGCTTTACAATGCTTGCCTATGCTTTACCATACCTCTCTGTGCTTTACAATGCTTCCCTATGCTTTACCATACCTCTCTGTGCTTTACAATGCTTCCCTATGCTTTACCATACCTCTCTGTGCTTTACAATGCTTCCCTATGCTTTACCATACCTCTCTGTGCTTTACAATGCTTCCCTATGCTTTACCATACCTCTCTGTGCTTTACCATACCTCTCTGTGCTTTACAATGCTTCCCTATGCTTTACCATACCTCTCTGTGCTTTACAATGCTTCCCTATGCTTTACCATACCTCTCTGTGCTTTACCATACCTCTCTGTGCTTTACAATGCTTCCCTATGCTTTACCATACCTCTTGTGCTTTACAATGCTTCCCTATGCTTTACCATAACTCTCTGCTTTACCATACCTCTCTGTGCTTTACAATGCTTCCCTATGCTTTACCATCCCTCTCTGTGCTTTACAATGCTTCCCTATGCTTTACCAGACCTCTTTGTGCTTTACAATGCTTCCCTATGCTTTACCACACCTCTGTGTGCTCCACAATGCTTCCCCGTGCTTTACAATGCTTCCCTGTGCTTTACCATACATATCTGTGCTTTACAATGCTTCCCTATGCTTTACCAACCTCTCTGTGCTTTACAATGCTTCCCTATGTTTTACCAGACCTCTCTGTGCTTTACAATGCTTCCCTATGCTTTACTGTACCTCTCTGTGCTTTACAATGCTTCCTTATGCTTTACCAGACCTCTCTGTGCTTTACAATGATTGCCTATGCTTTACCAGACACCTCTGTGCTTCACAATGCTTCCCTATGCCTTACCATACCTATCTGTGCTTTACCTACCTCTCTGTGCTTTACAATGCTTCCTTATGCTTTACCATCTGTTCACTGTGGTTTAAAGATTTTAAAACATGGTATCTGGATTCCTCTCCCTCTCTCTCACCGATATTCTCAATCTCTTCCTTCAGTTTTCTTTCCAGCAGTTCTCAGGTCCAGGGCTTTCTTCCCCCCTTTAAGTCCTGCGGCTGGAGTTAGAGACGGGTCCGCACAGCAGGCCTGCATAGCCAGACAGTAGAGAGCCACGGTGCCGGAGGAGAAGGGGAGGCCTGGAGAGGAGAGAGCAAAGAGAGAGAGGAGAGGAGACAGGAGATGGGAGAGAGGAGAGAGGCGAAAAGTTAGTTGTTTGTAGTTTAGTTTGTTAAATGTTAGTTTGTAGTTACTTAGTTGGTAGGTTGTTTAGCTAGTTAGTTAGTAGTTAATTGGTAGTTTAATTAGTTAAATGGTAGTTCATTTGCAGTTTAGTTAGTTAGCTGGTAGTTAGTTGGTATTTTAGATAGTTGTTAGTTTGTAGTTTAGTTTGATACGTTTTATATTAGTTTAGTTTTGTTCATTGTTAGTTAGTTGGTAGTATAGTTGGATAGTTGGTAGTTAATTAGTAGTTTAGTTATTAGTATAGTTTGTTCATTGTTATATACTACCTAGTTTAGTTAGTTGGTAGTTAATTGGTAGTTTAATGTTAATTAGTTGGTAGTTTGTTGGTGGTTTGTTAGTTAGTAGCTAGTTTGTAGTTTAGTTATTTAGTTGGTAGTTTTGTAGTATTGTTGGTTAGTTGTGAGTTTAGTTAGTAGTATCATTGGTTAGTTGATAGCTACTTGGTAGTTAGCTAGTAGTTACAATATGTGGTAATTAGTTCGTTGGTAGTTAGTTTGTAGTGTAGTTGGTTTGTGGTTTAGTTGGTAGTTTAGTTGGTTGGTTGTTGAGTCACTTTACCTTTTTCGACTCTCTTCACTGCATCAGCCTGCAGTCTACCCAGCATGCATCTCTCTGTGGCCCTGTCATGATAGCTGGCCAGACGCAGAGCCAGGAGGATGCTAGGATTGGGGGTGGAGCCATTGGCAGCACTGCTGTTCTCTGACTGGACCATTATATTGAGGAGCCTAGTCACCTGACCTGTCTGATTCGCTGAGACAGCTGAGAGAGAGAGAGAGAGAGAAGGGGGAAAAGGAGGAGAGAGAGAGGGACAGAAAGGGGAAAAGGAGGAGAGAGGGAGAGAGATGAAGAGAGGAGAGGGAGGAGAGAGGGAGGCAGAAATAGAGGAGAGGTGGAGAGGTAGGGAGGAGACAGGGAGGGGAGAGAGAGAGGCACAACACATTAATGAAAGATACAGGGGCTGAAGGAAATACTCATTGAAACTGCATTGAGAGATTTCTATTACATATAAATGGTAATAATGAGAAACGCAACCGACACACACACACACACACAGAAACAAGCACACACACAGACAGACTCACACACACATATATACAGGCAGACAGATGCACACGGACACAGGCAGGCCGATAAATAGACACAGACAGACAGATGTACAAACATAGACACAGACAGACAGATATACACACACACACATAGACACAGACAGACACATACACATACACACACTGTCTCTCTCTATTCTAGTTAATACAAAGCCTTCATTATTCAGCTATTTAATACCAAGCGGTTCATTGTGTACTCACAGCACTGCAGAGAGACCGGGAGCCAAACGGAGAGCTGCAACAACACAGCCAGAGCCATCCTCACATAACCCACGGCCATTTCCCTCCTTCGTTTTTTATTTCCTTCTGTCTTTCTCTCCTTCAATATTTCTTTCTCTCCTCCTTTCTTATTATGTTTTGCAGGAAATTATCCTTTTTCTTCTTTCTTTTCTTTGTTTCTTCCTTTCTTTAATTCTGTCACCGTAGTGTTGAGGGAGTCTTTCCCCTAGAGAGTGACAATTATTATTATTTATTTCTAGCAGACGCCCTTATCCAGGGCGACTTACAGTCGATACTGGTATTTATCTCTCCGTCTCTCTCTCTTATATAGTCACCTCCAGGAAGTATTTGCCCATGAAAGTTTTCTCCCTCCCTTCTATTGTTGCCTTTCCTAATCAATGCTGGTGTCGAATCACCTGATGCTAAATGCACTCCAGCCTCCAGTCATTATATAGTCAACCTCAAGAAAGTGATTGTGTGAAGAACTGGGGTCCTTCACAATAGAAACTCTAAACTGAACTCTTTAGCAGGTCATTGATTGTCATGGAGCACACTGACAATATTTTATATTGTAAAAGCTCAGATATTTTCAGGTATTTATTTATACATCAGCCAACATCAGCAATATCCCCGGCACCAGAAACAAAAGGGTTCTTGTTCTATTGTTTTTGAAATTGAAAACTTTTGGGTTGCAAGATGAGGCTAGCGTTTCAGAATATCTTTCTACTTTATATTATATGCTGTTTATATTACATATAGGGTTTCTGGTTTTCGGTTTTAACTGGTAGAACTCGATAAAACACCACCGGCATCAAAACAAAAAATGAAACGGGCTTTATCAAATAACCACTGGTAATACACTGCAAAGGCTTGGTCTAGTGAGCTTCAAACCAGAGTTTCGTGACAATTTTTAAAAATCTGTGTGCAGCATTAGATACATTACTCACACAAGAACTGCTAAGCAGTACACAATCATGGAGTTTCGATGTGTGTTTTTTTTTAGCTTGAGACATTTGCTCAAGAAAAATGTCTCGTGTAAAATGCTTTTTTGGGGTTTTCATTTGCTCAGTTTATTTTACAAGAGTTAACCGGGCTTTTCACTCGACGTCATGCAAATGAATGGGAAAGGTGGGGGTTGATATGTAAATTAGCTATGCGTAAAGTACTCGTGCTGTTTTTGAAGATTACTTGTGACATTTTGTGAAAATGCGGTTTCCATGCGCAGAGAACTGGTACACAAGTGAATCTAAGCTGCTGTAATAAAGCAAAATACCTTGTGCCTGGTTGGTTAATAATGTGTTTTCTGCTCTTGACCAAATTATTTTTTAAATGTCATTGGTGGGGTTCCATGTCGTTAGTATTGAATCTGTTTCAACTAATTTATCTTACGACTCATTCATTAAAAATTAACTGGGAGGTATATGAAACTGAACAACGCAGATATTGCAGATCCCCATGGCTGAAAACTAACGGACATTATATATATGTTTCCCTTTCATTCAGGCAATACAGTATATAGAAGATCAGGGTGTGCCCTTATATCGGGGATGCTGCTTATACTACTTCCCTGGCTTATGATACCCTACTCGTCCGGACAGCTGACAGCTGCTGAGGAAGCATTCAGCACCACGCTTGGGCAAATACATGTAGTGGGCACTTGAAAGGGAGATGGCGGATACTGATGAAAGGGACTGAAGTGCAGCATGAGTTAGTTCCCAAAATTGCCACTGCCTGCTGTATCCTGTACAAACTCTTGAAAACAACAAAATAAGGTGTTCATGAATCAGTGGCTGCCTGTGAGACAGATTGGGGAAAGGTTACCTCAGCCGTTTCAATTGGATAGCAGTGATCTGAGGAGGCTTGTGCTGTCAGAGATTCTCTCCTTTCTTTTAAGTGGTGTTAGATTTACTGTTGTGTTAAATATTAAAGATGCAAACAAATAAAACACAGTCAATACGTTCATTTGTATTTGGTCAGTTCTAAGAGGGCATCAACAACTTGTTGGTATATAAGAACATAAGAAAGTTTACAAATGAGAGGAGGCCATTTGGCCCATCTTGCTCGTTTGGTTGATAGTAGCTTATTGATCCCATATTTTTGACACTGAATGTTATCAGATCTTCAACCAAAACCTAATATTAGATAAAAGGAACCCTGAGTGAACAAATAACACAAAAATGTGATACATATTTCATTTATTTATTAAAGAAAGTTATGCAACACCCCCAATGCCACCATGTGAAAAAGTAATCGCCCCCTTGGACTCAATAACTGGTTACGCCACCTTTAGCAGCAATAACTGCAACCAAACGCTTCCTGTAGTTATTGATTAGTCTTTCACAGCTCCGTGGAGGAATTTTGGCCACTCCTCCATGCAGAACTGCTTCAACTCAGTGACATTTGTGGGTTTTCAAGCATGAACTGCTCGTTTCAGGTCCTGCCACAACATCTCAATGGGGTTTAGGTCTGGACTTTGGCTAGGCCACTCCAAAACTTTAAATTTCTTGTTCTTCAATCATTCTGATGTAGACTTGCTTGTGTGTTTCGGATCATTGTCTTGCTGCATGACCCAGCTGCGCTTCAGCTTCAGCTCACGGACGGATGGCCTGACATTTTCCTGTAGAATTCTCTGATACAGAGCAGAATTCATGGTTCCTTCAATGATGGCAAGGCATCCAGGTCCTGATGCAGCAAAGCATCCCCAAACCATGACACTACCACCACCACGCTTGACCATTGATATGAGGTTTTTACTGTGGAATGCAGGGTTTGGTTTGCGCCAGATATAATGGGGCCCATGTCGGCCAAAAAGTTACACTTTTGACTCATCTGTCCATAGAACATTGTTCCAGAACTCTTCAGGATCATCCAGGTGCTTTTTGGCAAATTTGAGACGAACATTCATGTTCTTCTTAGTGAGCAATGGTTTCTGCCTTGCTACTCTGCCATGAATCCCATTTTTGTCCAGTGTTTTTCTGGTGGTCGAGTCATGAACACTGACCTTAGCCGAGGCAAGAGAGGCCTGCAGATCCCTGGATGTTGTTCTAGGGTTCTTTGTGACTTCCTGGACAATTTTACGCCTTGCTCTTGGAGAGATTTTGGCAGGACGGCCACTCCTGGGAAGATTCACTACTGTCCCAAACTTTCTCCATTTGGACAATATGGCTCTGATTGTGGTTCGGTGGAGCCCCAGAGCCTTAGAAATGGCTTTGTAACCCTTTCCAGACTGACAGGCATCAACAACTTTTTTCCGGAGGTCTTCAGGAATTTATTTTGTTTATGGCATGATGTGCCTCTAGAACCTGTGTGCTGACAACTGCACTCTGATGGTAAGGGCCACAGTTATTCAGATTTATATTGGGCAGGGCTGGCCCAAATCAGGCCTGGTTGTTAACCAAAGTACTCAAACAGCTGACCCTAATTATCCCTTTAATTGGGTTGAGTTAACTAGGGGGGCAATAACTTTTTCACACCTGAAGATTGCATGATTGATTGCCTTGCACACCAAACAAATGAAAGAAGCACAATACTTTGGTGTCATTTTTTCTCTCAGACTCCCTCTATATACTACTACAACCCACAGAAAAATCTGACCAAATACAATGTGAAAAATGTGCAAAAATGCAGAAAATCAGACAGGGGGCAAATACTTTCTGTCGTCTTGGAATCCACAGTAACAACTGACCTGCTCCCTTGCAATATTTATAGTGATGTCACTTAAGGATAACACACTCATTAACATTTACACGTGAAACGCGAAACTGGGCATGGATTACTGTAATCCTCTTATAATAGATGGCAAACCCAGTCGAGAAGATATGATTCATTGTTTTACTTTGCTTCTGGCATGTGTCACACCTCATACTTCACTTTGACGCACCCTCTTGTGTCACGCGGAAAGACGCTATCTATTTTATTAGATTATATTTTGCCTTCAGAAAAAAAAGAACTTGTGACCTTCATGTGTAGTCAGCGCTCCAGATAAGGGTTTGGGTCACCAAGTAATTTACTCTCCAATTTAGACGCTGTGGGCCTGATTTTCCAAAGTTGGAATTAGTGTTTCTAAATGTGATTGTGGTTCTTATCAGGGTGATTTTGAGTTCATTGCAAGTTTTGAGCGCAGTTATCTTTTACTGACAGAAACATTTTTATAAATGATTACCCATCTGCAAAAATCTCCCCTCCCCCTCCACTGCCTGGCCTGGACCAACAAACTGGGGAGTTTACCCACTTTCATATTTACCACACCCCACTGGTCACCATTTAGAGTCCGGGGGGGATAACATTTGATAGTTCTCCCCACCCCCTTCTATCAGTGTAGCGACTACACAAATGTCAACGTCACACACGCCTTACATTCATGGGGTTTCCATGCGGGTCAATTTACACGTGAAATGGCGATGCGCGGGCACGTTTGGGAGAATTACTTGTGTAAATCAGGTTTGTGGCCGAAAGAAACGGCCAAAGAGAGGGATATGGTGAATCTCATTTACTCGTGTAAATGACGAAACACACGGGAAAACCAAGCCCAGTTTCGCATGGAATCCCGCATTTCATGTGTAAATGTTAATGAGTGTGTTTATCCTTAAATGACATCACTAAGTAAGTGGCTGATGGGCTGTAAAAACTACGCTAAAGGTAAACACAAAGAGCAGGTGAGCTTTCTAAATGTCTGTAACTGAATTAATTCCTGTGCTTTTGTTGATCCCAGCTATGTCCAAAGACAATGTGTGTCCGTGCTCCTCATTAATAAATATAGTTGGTGAAATGGATGTCATGAGCCAGCTCAATCGCCCAAAACAACGCAACAAACATATATACCAGTGATACTCGGACCACGGCTCTTCAACTTAACACCTGCGGCTCTTCAGCAGATTCATTTTTTTAAACTCACATATGTGTCTTCAATCACAAACACAGTCTCTGATGAATGTATCTGCCTCATTTGCATTGGTTATTGGGAAATGTAGCTTTATAAATAGCTCAAAATGTAACCGATAGATACTATTTCGAGCAAATTAGGCTATTTATAAAACTACATTTCCAAGTAACTAATGTAAATTTCCGCATTATTTGCAATATTGACCAATCATGATTCTTCACTTTGCTAAGTGTTTCCTGAGGAGCTTCCGAGAGCTGTGAAGCGAAAGAATGTTGACTGTTAAAAAACGACGCTATGAGGACGAATGTAGATGTTTCCTGAAGAATGGGGAATGGGTTTTTCTTGGTCGAGGCTGGCGGAGGTAAATGTGCCTGTTTATTATCTGATGCCACACTGGCTCAATTCAAAAAATCCAACTTGGACCCAGCAAACATGTACGTATTGGGCCCATGAGGGCAGAACATGGGCATGTTCAGCCCATGCAAAACCCGCACTGGCCCAATTCGGGTACAGCAGAATGCAGCTACTGAGCCAATGCTGGGCCAATATACACTAAAACCAAAGCTATAACGACGGTAGAAAAAAATGTGTGTTCATTTAAATATTTGTATGATTTTTACTGATGCCAAAAGCACTATAACTAAATAACACTATAAAATAACTGCAAAATTAAAGTACAAATGTACTTCAAATAGGACTAAATTAGAATGATACATACATTGTGTTTTATAGTTTCTATTTTGAAGGTTATTTCTCAGCTGTTCACCGATTTGTTTCATTGAGCTCTGCTTTTCCCATTTAAAAAAAAAAAGCTGTGGTGCTCGCTGACGCTCTCAACATTGGAATTGGAATTGGAAGTGTAAACTGTGTCTCTTGATCACAAGCATTATTAAATAGGTTAAGCTTGTTAAATAAGTGTCAAGTTAACTTGATTAATTAATTAAAGTATTACATGTATTTTGGTGTATTCTTTAAGATTTAAATTAATATATTGAAGAAAAAAATATATATTTCAAAAGAAAAGTAACAACTATATAGGTTAATGTATATGGGAGTAATTCACACCACTGATAGGACACAAAAAGTCTTAACTTAAGTCTAAGATTTAGTTTAAGTCCAGTGAAATTGGTCTAACGCAAGACCTTGAGATAATTCTGCTGCACAAAGGAAAACTTAGCAGGTCTTACGTAAGCCTGGGCTTCAGCTACTGTTGCTAAGCAACGAAGACTGGTCTTAGTTTTTCGAGTCTGTTTGAAAAAAAAGGCTGGCGACAGCAAAGTGAAGAAAATACATTTTAGCGAAGAAGAAAAATTGGCAATTGCAGAAGAAGTAATTATTTAAAAAGAAATAATATTGGGGAGGTTACGGGTGTCAATAAAAACATTTGGATAAAATAAAAGCCTGGCAAGAAATTACTGGACGGGTAAATGCCATCAACCCAGCCGTAAATCGCACTGTAAATGAAATAAAAAAATGGAAAAATCTGCTGGCTGAGGCCAAAAAAGAATATTCAAAAAAGAAACCAAAAACTGGAGGCGGTCCTTTTGAAAAACGTTCCCAGTTAACATCTTTAATACTTGATATTTATGGGGAAACATGTTCAATTTTCAATGGAATTGAAGGGGGTGCAGAGACGGGAATAGAGGATGCCACGGTGATGGTAACAGCAGGTACATTAAAAATAAGTGAGTTAGGGTCTATTTTCAAATACCGTTTTCATTAAATATCAAATCAGTAATATTCCTATATTCAAAATCCCCTCTGTTCTAATGGAGGTCTGAAAAAAAATCTGGTAATCACTCAATTTAAAGACAGTATACATCTAGGTAAATACACAATAAATACATAAATAAACTTTAAATTTTTTTTTAGAACCATGTTTAGGGATTGTGTCTGTCCTTAAATACTCTTTCCCTTCGAAATGCACTTTCATTTAAAAATTCAGCAAAAGCTATCAGTTGTGCTGCCATGTTCGCTTTTATAGCAACAGATACTTTTTACCCATTTAAGCCTGGTGAGAGGGGGTCTTAAAAAATTACTTAAATTTAAGACCAGTATCAAATCAAGACTACTTGCGCAATGGGTCTTATTTATTTTGGGCTTAAATTTTAAGTCAAAGCCCAAGAAGTGGTCTTAAAAGCATTTAAGACCTTTTGTGCAACCGGCCCCAGTTGTATAAAAAAGCATTTTAATCATTTAAAAAAAGAAAGAAAAAAGAAAACCAGCTCTCTCTCAAAAAGTATTCAACCATATGCCACCCCGTTCACAGGGTTTGTTGAGCCTGCCAATCCGACCACACGGAAACATGGCAGTGGAGGTCCAGTGGTTAAAGAAACAGCCTTGTAACCAGGAGGTCCCCGGTTCAAATCCCACCTCAGCCATTGACTCATTGTGTGACCCTGAGCAAGTCACTTAACCTCCTTGTGCTCCGCCTTTCGGGTGAGACGTAATTATAAGTGACTCTGCAGCTGATGCATAGTTCACACACCCTAGTCTCTGTAAGTCGCCTTGGATAAAGGCGTCTGCTAAATAAACAAACAACATGCATATTGGAGGGTAACCCCTGTTTTGAGCTGGTTGTAAAATCGACTTTAAACAAGCCGTTTGTTCA
>CM060288.1:629879-651813 GCA_030684275.1 Acipenser oxyrinchus oxyrinchus | reverse complement strand
ATACATAAGCCCAGCTGATACCATAAATGAGGGACAAGAGATGAGAAGGAGTGAGCCGGGCCATAGAACATTGCATGTGTTTGCCCAGAGCGTTCAGCATGTTGGACTAGTCATGCCTTCCATGAGCAGTTGATTTTGCTGAGCATACCATGGGGAAACACATGTAATGTTGCTTAACACATTTTTATGGTATAGTGAAATACTGCAAACTGCCACCCCACAAAAATGGTATTGATAGTAGGATTTCACTATGTCATCAGTTTTATATATTTGTTTTCAGAGAATGTGGGGCAATGAAAACCTAGGAAAGCTCTGACAATTAAAAAAAAAATACACTGAAGCTTTCTCCTAAAGTTACAAAACACAATTAAAATGACTGGGGGAATCGGCTTACAATATAAACTATATGACGACTGCATTATCCCTTCAATACTATTTGATACCAGAAAGATTGTGAGTAAACCATGTAAATATACCTTTTTTAACCTAAGGTTTAAAATAGTTTACAATTTTGATACGTAATGAACCTTATGTTTCATGCAGTTGTAGTGTATACTAGGTACAAATCAGTTTTACTCTACATAAGTTTCTTGTAAACATTATGCAAACTTAAATTTTACATGCGGTTTCCTATACACCTGCAAACCTTTTATAAACATAAGGTTTTTTGGTGTGTAGTTTACAAGCATTGTGTAAACATAATGTTTACTCACATAGGTGTGTGTAAACTTAATGTAAACATACAGTTCACAAAATGGTTTACTATGACGTTGTAAACCCCAGCAAACTTAAGGTTTACAAATTGTTTACAAATGTTCTAAATTTGTAAACCTTTATTTTCTTGCAGTGTTAGGTCTATGCTTCTTTGAAAGCTCGTGGAACCAAATCTCTGAAAGCAGTTGGCTCTTTAATCTAGGGGTATGATTCTTGCTTCGGGTGCGAGAGGTCCCAGCTTCAAATCCCGGATGAGTCTCTTACGTTACACTTTTCAAATTACGATGCATTGCCGGTAAGGCGCTCAATCACGTGACTGATTTTTCAGTCACCGAGAGCTCTGCTTGCCCAGTGGTTAAATCAGGACTGCAATCTTTCAGTACACAGGAAATCAATTGCTTAAAAGTTCAACAGAAGTCTCACATAACAGATTATAAAACCATTCATTTTACAGTTGCTGTACATCATACAGCAATGACTATTTTGGTAACACATGTTTGATTTTTTCATGCGCCCATGTGTGTCTAAAACAATCCGGCTGCAGTATGTCCTATCAGAGGGTTGTTTAATTTTAAATATTCGATTTTGCAGTGCATGTAACTGCAACACCATTTTTATGTGGCAAGACTAACAACAGGACGATATCAATCCTTAGAATGTGATTAATCATTCAACTCACGCTTCCATCCATATTTGCAGTTTTCCCGACAACGCATTATCAATGCATAATTCCAAATGAACACATTCGTTTGATGGGGCTTAATGTAGTGACTAATATCACCTCACAGATCATTATAACTCACAGTGATACTTTAAAAGTTATGCTTTTAAGACAATTCTCCAGTAAGGCAAATTAGTTGGGGAATGTATTACGCTTTATTCCAATGTTAAAAGAAAAGTTCAAAATACACTTGCGTTGGCCGAATCGAACCCGGTCAACTGCTTGGAAGGCAGCTATGCTCACCACTATACCACCAACACCGTGTTCCCTCTACTCGATAGGCGTTAATACAGCGACTGGTGTTTGTCGGAGATTTATATGGTGTTTATTGATTGATTATTTCTGTAATTATTATTTCATAGACAGCAGGCTGGTGTGCATCATGCCTGTATTGACACGATGAAGCAATTATTGTATTCTATTTTCTTTCAAAAGGTGCATGCCATGAAGATGACGTGTGAAGAAAAAGAACAAGCTTCTCTGGCGTGTGAGGATTTCATCTGCCGTGACCGGATTCAACCGGGATGTTGCGGCAACAACGCAAAGTACTAACCACTATACGATCACGGCGAAATACCGAGAAGCTCGTGTTTGTGTTGTCATCTGGGCACTCCATGCTATACACAAGGCAGAACACATGTGTGGTGTTTTATTGTTTTAATTAGGCTACTTTCATTTTTAGAACGCCCCCTTATCTTTTGTTTCTTTCCCTGCGCCAATCAGAGGATGATTCCCCTTTACATGGCTCATTTAAAAAGCTGGATTTAAAGACAAGGGGGAGCAGAATATGCAGCAGGATGTAAGGTAACGGGAGGCTCTGGTGACGGCGGCGGTATGGCTGGTCAGCAGCCTGTGCAATGGTGGTGTGTTTACAATGATTCTGTGTGTGGTGTCCGAGTAGCGTCAGTAGTATTAAAGTGTAGCAGGTCTTTACATATAGATAGTGAAATTTATGTTATTTTGACTACGCCACCTTGTGTTTATTGAGGACAAGGACCTCGAGTGGTTGGTTCCCGCACAAACTCTTTTATCCAGGAGAAACTAAGCAATCATACACCAAAAATAATCTTTACAAGTTTTAATTAATAATTGTTTTAAAAATCTCAAGCACATTAACAATAATGTAAACCATATGACAATGCCACTTTCAGTTCACCATCAAACAATTGTCTACTAGATACATGTAGAAATTATACAATAAAACCAACTCTTAATCAATCAGCTTCTTATAGTGAAGTTAATTAAACTAGTTTCCACAAATTATATTATTTCAGTTTATATAAAATACTTGGATCCATAAGTTTCTTATAGTAAAGTTAATTAACCAGTTCAGGAAATATGTTCTTTTTGTGATACATACAAGGTAGACAACAACGTCAGTAATTGAATGGTCTCGTTACAAACTAGATTACATTTGTAAAGTACACAGTACCAATTTCCCCCAATCTATTTAAAATGAATATATAAAACAGCTGCGTCCACGCAAGAATAAAATAAAATATAACAAATAATACAAGATTCCTTGCTGCAGGAACGGGCCAACTATCAAATAAACCACACAACGTTAACAATAAACTAACAGGCTCACTGACCGGGGAACCCCAACACGCTATACCTCGTGTTGGAAATGATACACTCACGGTCAAACACAGCCTTCCTGGTGTGCTACACGAAGTTATAAAGTCTCTCCACGTTCCAGCTACAGTCTTATGGTGTCCATATTAGGTCATCGTCATTTCTCACGTCTCAGCGTCAGTTATCAGGAATGTCTTTGTCGTGATTGATTTAGTTTCGCGATCAGTCGTCATTTCTCAATCGTTTTTTCTGTCATCTCAAATTTCGAGTCATGGAAAACTACTTTTGTGCTTTCCAGCGCTTGCCGCGTTCTCTCGGCAGGCGCGGTGCTACACAATGACGAGTAGCTAGAGGGCTGAATCGGCCCAGGTCGGGAACGGAGCAGGTCAAAGCCGCCGTGTCACCTCAGTGCTGGGACTGCTCCTCTGTGCAGACATTGCAGTGCATCCCTTTGCAAAACAACGAACCACAGTCTTGTTTTTGTTTTGTTTATTTTTATGTGTATGTATGCATATCGAAACTAAATCACATCTAAACCAGTTTCCTCATTTATAGCGAACACCTCTCGATGCCCATAGAAATGCTAGCCGCCAGGTAAAGCAAATCAGACTGTCCCTAACAGGCACACAGCAAGGCCACTAATTCCTCAATACAGAGCTTCTAGGTCTACGCTTCTTTGGAAGCTCATGGAACCAAATTGCTGCCAGCAGTTGGCTGTTTAATCTAGGAGTATGATTCTTGCTTCGGGTGCGAGAGTTCCCCGGTTCAAATCCCGGATGAGCCTGTTTTTAATATCTTACGTTACACTTTTCTAATAACGATGCAATGCCGGTGTTACGACAAATTCAGTGCCCCCTTGGAGTCATGTGTCCCCGGTGGATGTGCGCATGCGCTTGCAACAAACCTTGCTATCTGCCAACGGGAGCGTGTGATTCCTCGCTCACGACGCAAAGCGCGTAACCTGTCATTGCAATCCACTAGACTGTAGAGCAGCGTCTGCTGCAAACGGGAGCGAGTTTATTGCTTCTGGAAGGAAAATGTTTGTGTAAGCTTGTGATTTCGGCGATTCTACATCCAGAATAGATTGTTTAAATACAGTAACAACAACAACAACTATATATTGTGTTTCTTCAAATGTGTATAAATGAGCTAGTTACTTACTCTTATTAGGACGGAAGTATTGTATGTACTCTTACTATATTGTGATTATCGAACTGTACATGTATATATTTTAGTAAAAGTTGCTCTGAAGTTATTGTATATTTTATCTGCTCTTACTGCATTGTGAAATATATATATTTGGTGACAACTGTAAGTCGCCCTGAGTGAGGACGTCTGCTGAGAAAATTAATAACAAAAAGAAGAAGAAAAACAACAACAACAAAACGCAACGGTTATTAAATGAAGTCTTGTGACGAATTGTACCAGTATGTTTCACAGACCACAATAAACAAATTGAAACACTCTCGTTTATATTTATTTATTATTATTACTACAGAGGTAATCTACTACGTGTAAATTAATCCAGTTATTTTATAATTCAGTCAAATGCAGTACAATCTTCTAAATGTTTATTTACTTATTTATTTGTAAGCAATTTAATTCCTGACAGCTTTTCACAACTCACACACACACACACACACACACACACACACACACACACACACACACACACACACACACACACACACACACACACACGATAACCCAATAACAGAAATGTTGAACTTGAAAGGAGATTATAAATATTTTTATTTGCCATCTGAATGCACACTCAACAACTTGTGTCACTCTGCTGTGCATTTGCACTCAGTAAACAAGGGGCACCATTTTCTCCAGGGGCACAGTTTTTGCAGTCACTGGAATATTTGGTGTCCCTCTGTAAATTAAGCAGGAGCTTGCCAAAAATACCAAACTTATACTGTTAGTGTGTGTCTCTCTCTCTCACCTGCATGATAAATAGGTTTGTGTCACTCTGGTGTGCATTTGCTTTCAATAAACAAGGGGCACCATTTCCTCCAGGGGCACAGTTTTTTGCAGTCACTGGAATATTTGGTGTCCCCTCTGTAAATCAAGCATCGCTCGCTCGCGTCTAGTGTGGATCGGCCTTTATAAACGTCATCTGTTGTTTTTTTTTATTTTACAAAATGACAGTGTTGTGAGGAGTGTGCAGTAGCAGAAAAGATTCTGGAAACTTGTACATAAATACTTTAGTTTATTTCTCATTGAAGAACATATTTTTCTTTTAAAATATTACTTGGTACTGTTTTTTTGTCTGTTAATATTTAAGTGAGAAGTTTCTTTTTATTTGTTTTATTCAGGAATTATTTCTTAAATCATGAAGTCACGCCCGTGACGAGGACAATAGAAACAGGGTTAGTAAAATATATAGAAGTACAATTTTTCAATTATGATTCGATTTGTAATGTTTGATTTCGAGTGTATTATGTTAATTTATCAAATGAACAGCAGGGCATTGCAACGAATTCGATTGTATAATGATGAGAGTAGCAAATGTATTAAAAACCTAGTTTTACCCTTTTGATCTATTCATCTTAACGAAGATTATGGATCCAACAATGTACAAAGAAATATTACTGTACAAGACAAGGGAAAATACCCCGAGAAGGCCAGGAAGGGGGAAAAATTCATCATCCGGAGGCGTGCAGGACAATATGTGGTTCAAGGTAATTCAAAGCTTGGATGTGTTGCAAATGGCTATAAATTCAAATTAAATTAAATTTCACAAAACCCCAAATTGTATAGCTATCTTACCTGGAGACGTGGTGGGGGCTCTATTTGCCAAATATATAATAGGCTAATATTATTTTTGTTGCTTTACCGTGTTGATGACCATTCGTTTCATGTTCATGTGTATTTTTGGTTTACGACTATAAGTCGCCCTGGGTAAGGGCGTCTGCTAATAAATAAATAATAATAATAATAATAATAATAATAATAATAATAATAATAATAATAATAATAATAATAATAATAATGTTCAGTAATGTCTAAGGTATCTTCACTACAACGAAAACATAATTAGCCAACGTAACATTTTCAGCAACAGATGCTACTGTAATCGTATTAGCCTAATAATATATTGTTGGATAGCTGTATATTAACTTTGTAGTTCACCAAACCATTCGTTTAACAAAACTCACAGATATTCATCTCTAGTAACCTATCTCAACTAGAAAAAAGGAGGCACGGCTAACTACAGAACTACGGTTGAAAATCACTGCCATAGTTGAGTATGTGTTTTGCAACCGCGTCTACATGTTTTTTTTTCTTTATTATTTTCTTTTGTTTATTAGATGGAGAGCTCTATTATATGCGTAAGAAGGGTACAGAGCCATCAATGAAGGTGAAGATGGTCAAAGGCGCTGAAGAGGCAGACAGTCTCTTCCTGGAATTTCATGCAAGTGCTATACGGGCACACTGTGGCCAACACAGAACCAGAGAGGCAATTTCCTCCAGATATTACTGGCCTGGAATGAGTTCCGATATTGATAATTGGGTAAGTGCTTTTTGATGGGTGTACATGACCCACACCAGTTTCCAATACAATAACTAGAGAGGTCAAAGTGGTTTTTGGTTATAAAAATAAATCAATCAAAAGGAAGTTTAAACAACAGCTCAACTGAGTTTTCTTACCATTGTAAAATCTTACACTGTGTTATAAACTTTAAAACATTTTTATGCAAGTGCCATACTGTTAGAGGCTATGAGACTGACACCAGCTGTTTGCTAGATACCTGGTAACATTTCATTAAATTAACAAAAATATTTTCCAATAATACAATACAAATAATAACAATACAGTGCACATACATATAGGGAGGGACACTGCCACAGAAATGTATATCAATATAGGGATTCCGTACATTTTATACTTGTTCAATTTCTAATCCATCAAAAGTGCTTTCAAGAAGAGAGGTGAAAAAATAAATAAATGTATTTGTTCCCCCAGACTATTAGTAACATTGTATTCAATGTAACAAACTTTGTAACAACATAATTCCAAATGTTACTACCCCTCTGGCTACAATGTTTCAGTTTCATGGAGAACAATGCAGTAACAGCTCACAACACCTTATATAACTCAGTGGTCTCTCACCTCATCTTAAGGTCAAATGAAGTAGTGCCTTAAATGTCTATAGAAATGGGATTTTGAATCAATGTATTAAAAGCTATTTCAATTAACTTTTACGCAACAGTTTTGAATCAATGTATTAAAAGCTATTTCAATTAACTTTTACGCAACAGTTCTTTTGAACAGTGCAATATGTGTAAGCAACATTTAAAAATAGCGCTTCACAATAGAGATAACATTTCTCCAGAAATGTCCATTGTAGTTAAACACTATTATACCACATGGTGCTACAGATACAAATGTAACAATGACAAAGAATAAAATTACCTGAGAAGAAAAAAATGAAGCCGTATAATCTTAATCAAGATAATCAAGCGCCACGGAATGCACAAAAATAGTTTTCCATGACTCGAAATTTGAGTGACACAAATTACAAATGATACCTGATACAAATAATGGCTGACATTATAAAAACACATGAGGGATGACAGAAAAAACGATTGAGAAATGACGACTGATCGCCAAACTAAATGATCCATGACAAAGACATTCCTGATAACTGACGCTGAGACGTGAGAAATGACGATGAACACCGTAAGACTGTAGCTGGAACGTGGAGAGACTTTATAACTTCGTGTCGCACACCAGGAAGGCTGTGTTTGACCGTGAGTGTATCATTTCCAACACGAGGTATAGCGTGTTGGGGTTCCCCGGTCAGTGAGCCTGTTAGTTTATTGTTAACGTTGTGTGGTTTATTTGATAGTTGTCCCTTTCCTGCAGCAAGGAATCTTGTTTTATTTGTTATATTTTATTTTATTCTTGCGTGGACGCAGCTGTTTTATATATTCATTTTAAATAGATTGGGGGAAATTGGTACTGTGTACTTTACAAATGTAATCTAGTTTGTAACGAGACCATTCAATTGCTGACGTTGTTGTCTACTTTGTATGTATCACAAAAAGAACAGATTTGCTGAACTGGTTAATTAACTTTACTATAAGAAACTGATAGATCCAAGTATTTTATATAAACTGAAATAATATAATTTGTGGTAACTAGTTTAATTAACTTCACTATAAGAAACTGATAGATTAAGAGTTTGTTTTATTGTATCATTTCTACATGTATCTACTAGACAATTGTTAGATGGTGAACTGAAAGTGGCATTGTCATATGGTTTACATTATTGTTAATGTGCTTGAGATTTTTAAAACAATTATTAATTAAAACTTGTAAAGATTATTGTTGGTGTATGATTGCTTAGTTTCTCCTGGATAAAAGAGTTTGTGCGGGAACCAACCACTCGAGGTCCTTGTCCTCAATAAACACAAGGTGGCGTAGTCAATATAACATCAGTTTCACTATCTATATATAAAGACCTGCTACACTTCAATACTACTGCCGCTACTCGGACACCACACACAGAATCATTGTATACACACCACCATTGCACAGGCTGCCGACCAGCCACACCGCCGCCGTCACGAGAGCCTCCCGTTCCCTTACATCCTGCTGCATATTCCGCTCCCCTTGTCTTTAAATCCAGCTTTTAAATGAGCCAGGTAAAGGGAACCATCCTCTGATTGGCGCAGGGAAAGAAACAAAAGATAAGGGGCGTTCTAAAATGAAAGTAGCCTAATTAAAACAATAAAACAACACATAGCAGGGACCTGCTACAATTGTTCTGCCTTGTGTATAGCATGGAGTGCCCAGATGACAAAACAAACACGAGCTTCTCGGTAGTTCGCCGTGATCGTATAGTGGTTAGTACTTTGCGTTGTGGTCGCAACAACCCCGGTTCGAATCCGGGTCACGGCAGATGAAATCCTCACACGGCAGAGAAGCTTGTTCTTTTTCTTCACACGTCATCTTCATGGCATGCACCTTTTGAAAGAAAATAGAATACAATAATTGCTTCATCGTGTTAGTACAGGCATGATGCATACCAGCCTGCTGTCTATGAAATAATAATTACAGAAATAATCAATCAATAAACACCATAAAAATCTCCGACAAACACCAGTCCCTGTATTAACGCCTATCGAGTAGAGGGAAGACGGGACCTGTTCCAGCAGCCAAAGATACAGTGGCTTAATTAAAACTGTGAAGGTTATTGTGGGAACGACGGCGTTGGTGGTATAGTGGCGAGCATAGCTGCCTTCCAAGCAATTGACCGGGTTCGATTCCCGGCTAACGCAAGTGTATTTTGAACTTTTTCTTTTAACATTGGAATAAAGCGTAATACATTCCCCAACTAATTTGCCTTACTGGAGAATAGTCTTTAAAGCATAACTTTTAAAGTATCACTGTGAGTTATAATGATCTGTGAGGTGATATTAGTCACTACATTCAGCCCCATCAAACGAATGTGTTCATTTGGAATCATGCATTGAAAATGCGTTGTCGGAAAAACTGCAAATATGGATGGAAGCGTGAGTTGAATGATTCATCACATTCTAAGGATTGATATCGTCCTGTTGTTAGTCCCGCCACATACAAATGGCGTTGCAGTTACATGCGCTGCAAAATCAAATATTTAAAATTAAACAACCCTCTGATAGAACATACTGCAGCCGGATTGTTTTAGACACACATGGGCGCATGAAAAATCAAACATGTCTTACCAAAATAGTCATTGCTGTATGATGTACAGCAACTGTAAAATGAATGGTTTTATAATCTGTTATGTGAGACTTCTGTTGTATATTTAAGCAATTGATTCCCTGTGTACTCAAAGATTGCAGTCCTGATTTAACCACTGGGCAAGCAGAGCTCTCGGTGACTGATTTTTCAGTCACGTGATTGAGCGCCTTACCGGCAATGCATCGTAATTAGAAAAGTGTAATGTAAGATATTGAAAACGGACTCATCCGGGATTTGAACCCGGGAATCTCTCGCACACGAAGCAAGAATCATACCCCTAGATTAAAGAGCCAACTGCTGGCAGAGATTTGGTTCCACGAGCTTCCAAAGAAGCGTAGACCTAAATGCTCTGTATTGAGAGATTAGTGTCGCCGTGCTGTGTGCCTGTTAGGGACAGTCTGATTTGCTTTACCTGGCGGCTAACATTTCTATGGGCATCGAGAGGTGGTCGCTATAAATGAGGAAACTGGTTTAGATGAGATTTAGTTTCGATATGCATACATACACATAAAAATAAACAAAACAAAAACAAGACTGTGTTTCTTTGTTTTGCAAAGGGATGCACTGCAATGTCTGCACAGAGGAGCAGTCCCAGCACTGAGGTGACACGGGGCTTTGACCTGCTCCGTTCCCGACCTGGGCCGATTCAACCCTCTAGCTACTCGTCATTGTGTAGCACCGCGCCCGCCGAGACAGAACGCGGCAAGCGCCACGGAATGCACAAAAGTACAGCCTGACTACGCCACCGAGGGAATTTCACCCTCACAATTAAAACAAACGCGAGTTTAAAACACGTCTCCTCAGTAGGTTCTTTTATAGGGCGTGGAACTGGGATATAAATCAGAAGGAGCACTCAAACTACAACGATTAAAAAGCATTCCAGGTTATATTTTGAGAGGACACAGACTCGGATCATAGATATGCACATTAAAAAACAATTACTACCAACGACAGTAATCAATAGAAAAAAAAAAAAAAAAAAAATCATCTATGCAATAAAACGCTAACTGAACTGGCGTTGTCAGCCTACATTAGTACTTGCTACTTGCTATTTTGGAATTAAAGACAGGTTTGTGGTGCGTCTTTACGCGTCCTTCACCGGGGAGGCGCTACATGAGCATGCTTGCGTGCGCGTCATCTATAATTTAGTGTGTGTAAAGTCAGTATGACGCTATACAACACAGTCCTTTTAATTACTGTATACAAGTTTTAAATGTTTACAAAACTCGACAATGTTGCCGAATTTGTCATTCAAACTTGTTTAGTTTTAATCAGTTTTGTCTGCTTGTTACTTTTTTTCAGCCAACACATTTAAATGACCCTTGTTTGTTACATTTTAAAAGATTGTTTTAAACGTTACAATGTAACTGTTGTCTCAGTAGCTACCATTAAATGTTTCAGCCTCGGTGACTTTCTTTGATGCGCTATTAATCTTAGGCAACTTGCATTTTTTTTACATGAAACTTGTACTTTTTATATAGGTATATACATGTCAATTGCTGTGAATAAACGCATCAGCCAAATCAATTAATATGACATGTAGTTTTCTAGCTTGCTATTTATTAATTTATTTATACATTTATAATATAAACATGTATTCATTTCTACATTTATTTAAAAATGTTTATTTATAAATGTATTTATTCCTCTATGCATTTGTTTAAATCATTTATTTCTACCAAATAAATTATTACTTTATTTATTTTTAATTAAACGAGGAACTACAATTTATCAGAGATTTAGACAAGGAAGCAACATGCCACTCTTGTGTGCAATTCCATTCTATGGTATCTACCAAACAAACAGGAAACTAGAAATTTTCACAGAGAAAATCGAAGCTGGTCAGGCTTGGATGTAAGCTTTAAAAATGAATGTACTTCAACAACTGCGCAGCGGTCTAAGGTCGTGTGCTCTTCAAGAACGTCATGTTGCAAGTTTAAACCACGGTATGTTTTTTTTCATGCGATATGTGCTGTTTTAAAACATAAATGACTTGTTTAATATAAATGGTGTGGATATCAAACTGCTTGCATTCCCTGGTTTGTTTTGACGTTGACCAACATGTGGAATCACATGATTGGTAGATGTCCAGTTATTTAGCTTTTCTGTTTGAATAGTCGCTACACACCCTTAAAAAGTAGACGGAAGAAGGAGAATAACAGTTTTATCTTAGTTTGGTGACATATCTCATTGTGTATAAGAGGTATGTGTGTTTTTTTCACATTTGCGGTAAGAAAGTTTGACTTTTCATAGTGGTACAGATGGTAATTCAAAGTGATTTAGTTTTGTCGCTTCAACATGGTAAAAACAGCAAAACTCTTGGAGCTGTATAGAGACTCGGTAGTTTCGAACAAGTTGTTCTAACTTGTACGAGGAACTACCGTTCCTCTCAATATAGTATGCTGGCTACTACTATGTGAAATTGGGGGAGTTTAATTATTGTTAATTATTATAAATATAAATGTAATCATTATTTGAGATGTTTTCCAGAAATAATTGTTAATTAGGTTTGAAAATACATTGTCCAAGAAGTTTTGAATTCAATATTATTTCATTGTGATACATCAACAAAATAAATATAATTTCTAAATATCAAATTGCTATACTATTGAAAAAACACCATTACACCTTAAAGCACCATATGTTGATGTTTGTGTTAGTACTGTGGGATCCGTGGCGGCTCTATGAGTTTAATGAGATGAAGAAATCAACCTCAATCCAGAGGTCCGCCAAGTTGTATATGTAATATGCATTTTTTATAAAAATATATATGGATGTATATGTAGAAATCTTTGTATTCAAGTATGTTTTACTGAAATGTAATAAAATAAACATTATGTTATGTTTCTATATTTTATGCACTTTAAAAACACTTTTTTTAAAAAATGTCCAATAGGCTTTAATTGATTTGGGGTTACGCTTCAAGTATGTTGTATGCTTAAAAATAATCTAGCCATCCAAGAGACATCGATGAGACACTGAACTAATGACCCATTAATGCTATGCCTAATACTAGAATGCCTATGAGTTTTGGAGAGGGGCTTCAACTGATTCAACTACGTTAGTGCGGAGCTTCAAATCATACACGAGGTTCATTGCCTCACAAGGCTTCAAATCATACACGGGGTTCATTGCTTCATTGAGGCTTCAAATCATACACAAGGTTCATTGCTTCACTGAGGCTTCAAATCATACACGAGGTTCATTGCTTCATTGAGGCTTCAAATCATACACGGGGTTCATTGCTTCACTGAGGCTTCAAATCATACACAAGGTTCATTGCTTCATTGAGGCTTCAAATCATACACGAGGTTCATTGCTTCATTGAGGCTTCAAATCATACACGAGGTTCATTGCTTCATTGAGGCTTCAAATCATACACGGGGTTCATTGCTTCATTGAGGCTTCAAATCATACACAAGGTTCATTGCCTCATGAGGCTTCAAATCATACACGGGGTTCATTGCTTCATGAGGCTTCAAATCATACACGAGGTTCATTGCTTCATTGAGGCTTCAAATCATACACAAGGTTCATTGCCTCATGAGGCTTCAAATCATACACGAGGTTCATTGCTTCATTGAGGCTTCAAATCATACACGGGGTTCATTGCTTCACTGAGGCTTCAAATCATACACGAGGTTCATTGCTTCATTGAGGCTTCAAATCATACACGAGGTTCATTGCTTCATTGAGGCTTCAAATCATACACGGGGTTCATTGCTTCATTGAGGCTTCAAATCATACACGGGGTTCATTGCTTCATTGAGGCTTCAAATCATACACAAGGTTCATTGCTTCACTGAGGCTTCAAATCATACATGGGGTTCATTGCTTCACTGAGGCTTCAAATCATACACGAGGTTCATTGCTTCACTGAGGCTTCAAATCATACACAAGGTTCATTGCTTCATTGAGGCTTCAAATCATACACGAGGTTCATTGCTTCATTGAGGCTTCAAATCATACACGAGGTTCATTGCTTCATTGAGGCTTCAAATCATACACGAGGTTCATTGCTTCACTGAGGCTTCAAATCATACACAAGGTTCATTGCTTCATTGAGGCTTCAAATCATACACGAGGTTCATTGCTTCATTGAGGCTTCAAATCATACACGAGGTTCATTGCTTCAGGAGGCTTCAAATCATACATGAGGTTCATTGCTTCATTGAGGCTTCAAATCATACACGAGGTTCATTGCCTCATTAGGCTTCAAATCGCTCACAGGAGCTCATTGAGGCTTCGGATCAGTCACATGATTCAGTGATTCACTACTTCAGGTGATTCAAATGACCACTGCTTCATATGAAGCAAACAAATGACGTAACCCGCCTCGAATCATCTGAAGCAAACAGTGTTCCGCATGAAGCAACACATCACGTGATCTGACTGAACCAGAATCAATACAATGCTTCATTGAAATACTACCTAGATTACTCCTGGAAGGAAGCATTTATTATTTCTTTCTCTTTTTTTTCAATTTGTTTATTTAAAAAAATATCAGCAAATATTATTCTTTTAGTTTTGCATTTTGGAAAATGTAATTATTATTTTTTTAAATCTAAAACAAGTTATCTACACGCACACTTCCTCACAGGAGCAGAGATTCTATCCTGCGCTTGACAAGCGTTCCTAATTACACAACTTACTAACTTGTTGCACCACCGGGAAACTGGCTAACAAATGACATATCAAATATCTTACTGGTTTCAACACATTTCCCAGCGGAGTACATCTGAGGTCAGATATGCCTCCCTTTCTAAAGCAACATTATCGTGTTTTTGATTGTACAACAATTTTCCATTTCAAGTATGATAATGCGTATGCGTGACTGGCTTTTTTGTTGGGTAATCACATGTGTGGTTGATATATAGCAAGATAACAGAGAAATTATAAAATGTAACTTCATTTTGTAAGTCACAAATGACATGGACAGAGCCTGTAAAAAGCATGCTTTATGGTGTCATTCGTGTACATTAGGCTACAGATCATTATTTCTAAATGCCAAGATCCAGGCAATAGCAGCCTGTGTAACTCGTATGTTCAAGTTCAAGTATGTTCAATGACGCGGCTCTACCAATAGATGTCACTATGGGGCACGAAGCGCTTCAAGTGATTCGGCTCAGTGAATCTTTTATGAAGCAAATGGTTCAGTGGGTTCAAGAGGCTTCACTTTTCCCACCACTACCCACCGAGCACTCTACCCCGGTAAAAACGCCGTGTTGAGCGCTAGTCCCCTTTTTAAAGTTCAAGCAATCGAATCGTGATCGCCGGGACCTGCCGACCGACTGCTTTACCTGAACAAAACTCAGGTGTGCGTTGATAGCCCTAATGGGCAATCAGCAAGGTCCATTACAGTACACTGCAATTACAAACTATAGGATGAATATTATTGTGACAGACAGTACACTGCAAGTACAAACTCGATAGGATGAATATTATTGTGACAGACAGTACACTGCAATTACAAACTCGATGGGATGATTATTATAGTGACAGACAGTACACTGCAATTACAAACTCGATGGGATGATTATTATTGTGACAGACAGTACACTGCAATTACAAACTCGATGGGATGATTATTATTATTGTGACAGACAGTACACTGCAATTACAAACTCGATGGGATGATTATTATTGTTGTGACAGACAGTACACTGCAATTACAAACTCGACGGGATGATTATTATTGTTGTGACATACAGTACACTGCAATTACAAACTCGATGTGATGATTATTATTGTGACAGACAGTACGCTGGTCGTGGGTTCAATCCCCAGTGGGGGACACTGCTACTGTACCCTTGAGCAAGGTACTTTACCTAGATTGCTCCAGTAAAAACCCAACTGTATAAATGGGTAATTGTATGTAAAAAAACAAAGTGATATCTTGTAACAATTGTAAGTCACCCTGGATAAGGGCGTCTGCTAAGAAATAAATAATAATAATAATGATTATTATTGTGACAGACACTGCAATTGTAATAAGTGTGTCTTTAATATACAAGATTGGATGTCATTAGAGGCACGTTAATGGGTTTGTCTTCACGGTTTGATTTGTTCTCCACTAGGATTATTTTTGCTTTGCTTATCGCTGAATTGATCAGATGTGTAGACCTAAATGCTCTGTATTGAGAGATTAGTGTCGCCGTGCTGTGTGCCTGTTAGGGACTGTCTGATTTGCTTTACCTGGCGGCTAGCATTTCTATGGGCATCGACAGGTGGTCGCCATAAATGAGGAAACTGGTTTAGATGGGATTTAGTTTCGATATGCATACATACACATAAAAAATAAACAAAACAAAAACAAGACTGTGTTTCTTTGTTTTGCAAAGGGATGCACTGCAATGTCTGCACAGAGGAGCAGTCCCAGCACTGAGGTGACACGGGGGCTTTGACCTGCTCCGTTCCCGACCTGGTCCGATACAGCCCTCTAGCTACTCGTCATTGTGTAGCACTGCGCCCGCCGAGACAGAACGCGGCAAGCGCCACGGAATGCACAAAAGTACAGCCTGACTACGCCACCGAGGGAATTTCACCCTCACAATTAAAACAAACGCGAGTTTAAAACACGTCTCCTCAGTAGGTTCTTTTATAGGGCGTGGAACTGGAATATAAATCAGAAGGAGCACACAAACTACAACGATTAAAAATCATTCCAGGTTATATTTGGAGAGGACACAGACTCAGATCATAGATATGCACATTAACAAACAATTACTACCAACGACAGTAATCAATAGCCAAAAAAAAAAAAAATCATCTGTGCAATAAAACGCTAATACATACATACTAGAGTCTGCGAGAATAAACATCACTGCTGTTTCTCTTAAAGCGTATTTATTTATTTCCAATACTGAACCTTGTCTTAATACTGTATTACATTCTGAATATGAATATAGGTGAATTATTAATTGTAGATAATACTTGGAATACCAGATACATATTTAGCATTAAAAAACAATCCATGTGATTTCTTTAACAGTCGTTCATTATTTTGTGTATCAGCCTCCACACAAAGCAGAGCGCAACCGTTGGTGAAAAAAAGCCAGTTCAGCACATCGTTCGCCACACTCAAAACCAGAATGACTCGACAACTGGTGAGTCTGCTTGCAAGGAATGAAAGGTAACAATGATTTGGCCATAGGGAGGTGTTACCAAATTTGGTTAAAAGATTGGACGCCATGGGGAAGGCTATCATTGATTTGGGCACCTCTAAAACGGCTAAATCTGATGGCGAGTGTCACTGTTGCCTTAAGAGAGGACACGTACAAAGATTTTGTCAAAAATTCAAAAGAGATCGAAATAAGGAGGGTGAAACGGGGACAAAGCAATGTCTGCAGTTGATCAGGGGCTGAACCTGGGAAATAATGTAAACGAGGCCTCTGAAACTGTGTTTAATGTTGGGAAACTGGGGACTGCGTGCGGCTTGGTTATCCACTGTATCATAGAAGGGTTGCATGTCGATGCTGTAATAGATACCGGAGCAAATTTGACTGTCATGAGTCCCAAACTATTTGAGAAGATAGCATCAGTATCAGACTGCGGTGCTCCGGAGACTTGCAGCATTAAGACTGTAACCGGAGATGTGACGTCAGCAACTAGGACTGGCGAGCTAAAATTTGTGATTGGAGAATACTCCGTTCATCACAGGGTCTGGGTAGCTGATATTACTGACGAGTTGTTAATGGGTTTGGATCTATTACAGCCACACCGTGGGATTTTAGATTTGCAGAGAAATGTACTGTCACTGAATGGCACAGAGCTTGCATTAAGCCACACGCAGACCGAATCAGAACCCACATTTTGTGGGCGTGTTGTAGCAGGGCATAGACTTACTGTTCCTGCAGCCTCTGAGATATTCAGAGGCCAAGTTAGACTGTGAAAGAGCTTGTATCTCGCAATGGGACGTAATAGAAAATGATCCGAAAAACAAAGACTACCCTGACATCTGTACTGTGGGAGTGTACTAAACGGAGGCACTAAACCCCTGAGAGTGATTCAGAGGAGGTTAAATGTCTCTTAGACATTTAACCTCCTCTTGCTGTTATAATATTGGAAAAACGTTTTGGAATTGGTTTTAGCCACCTTAGCAATGTTCATTACTGTCTCTTGGCCTTTCTAACTTCAGCTCATTTGTAAAAGTTAGAAAAGAATAGTGCTATATAATATAAGGAAGCTGAATGTGAACTCCTAGCTGGAGCAACGAGAGAGGGAGAGAGGGGGCCGGGGCAGAGAAGGAGGGGGAGACGCTGCTAGGCAACCGGCTCCTGAACATTCCACTCCGCTGAGCAGAGACCGTTAGGATTTAAAAATGCAAAAGTTCCGAGCGGCGTTAGTATGGGCTGCCAGAAATGAGGAGAAAATAAATACAGCTTTTTATAAATGTGTGCATTCAGATATAATTTATAAATCTAGTTACAAGATTTAACAGTTAGCTAAATATTTAAATAAATATTAAACCTCTTAGCTAGATTTAACATTTACTTAAATTTTTAACTGGCAGCTAATCTGGAGTTTGTATGGAAATGAGCTCCGCCCGCTTTGTGCTTTCACGCAATTTGATTGGCTCTTGTATTGTTGGAATTTGCATATCTACTAATTAGCATAACATATGTGCATAGCATAAGTTTATTTTGTTTATTTAGACACCTTTATCCAAGGTGATTTACAGAGACTAGGGTGTGTGAACTATGCATCAGCTGCAGAGTCACTTACAATTACATCTCACCCGAAAGAGTGAGCACAAGTGACTTGCTCAGGGTCACATAATGAATCAGTGTCTGAGGTGGGATTTGAACCAGGAACCTCCTGGTTACAAGCCCCTTTCTTTAACCACTGGACCAGACAGTCTCCTAAACTCCCCTCCCTCTCTCTCTCTCTCTCTCTCTCTCTCTCTCTCTCTCTCTCTCTCTCTCTCTCTCTCTCTCTCTCTCTCTCTCTCTCTCTCTCTCTCTCTCAATATTTACAGGATAACCAGGAGAGTACTGTGTGTATAAATAATAACGTTTTCTGTAATTGCTCATTTGAAATCATTCTCATGTATTTATCATGCTTACTGCCTGTTCTTACTGTAAATAGTTACTATCAGGTTTAGGTGTCGAATTTGCTCTTATAATTTACTGTGTGCTTTATTATTTTGCTCTTACTTGAATTGATTTTATGGTACTTTCATAACTGCTCTTATCTGTAATATGATATTCTGTAATGTGATATTTTATAATGTGATACTTTGTACTGTGATAACTTGTAACAATTGTAAGCAGCCCTGGATGTCTGCTAAGAAATAAATAATAATAACAGTAATGATGTCATTGCGAATTTCACTACCTGTACTACCCATTGTAAACAGCAGAGGGCACCAACAACCGCTTGTCACTGAGCTGTGCTCTGATTAAAAAAAAAAATTCAAACCAACAGTTCTACAAATGGCCACACGATGGCAGCATTGGATAAGGAATAGCGAGAGCTGCGTTCTGCTTTTAGTCGGATTTGCTCTTGTTTATAGTTTATTGTATGATTTATTCTTTTGCTCTTACTTGAATTGATTTTATACTTTCATATCTGTATTATGATATTTTTAATGTGTTACTTTGTACTGAGAGAACTTGTAACAATTGCAAGTCACCCTGGATAACGGAGTCTGGATAAGGAAGTCTGCAAACAAATAAGTACCACTGCTACACAACGGTCAAGAGTCAAGTCTGGAAACAGCCACCCTGATTGAACTGATGAGGATGAGGATGAGAACGATGATATACATGTACCATATATATACAGTACTGTGCAAAAGTTTTAGGCAGGTGTGAAAAAATGCTGTAAAGTAAGAACGCTTTCAAAATAGACATGTTAATAGATTATATTTATCAATTAACTAAATGCAAAGTGAGTGAACAGAAGAAAAATCTAAATCAAATCCATATTTGGTGTGACAGCCTTTTGCCTTCAAAACAGCATTAATTCTTCTAGGTACACTTGCACAAAGTCATAGATTTTGTAGGCATATAGTCAGGTGTATGATTAAACAATTATACCAAACAGGTGCTAATGATCATCAATTCAATATGTAGGTTGAAACACAATCATTAACTGAAACAAAAACAGCTGTGTAGGGGAATAAAACTGGGTGAGGAACAGCCAAACTCAGCTAACGAGGTGAGGTTGCTGAAGACAGTTTACTGTCAAAAGTCATACACCATGGCAAGACTGAGCACAGCAACAAGACACAAGGTAGTTATACTGCATCAGCAAGGTCTCTCCCAGGCAGAAATTTCAAGGCAGACAGGGGTTTCCAGATGTGCTGTCCAAGCTCTTTGAAGAAGCACAAAGAAACGGGCAACATTGAGGACCGTGAGACGCAGTGGTCGGCCAAGGAAACTTACTGCAGCAGATGAAAGACACATCATGCTTACTTCCCTTCGCAATCGGAAGATGTCCAGCAGTGCCATCAGCTCAGAACTGGCAGAAAACAGTGGGACCCTGGTACACCCACCTACTGTCCGGAGAAGTCTGGTCAGAAATGGACTTCATGGAAGACTTAAGGCCAAAAGCCATACCTCCGACGTGGAAACAAGGCCAAGCGACTCAACTATGCACGAAAACACAGGAACTGGGGTGCAGAAAAATGGCAGCAGGTGCTCTGGACTGATGAGTCAAAATTTGAAATATTTGGCTGTAGCAGAAGGCAGTTTGTTCGCCGAAGGGCTGGAGAGCGTACACGAATGAGTGTCTGCAGGCAACAGTGAAGCATGGTGGAGGTTCCTTGCAAGTTTGGGGCTGCATTTCTGCAAATGGAGTTGGGGATATGGTCAGAATTAATGGTCTCCTCAATGCTGAGAAGTACAGGCAGATACTTATCCATCATGCAATACCATCAGGGAGGCATCTGATTGGCCCCAAATTTATTCTGCAGCATGACAACGACCCCAAACATACAGAGAAAGTAATTAAGAACTATCTTCAGCTTAAAGAAGAACAAGGAGTCCTGGAAGTGATGGTATGGCCCCCACAGAGCCCTGATCTCAACATCATCGAGTCTGTCTGGGATTACATGAAGAGAGAGAAGCAACTGAGGCTGCCTAAATCCACAGAAGAACTGTGGCTAGTTCTCCAAGATGTTTGGGCCAACCTACCTGCCGAGTTCCTTCAAAAACTGTGTGCAAGTGTACCTAGAAGAATTGATGCTTGATGTTGTTTTGAAGGCAAAGGGTGGTCACACCAAATATGGATTTGATTTAGATTTTTCTTCTGTTCACTCACTTTGCATTTAGTTAATTGATAAATATAATCTACTAACATGTCTATTTTTGAAAGCATTCTTACTTTACAGCATTTTTCACACCTGCCTAAAACTTTTGCACTACTATATATATATATATATATATATATATATATATATATATATATATATATATATATATATATATATATATATATATATATATATATATATATATATATATATATATATATATATATATATATATATATATATATATATATATATATATATATATATATATATATATATATATATATATATATATATATATATATATATATATTGTATCATTGTATGACAAAGAATATATACTGTTTGCTACATTGTAAATATGTAAAAGGAAAAATAAATACTAAAATTAAAAAAAATCTTTTAACTAGTTTTATAAATGATATCTGAATGTAAACATTTATAAAAAGCTGTATTTATTTTCTCCTCATTTCTGGCAGCCCATACTAACGCCGCTCGGAACTTTCGCATTTTTAAATCCTAACGGTCTCTGCTCAGCGGAGTGGAATGTTCAGGAGCCGGTTGCCTAGCAGCGTCTCCCCCTCCTTCTCTGCCCCGCCCCCTCTCTCCCTCTCTCGTTGCTCCAGCTAGGAGTTCACATTCAGCTTCGTTATATTATATAGCGCCATTATTTACTAACTTTTACAAATGAGCTTATTGGAGGCTTCGTTTTTAAGTCAAAAAGGAAGTTTAGAAAGGCCAAGAGAGAGACGGTAATGAACATTGCTAAGGTGGCTAAAACCAATTCCAAAACGTTTTTCCAATATTATAACAGCAAGAGAGGAGGTTAAATGTCTAAGAGACACAAACGGTAAAATTATAGACGAAGAAAAAAAAATAGCGAGTATATTACATGATTAATTTTCATACCTTTTTACAAAGGAGGACA
>CM060288.1:614879-622379 GCA_030684275.1 Acipenser oxyrinchus oxyrinchus | reverse complement strand
AAAAGAAAAAGTTCAAAATACACTTGCGTTGGCCGGGAATCGAACCCGTGTCAACTACTTGGAAGACAGCTATGCTCGCCACTATACCACCAACGCCGTCGTTCCCACAATAACCTTCACAGTTTTAATTAAGCCACTGTCTTGTTGGCTGCTGGGACAGGTCCCGTCTTCCCTCTACTCGATAGGCGTTAATACAGCGACTGGTGTTTGTCGGAGATTCTTATGGTGTTCATTGATTGATTATTTCTGTAATTATTATTTCATAGACAGCAGGCTGGTATGCATCATGCCTGTACTAACACGATGAAGCAATTATTGTATTCTATTTTCTTTCAAAAAGGTGCATGCCATGAAGATGACGTGTGAAGAAAAAAGAACAAGCTTCTCTGCCGTGTGAGGATTTCATCTGCCGTGACCCGGATTCGAACCGGGTTGTTGCGGCCACAACGCAAAGTACTAACCACTATACGATCACGGCGAACTACCGAGAAGCTCGTGTTTGTTTTGTCATCTGGGCACTCCATGCTATACACAAGGCAGAACAATTGTAGCAGGTCGCTGCTGTGTGTTGTTTTATTGTTTTAATTAGGCTACTTTCATTTTTAGAACGCCCCCTTATCTTTTTTTTCTTTCCCTGCGCCAATCAGAGGATGATTCCCCTTTACCTGGCTCATTTAAAAAGCTGGATTTAAAGACAAGGGGGAGCGGAATATGCAGCAGGATGTAAGGGAACGGGAGGCTCTCGTGACGGCGGCGGTGTGGCTGGTCGGCAGCCTGTGCAATGGTGGTGTGTATACAATGATTCTGTGTGTGGTGTCCGAGTAGCGGCAGTAGTATTGAAGTATAGCAGGTCTTTATATATCGATAGTGAAATTTATGTTATTTTGACTACGCCACCTTGTGTTTATTGAGGACAAGGACCTCGAGTGGCTGGTTCCCGCGCAAACTCTTTTATCCAGGAGAAACTAAGCAATCATACACCAAAAATAATCTTTACAAGTTTGAATTAATAATTGTTTTAAAAATCTCAAGCACATTAACAATAATGTAAACCATATGACAATGCCACTTTCAGTTCACCATCTAACAATTGTCTAGTAGATATATGTAGAAATGATACAATAAAACAAACTCTTAATCTATCAGTTTCTTATAGTGAAGTTAATTAAACTAGTTACCGCAAATTATATTATTTCAGTTAATATAAAATACTTGGATCTATCAGTTTCTTATAGTAAAGTTAATTAACCAGTTCAGCAAATCTGTTCTTTTTGTGATACATACAAAGTAGACAACAACGTCATCAATTGAATGGTCTCGTTACGAACTAGATTACATTTGTAAAGTACACGTTACCAATTTCCCCCAATCTATTTAAAATGAATATATAAAACAGCTGCGTCCACGCAAGAATAAAATAAAATATAACAAATAAAACAAGATTCCTTGCTGCAGGAAAGGGACAACTATCAAATAAACCACACAACGTTAACAATAAACTAACAGGCTCACTGACCGGGGAACCCCAACACGCTTTACCTCGTGTTGGAAATGATACACTCACGGTCAAACACAGCCTTCCTGGTGTGCGACACGAAGTTATAAAGTCTCTCCACGTTCCAGCTACATTCTTACGGTGTCCATATTAGGACATTGTCATTTCTCACGTCTCAGCGTCAGGTATCAGGAATTTCTTTGTCATGGATCATTTAGTTTGGCGATCAGTCGTCATTTCTCAATCGTTTTTTCTGTCATCCCTCATGTGTTTTCATAATGTCAGCCATTATTTGTATCAGGTATCATTTGTATTTTGTGTCACTCGAATTTCGAGTCATGGAAAATCTCAGTCACTCAAATTTCGAGTCATGGAAAACTGCTTTTGTGCATTCCGTGGTGCTTGATTATCTTGATTAAGATTATATGGCTTCATTTTTTTCTTCTCAGGTAATTTTATTCTTTGTCATTGTTACATTTGAATCTGTAGCTCCATGTGGTATAATAGTGTTTAACTACAATGGACATTTCTGGAGAAATGTTATCTCTATTGTGAAGCACTATTTTTAAATGTTGCTTACACATATTGCACTGTTCAAAAAAACTGTTGCGTAAAAGTTAATTAAAATAGCTTTTAATATATTAATTCAAAATCCCATTTCTATAGACATTTAAGGCCCTACTTCATTTGACCTTAAGAAGAGGTGAGAGACCACTGAGTTATATAAGGTGTTGTGAGCTGTTACTGCATTGTTCTCCATGAAACTGAAACATTGTAGCCAGACGGGTAGTAACATTTGGAATGATGTTGTTACAAAGTATGCTACATTGAATACAATGTTACTAATAGTCTGGGGAGAGGAACAAATACATTTATTTATTTTTTTCACCTCTCTTCTCGAAAGCACTTTTGATGGATTAGAAATTGAACAAGTATAAAAATGTACGGAATACCTATATTGATATACATTTCTGTGGCAGTGTCCCTCCCCTATATGTATGCGCACTGTATTGTTATTATTTGTATTGTATTATTGGAAAATATTTTTGTTAATTTAATGAAATGTTACCAGGTATCTAGCAAACAGCTGGTGTCAGTCTCATAGCCTCTAACAGTATGGCACTTGCATAAAAATGTTTTTAAAGTTTATAACACAGTGCAAGATTTTTCAATGTTAAGAAAACTCAGTTGAGCTGTTGTTTAAACTTCCTTTTGATTTATTTATTTTTATAACCAAAAACCACTTTGACCTCTCTAGTTATTGTATTGGAAACTGGTGTGGGTCATGTACACCCATCAAAAAGCACTCACCCAATTATCAATATCGGAACTCATTCCAGGACAGTAATATCTGGAGGAAATTGCCTCTCTGGTTCTGTGTTGGCCACAGTGTGCCCGTATAGCACTTGCATGAAATTCCAGGAAGAGACTGTCTGCCTCTTCAGCGCCTTTGACCACCTTGACCTTCATTGATGGTTCTGTACCCTTCTTAGGTATATAATAGAGCTCTCCATCTAATAAACAAAAGAAAATAATAAGGAAAAAAAACATGTAGACGCGGTTGCAAAACACATACTCAACTATGGCAGTGATTTTTAACCGTAGTTCTGTAGTTAGCCGTGCCTCCTTTTTTTCTAGTTGAGATAGGTTGCTAGGGATGAATATCTGTGAGTTTTGTTAAACGAAAGGTTTGGTGAACTACAAAGTTAATATACAGCTATCCAACAATATATTATTAGGCTAATACGATTACAGTAGCATCTGTTGCTGAAAATGTTACTTTGGCTAATTATGTTTTCGTTGTAGTGAAGATACCTTAGACATTACTGAACATTATTATTATTATTATTATTATTATTTTATTTTTTTATTTTTATTTATTTATTTATTTTTTTTCTTAGCAGACGCCCTTACCCAGGGCGACTTATAATCGTAAACCAAAAATACACATGAACATGAAACGAATGGTCATCAACACGGTAAAGCAACAAAAATAATATTAGCCTATATATATTTGGCAAATAGAGCCACCACCACGTCTCCAGGTAAGTTAGCTATACAATTTGGGGTTTTGTGAAATTTACTTTAATTTGAATTTATAGCCATTTGCAACACATCCAAGCTTTGAATTACCTTGAACCACACATTGTCCTGCACGCCTCCGGATGATGAATTTTTCCCCCTTCCTGGCCTTCTCGGGGTATTTTCCCCTTGTCTTCTACAGTAATATTTCCCTGTACATTGTTGGATCCATAATCTTCGTTAAGATGAATAGATCAAAAGGGTTAAACTAGGTTTTTAATACATTTGCTACACTCATCATTATACAATCGAATTCGTTGCAATGCCCTGCTGTTCATTTGATAAATTAACATAATACACTCGAAATCAAACATTACAAATCGAATCATAATTGAAAAATTGTACTTCTAAATATTTTACTATCCCTGTTTCTATTGTCCTCGTCACGGGCAGGACGTCATGATTTAAGAAATAATTCCTGAATAAAACAAATAAAAAGAAACTTCTCACTTAAATATTAACAGACAAAAAAACTGTACCAAGTAATATTCTAAAAGAAAAATATGTTATTCAATGAGAAATAAACTAAAGTATTTATGTACATGTTTCCAGAGTCTTTTCTGCTACTGCACGCTCCTCACAACACTGTCAGTAGGTCCGTTTTTTGTAAAATAAAAAAAAAAACAGATGACGTATATAAAGGCCGATCCACACTAGACGCGAGCGAGCGATGCTTGATTTACAGAGGGGACACCAAATATTCCAGTGACTGCAAAAAACTGTGCCCCTGGAGGAAATGGTGCCCCCTTGTTTATTGAAAGCAAATGCACACCAGAGTGACAAAAACCTATTTAGAATGTAGGTGAGAGAGAGAGACACACACTAACAGTATAAGTTTGGTATTTTTTGGCAAGCTCCTGCTTAATTTACAGAGGGGACACCAAATATTCCAGTGACTGCAAAAAACTGTGCCCCTGGAGAAAATGGTGCCCCTTGTTTACTGAGTGCAAATGCACAACAGAGTGACAAAAGTTGTTGAGTGTGCATTCAGATGGCAAATAAAAAATATTTATAATCTCCTTTCAAGTTCAACATTTCTGTTATTGGGTTATCTCTGTGTGTGTGTGTGTGTGTGTGTGTGTGTGTGTGTGTGTGTGTGTGTGTGTGTGTGTGTGTGTGTGTGTGTGTGTGTGTGAGTTGTGAAAAGCTGTCAGGAATTAAATTTCTTACAAATATATAAGTATATAAACATTTAGAAGATTGTACTGCATTTAACTGAATTATAAAATAACTGGATTAATTTACACGTAGTAGATTACCTCTGTAGTAATAATGAATAAATAAATATAAACGAGAGTGTTTCAATTTGTTTATTGTGGTCTGTGAAACATACTGGTACAATTCGTCAGAAGACTTCATTTAATAATCGTTCCGTTTTGTTGTTGTTGTTTTTCTTCTTCTTTTTGTTATTAATTTTCTAAGCAGACGCCCTTACTCAGGGCGACTTACAGTTGTCACAAAATATATATATTTCACAATGCAGTAAGAGTAGATAAAATACACAATAACTTCAGAGCAACTTTTACTAAAATATATACATGTACAGTTCGATAATCACAATATAGTAAGAGTACATACAATACTTCCGTCCTAATAAGATTAAGTAATCAGCTCATTTATACACATTTGAAGAAACACAATATATAGTTGTTGTTGTTGTTACTGTATTTAAACAATCTATTCTGGTTGTAGAATCGCCGAAATCACAAGCTTACACAAACATTTTCCGTCCAGAAGCAATAAACTCGCTCCCGTTTGCAGCAGACGCTGCTCTACAGTCTAGTGGATTGCAATGACAGGTTACGCGCTTTGCGTCGTGAGCGAGGAATCACACGCTCCCGTTTAGCAAGGTTTGTTGCAAGCGCATGCGCACATCCACCGGGGACACATGAATCCTAGGGGGCATTGAATTTGTCGTAACACCGGCAATGCATCGTTATTAGAAAAGCGTAACGTAAGATATTGAAAACAGGCTCATCCGGGATTTGAACCCGGGAGCTTTCGCACCCGAAGCAAGAATCATACCCCTAGATTAAAGAACCAACTGCTGGCAGCGATTTGGTTCCACTAGCTTCCAAAGAAGCGTAGACCTAGAAGCTCTGTATTGAGAGATTAGTGTCGCCGTGCTGTGTGCCTGTTAGGGACAGTCTGATTTGCTTTACCTGGCGGCTAACATTTCTATGGGCATCGAGAGGTGGTCGCTATAAATGAGGAAACTGGTTTAGGTGGGATTTAGTTTCGATATGCATACATACACATAAAAAATAAACAAAACAAAAACAAGACTGTGTTTCGTTGTTTTGCAAAAGACACAAACTACAACGATTAAAAATCATTCCAGGTTATATTTGGAGAGGACACAGACTCAGATCATAGATATGCACATTAACAAACAATTACTACCAATGACAGTAATCAATAGCAAAAAAAAAAAAATCATCTGTGCAATAAAACGCTAATACATACATACTCGAGTCTGCGAGAATAAACATCACTGCTGTTTCTCTTAAAGCGTGTTTATTTATTTCTAATACTGAACCCTGTCTTAATACTGAATCACATTCTGAATATGAATATAGCTGAATTATTAATTGTAGATAATACTTGGAATACAAGATACATATTTAGCATTAAAAAGCAATCCATGTGATTTCTTTAACAGTCGTTCATTATTTTGTGTATCAGCTGCCATACAAAACCGAGCGCAGTGCGGTATACTGTAATGATGCTCCAGTCAGTCTGCCCGGACTGCACCTGAACCATCTTAAAAACACGAAGCCCCTAATAAGCTCATTTGTAAAAGTTAGTAAAGAATGGCGCTATATAATATAACAAAGCTGAATGTGAACTCCTAGATGGAGCAACGAGAGAGGGAGAGAGGGGGCGGGGCAGAGAAGGAGGGGGAGACGCTGCTAGGCAACCGGCTCCTGAACATTCCACTCCACTGAGCAGAGACCGTTAGGATTTAAAAATGCGAAAGTTCCGAAAGCCGTTAGTATGGGCTGCCAGAAATGAGTAGAAAATAAATACAGCTTTTTATAAATGTTTACATTCAGATATCATTTATAAATCTAGTTACAAGATTTAATAGTTAGCTAAATATTTAAATAAATCTTAAATCTCTTAACTAGCTTTAACATTTAGCTAAATATTTAACTGGCCAGAAAACTCTGGAGTTTGTATGCAAATGAGCGCCGCCCGCTTTGTGCTTTCATGCGATTTGATTGGCTCTTGTAATGTTGAAATTTGCATATTTAGTCATTAGCATAAGTGTGTGTGTGTGTGTGTGTCAGTACCTGTGTGTGTGTGTGGTTGTGTGTGTTTCTGTACGTGTGTATGTGTTGGTACTTGTGTGTGTCAGTACCTGAGTGTGTGTGAGTGTTTGCGTGTCAGTATCTGTGTGTGTGTGTGTGTGTCAGTATCTTTGTGCGTGTGTGTGTGTGTGTCAGTACGTGTGTGTATGTGTTTGCGTGTCAGTACCTGTGTGTGTGTGTGTGTGTGTCAGTATCTTTGTGTGTGTGTGTGTGTGTCAGTCCCTGTGTGTGTCTGTGTGTGTGTGTGAGTGTGTCAGTATCTTTGTGTGTGTGTGTGTGTGTCAGTATCTTTGTGTGTGTGTGTGTGTGTGTGTGTGTGTGTGTGTGTGTGTGTGTGTCAGTAACTGCAGGGAAATCTGTGTTGTGTGAAAGGTGAATTTTTCCATTCTTTGATAAATCGGCAGAAAATGTTACTATCAATTGATACAAAACGTATAGCATTTAATATTTAGAGAAAAAAACATGACTTTGATCTCCCAAATAAAAATAGATACCCTTTCATTCCAGTCTAAAGTCAGCTTACTAAAGATTAATTATATATGTGTGTGTGTGTGTGTGTGTGTGTTTGTGTGTGTGCGTGTCAGTACCTGTGTGTGTGTGTGTCTCAGT
>CM060288.1:584879-609879 GCA_030684275.1 Acipenser oxyrinchus oxyrinchus | reverse complement strand
GTGATGGTATGGCCCCCACAGAGCCCTGATCTCAACATCATCGAGTCTGTCTGGGATTACATGAAGAGAGAGAAGCAACTGAGGCTGCCTAAATCCACAGAAGAACTGTGGTTAGTTCTCCAAGTTGTTTGGGCCAACCTACCTGCCGAGTTCCTTCAAAAACTGTGTGCAAGTGTACCTAGAAGAATTGATGCTTGATGTTGTTTTGAAGGCAAAGGGTGGTCACACCAAATATGGATTTGATTTAGATTTTTCTTCTGTTCACTCACTTTGCATTTAGTTAATTGATAAATATAATCTATTAACATGTCTATTTTTGAAAGCATTCTTTCACACCTGCCTAAAACTTTTGCACACTACTGTATATATATATATATCTTTTATCATTGTATGATAAAGAATATATACTGTTTGCTACATTGTTAATATGTAAAAGGAAAAATAAATACTAAAATTAAAAAAAATCTTGTAACTAGATTTATAAATGATATCTGAATGTAAACATTTATAAAAAGCTGTATTTATTTTTTCCTCATTTCTAGCAGCCCATACTAACGGCTTTCGGAACTTTCGCATTTTTAAATCCTGACTTTTACAAATGAGCTTATTGGAGGCTTCGTTTTTAAGTCAAAAAGGAAGTTAGAAAGGCCAAGAGAGAGACGGTAATGAACATTGCTAAGGTGGCTAAAACCAATTCCAAAACGTTTTTCCAATATTATAACAGTAAGAGAGGAGGTTAAATGTCTAAGAGACACAAACGGTAAAATTATAGACGAAGAAAAAAAAATAGCGAGTATATTACATGATTAATTTTCATACGTTTTTACAAAGGAGGACACGGACAACATACCCCACATGTCGACCTGTTCCTATCCAATTTTAAATAACTTTAGCATAACAGAGGCAGAACATAATAACATAAGAAAGTTTCCAAATGAGAGGAGGCCATTCAGCCCATCTTGCTCGTTTGGTTGTTAGTAGTTTATTGATCCCAGAATCTCATCAAGCAGCTTCTTGAAGGATCCCAGGGTGTCAGCTTCAAAAACATTTCTAGGGAGTTGGTTCCAGACCCTCACAATTCTCTGTGTAAAAAAAGTGCCTCCTATTTTCTGTTCTGAATGCTCCTTTATCTAATCTCCATTTGTGACCCCTGGTCCTTGTTTCTTTTTTCAGGTTGAAAAAGTTCCCTGGGTCGACATTGTCAATACCTTTTACGATTTTGAATGCTTGAATCAGATCGCTGCGTAGTCTTCTTTGTTCAAGACTGAATAGATTCAATTCTTTTAGCCTGTGTGCATACAACATGCCTTTTAAACCCGGGATAATTCTGGTCGCTCTCCAGGGGTTTAGTACCTCCGTTTAGTACTCTCCCACAGTACAGATCTTGAGACTAAGATGTCAGGGTAGTCTTTGTTTTTAGGATCATTTTCTATTACGCCCCATTGCGAGATACAAGCTCTTTCGCAGTCTAACTCGGCCTCTGAGTATCTCAGAACCTGCAGGAACAGTAAGTCTATGCCCTGCTACAACACGCCCACAAAATGTGGGTTCTGATTCGGTCTGCGTGTGGCTTAATGCAAGCTCTGTGCCATTCAGTGACAGTATATTTCTCTGCAAATCTAAAATCCCACGGTGTGCCTGTAATAGATCCAAACCCATTAACAACTCATCAGTAATATCAGCTACCCAGACCCTGTGATGAAAGGAGTATTGTCCAATCACAAATTTTAGCTCGCCAGTCCTAGTTGCTGACGTCACATCTCCGGTTACAGTCTTAATGCTGCAAGTCTCCGGAGCACCGCAGTCTGATACTGATGCTATCTTCTCAAATAGTTTGGGACTCATGACAGTCAGCATCGACATGCAACCCTTCTATGATACAGTGGATAACCAAGCCGCACGCAGTCCCCAGTTTCCCAACATTAAACACAGTTTCAGAGGCCTCCTTTACATTATTTGCCAGTTTCAGCCCCCTGATCAATTGCAGACATTGCTTTGTCCCCAGTTTAACACTCCTTATTTTGATCTCTTTTGAATTTTTGACAAAATCTTTGTACGTGTCCTCTCTTATGGCAACAGTGACACTCGCTATCAGATTTAGCCGTTTTAGAGGTGCCAAAATTAATGATAGCCTTCCCCATGGCGTCCAATCTTTTAACCAAATTTGGTAACACCTCCCCTATGGCCAAATCATTGTTACATTTCATTCCATTGCAAGCAGACTCACCAGTTGTCAAGTCATTCTGGTTTTTAGTGTGGCGAACGATGTGCTGAACTGGCTTCTTTTCACCAATGGTTGCGTAGATGCACTCTGGCTGAATCTCTCGATTGAGTCCGTCTGTGAGTGTGCGAAAAGATCCTCCCTCAGGCGGATTTTCAACTCTCGGTCTCTCAGCAAGCTGAGGAATTTATGAATGAGCAAAACATCTCTGCAGCTCTCCGGCAGCTCAGCGAATGAAAGCGCGAAGATATGTTGTAGATCCTGGGCAAAATCAGCAAGGGACTAGTCTGGCTTTTTCTTCCTGGTGTCGTACTGGGCTTTGGCGAGTTCCTTCTGAGATCGTCCGTAGCGCAGCGCCAGGACATCCACCAGCCCCCTATAATCAGACGCAGCCTCCGTTTGTAGCAAGGTAAGTGTAGTCATAGCATCTCCGTCTAGGCTGATAGCAAGCTGAGCCCGCTTCTCACAGTCAGTCCAGCCATTTAGTGCACTGACCGTCTCGAAGTGCTGGTAGTCTGCTGCCCAGTCCATTTTCCCGTTAAGCTTGCTCGGTTTCACTTTCTGTTGTGCAGACCCTGAAGCAGCAGCAGGAAGCAAGGTCAGCGGGCTCTGTTGTGCAGCGCGGTTGGAGAGCGCTGTAGTCGGCAGTCTTTCTAGCTGCTCGATCCTCTCCTTCAGCAGGTTCTGTTCGCCAACAGCGACATTGCGAACCGCTTGTAATTCGTGCTCGAAGCCTTCCAACTTCTCCCTGATTTTTCTGTGACCCTCTTCCATTTCGCTGCAGAGCTGGCTTGTAGTTGCTGCAATTTCGACTTTGCAAATCTGTTGGACCTCCTTAGTGTTAGTCTGTATGTCAGATTTTAACTCGTTCTGACTGTGGAGCAACTGCACCAGCCTTGCCTTTAATTCGTCCGTATCTCCCCTCTCTGTACGATCTCCAGTTGTGACAACAGTTGGTTCCTCCTGCCCGTCCATCTCGGTCGGCTTACTGCATGGCTTACTCTGGGCAGGTCGCTGTGCAAGTCTCACAGATCATTGGAGGGTGGATGGAGACCAAAGGCTTGCTTTATTAGGCGGCGGGAAATAAGGCACTGACTCAGCCAGTTTAACTGAAACCAAATTGTACGGATTATTAACACAATAAGGCAACAGAAGAGAGGTTGAGTCAGCACTGCAGGCTCTGTCCCTGTCACAAGGGGCCTCCGTTTAGTAAAATCCAACAGTAGCGCAGTCCAGCAGCACCTCTCTCTAACACAGCTGGGAATCAGAGCGAGTTTATATAACCAGGCTCCTTCGCGCCACACAAATGTAACGAATTTAGAGACTGAGGAGGAGAGAGTGCTTGGAATTTTCAATACATAAAACACAACCAATACATCCAGTCAAAAACACAGGAGATCGTCACATACACTGGACCCCACGAGTATAACAATATCAAACACAAAAGCCCAAGTTAGGAGAAGCAATTCGGACAATCCTGTCAAGCATCAAGCAAATAGGCACGCTTGGAAAGGTGCTGGGGCCCAAGATTCACACAATTCTTGCTTCTAACTTGTCACCTTTTTTTGATCACTTCGCTCCACTTTATCGCTCCACTTATAATGCTCTTTGTATGACTTGAAGTGTCTGAGACACAAACACACACTGAGATCGCGACAGACACACACACACACACACACACTGAGACACACACACACACAGGTACTGACACGTGCACACACAGAGACACAAACACACACAAACTGAGACACACATAGATACTGACACACACACAGGTACTGACACACATGCACAGGTACTGACCCACACACACACACACACACACACATACACAGGTACTGACACACACACAAAGGTACTGACCCGCACACACACACAAAGGTACTGGCACACACACACAGACACACAGCTACTGACACACACACACAAAGGTACTGACCCACACACACACACACACAGGTACTGACCCGCACACACACACAGATGCTGACACACACACACACACACACAGGTACTGACCAGCACACACCCACAAAGGTACTGGCACACACACACACAGATACTGACCCACACACACAAAGGTACTGACACACACACACACACAGGTACTGACACACATACACAGGTATTGACCCCCCCCCACACAGGTACTGACACACACACACACACAGGTACTGACCCGCACACACCCACACAGGTACTGACACACACACAGAGGTACTGACCCGCACAGGCACACACAGGTACGGACACACATGCACAGGTACTGACCCCCACACACATACAGGTACTGACACACACACACAGGTACTGAGCCGCACACACACACACACAGGTACGGACACACATGCACAGGTACTGACCCCCACACACACTGACCGCACACACCCACACAGGTACTGGCACACACACAGACACTGATGCAATGCAGCTATGTTATGCCAATTGGTAAATATGCAAATTTTAACATAACAAGTGCCAATCAAATTGTCCGAAAGCTCGAAGCATAGGCATAGATAAATATTTATTATTATTATTTATTTTTTAGCAGACGCCCTTATCCAGGGCGACTTACAATTGTTACAATATATCACATTATGGTAAAGGTAAAGTACCTTGCTCAAGGGTACAGCAGCAGTGTCCCCTAGCAGGGATTGAACCCACGACCCTCCGGTCAAGAGTCCAGAGCCCTAGCCACTACTCCACACTGCTGTCTTAGCTAAATGTTAAATCTTAAATGTTGTAACTAGATTTATAAATGATATCTGAATGCACACACAAAAAGCTGTATTTATTTTCTCCTCATTTCTGGCAGCCCATACTAACGCCGCTCGGAACTTTCGCATTTTTAAATCCTAACGGTCTCTGCTCAGCGGAGTGGAATGTTCAGGAGCCGGTTGCCTAGCAGCGTCTCCCCCTCCTTCTCTGCCCAGCCCCCTCTCTCCCTCTCTCGTTGCTCCAGCAAGGAGTTCACATTCAGCTTCCTTATATTATATAGCGCCATTCTTTACTAACTTTTACAAATGAGCTTATTGGAGGCTTTGTGTTTTTAAGAGGGTTTTTAATGCTAAATATGTATCTGGTATTCTAAGTATTACCTACAATTAATAATTCAGCTATATTCATATTCAGAATGTAATACAGTATTAAGACAGGCTTCAGTATTAGAAATAAATAAACACACTTTAAGAGAAACAGCAGTGATGTTTATTCTCGCAGACTCTACTATGTATGTATTAGCGTTTTATTGCACAGTTGATTTTTTTTTTCTTTTTTCTATTGATTACTGTCGTTGGTAGTAATTGTTTGTTAATGTGCATATCTATGATCCGAGTCTGTGTCCTCTCCAAATATAACCTGGAATGATTTTTAATCGTTGTAGTTTGTGTGCTCCTTCTGATTTATATCCCAGTTCCACGCCCTATAAAAGAACCTACTGAGGAGACGTGTTTTAAACTCGCGTTTGTTTTAATTGTGAGGGTGAAATTCCCTCGGTGGCGTAGTCAGGCTGTACTTTTGTGCATTCCGTGGCGCTTGCCGCGTTCTGTCTCGGCGGGCGCGGTGCTACACAATGACGAGTAGCTAGAGGGCTGAATCGGCCCAGGTCGGGAACGGAGCAGGTCAAAGCCCCCCGTGTCACCTCAGTGCTGGGACTGCTCCTCTGTGCAGACATTGCAGTGCATCCCTTTGCAAAACAAGGAAACACAGTCTTGTTTTGTTTTGTTTATTTTTTATGTGTATGTATGCATATCGAAACTAAATCCCATCTAAACCAGTTTCCTCATTTATGGCGACCACCTCTCGATGCCCATAGAAATGCTAGCCGCCAGGTAAAGCAAACCAGACTGTCCCTAACAGGCACACAGCACGGCGACACTAATCTCTCAATACAGAGCTTCTAGGTCTACGCTTCTTTGGAAGCTCGTGGAACCAAATTTCTGCCAGCAGTTGGCTCTTTAATCTAGGGGTGTGATTCTTGCTTTGTGTGCGAGAGATTCCTGGGTTCAAATCCCGGATGAGTCCATTTTCAATATTTTGCATTACACTTTTTAATTACGATGCATTGCCGGTAAGGCGCTCAATCACGTGACTGAAAAATCAGTCACCGAGAGCTCTGCTTGCCCAGTGGTTAAATCAGGACTGCAATCTTTGAGTACACAGGGAATCAATTGCTTAAAAATTCAACAGAAGTCTCACGTAACAGATTATAAAACCATTCATTTTGCAGTTGCTGTACATCATACAGCAATGACTATTTTGATAACACATGTTTGATTTTTTCATGCGCCCATGTGTGTCTAAAACAATCCGGCTGCAGTATGTTCTATCAGAGGGTTGTTTAATTTTAAATATTTGATTTTGCAGCGCATGTAACTGAAACGCCATTTTTATGTGGCAGGACTAACAACAGGACGATATCAATCCTTAGAATGTGATTAATCATTCAACTCACGCTTCCATCCATATTTGCAGTTTTCCCGACAACGCATTATCAATGCATGATTCCAAATGAACACATTCGTTTGATGGGGCTTAATGTAGTGACTAATATCACCTCACAGATCATTATAACTCACAGTGCTACTTTAAAAGTTTTGCTTTTAAGACTATTCTCCAGTAAGGCAAATTAGTTGGGGAATGTATTACGCTTTATTCCAATGTTAAAAGAAAAAGTTCAAAATAAACTTGCGTTGGTCGGGAATCGAACCCGGGTCAACTGCTTGGAAGGCAGCTATGCGCACCACTATACCACCAACGACGCCGTTCTCACAATAACCACTTTAATTAAGCCACTGTATCGTTGGCTGCTGGGACAGGTCCCGTCTTCCCTCTACTCGATAGGCGTTAATACAGCGACTGGTGTTTGTCGGAGATTTTTATGGTGTTTATTGATTGATTATTTCTGTAATTATTATTTCATAGACAGCAGGCTGGTATGCATCATGCCTGTACTAACACGATGAAGCAATTATTGTATTCTATTTTCTTTCAAAAAGGTGCATGCCATGAAGATGACGTGTGAAGAAAAAAGAACAAACTTCTCTGCCGTGTGAGGATTTCATCTGCCGTGACCCGGATTCGAACCGGGGTTGTTGCGGCCACAACGCAAAGTACTAACCACTATACGATCACGGCGAACTACCGAGAAGCTCGTGTTTGTTTTATCATCTGGGCACTCCATGCTATACACAAGGCAGAACAATTGTAGCAGGTCGCTGCTATGTGTGTTGTTTTATTGTTTTAATTAGGCTACTTTCATTTTAGAACGCCCCTTATCTTTTGTTTCTTTCCCTGCGCCAATCAGAGGATGATTCCCTTTACCTGGCTCATTTAAAAGCTGGATTTAAAGACAAGGGGGAGCGGAATATGCAGCAGGATGTAAGGGAACGGGAGGCTCTCGTGACGGCGGCGGTATGGCTGGTCAGCAGCCTGTGCAATGGTGGTGTGTTTACAATGATTCTGTGTGTGGTGTCCGAGTAGCGGCAGTAGTATTGAAGTGTAGCAGGTCTTTATATAGAGACAGTGAAATTTATGTTATTTTGACTACGCCACCTTGTGTTTATTGAGGACAAGGACCTCGAGTGGTTGGTTCACGCACAAACTCTTTTATCCAGGAGAAACTAAGCAATCATACACCAAAAATAATCTTTACAAGTTTGAATTAATAATTGTTTTAAAAATCTCAAGCACATTAACAATAATGTAAACCATATGACAATGCCACTTTCATTTCACCATCTAATAATTGTCTAGTAGATACATGTAGAAATGATACAATAAAACAAACTCTATAAAAGAACCTACTGAGGAGACGTGTTTTAAACTCGCGTTTGTTTTAATTGTGAGGGTAAAATTCCCTCGGTGACGTAGTCAGGCTGTACTTTTGTGCATTCCGTGGCGCTTGCCGCGTTCTGTCTCGGCGGGCGCGGTGCTACACAATGACGAGTAGCTAGAGAGCTGAATCGGCCCAGGTTGGGAACGGAGCAGGTCAAAGCCCCCCGTGTCACCTTAGTGCTGGGACTGCTCCTCTGTGCAGACATTGCAGTGCATCCCTTTGCAAAACAAGGAAACACGCTCTTGTTTTTGTTTTGTTTATTTTTTATGTGTATGTATGCATATCGAAACTAAATCCCATCTAAACCAGTTTCCTCATTTATGGCGACCACCTCTCGATGCCCATAGAAATGCTAGCCGCCAGGTAAAGCAAATCAGACTGTCCCTAACAGGCACACAAGGCGGCCGCTAATTCCTCAATACAGAGCATTTAGGTCTACGCTTCTTTGAAAGCTCGTGGAACCAGCTCACTGCCAGCAGTTGGCTCTTTAACCTAGGGGTATTATTCTTGCTTCGTGTGCGAGAGGTCACGGGATCAATTCCCGAATGAGCCTGTTTTCAATATCTTACATTACACTTTTCTAATTACGATGCATTGCCGGTGTTACGACAAATTCAATGCCCCCTAGGATTCTTGTGTCCCCGGTGGATGTGCGCATGCGCTTGCAACAAACCTTGCTATCTGCCAACGGGAGCGTGTGATTTCTCGCTCATGACGCAAAGCGCGTATCCTGTCATTGCAATCCACTAGACTGTAGAGCAGCGTCTGCTGCAAACGGGAGCGAGTTTTTTGCTTCTGCACGGAGAATGTTTGTGTAAGCTTGTGATTTCGGCGATTCTACATCCAGAATAGATTGTTTAAATACAGTAACAACAACAACAACAAAAACTATATATTGTGTTTCTTCAAATGTGTATAAATGAGCTAGTTACTTACTCTTATTAGGACGGAAGTATTGTATGTACTCTTACTATATTGTGATTATCGAACTGTACATGTATATATTTTAGTAAAAGTTGCTCTGAAGTTATTGTATATTTTATCTGCTCTTACTGCATTGTGAACTATATATATTTTGTGACAACTGTAAGTCGCCCTGAGTAAGGGCGTCTGCTTAGAAAATTAATAACAAAAAGAAGAAGAAGAAAAACAACAACAAGAAAACGCAACGGTTATTAAATTAAATCTTGTGACGAATTGTACCAGTATGTTTCACAGACCACAATAAACAAATTGAAACACTCTCGTTTATATTTATTTATTATTATTACTACAGAGGTAATCTACTACGTGTAAATTAATCAAGTTATTTTATAATTCAGTTAAAAGCAGTACAACCTTCTAAATGTTTATTTACTTATTTATTTGTAAGCAATTTAATTCCTGACAGCTTTTCACAACTGTCACACACACACACAGACACACACACACACACACACACACACACACACACACACACACACACACACCATTTTCTCCAGGGGCACAGTTTTTTGCAGACTGGAATATTTGGTGTCCCCTCTGTAAATTAAGCAGGAGCTTGCCAAAAAATACCAAATTTATACTGTTAGTGTGTATCTCGCTCTCACGTGCATTCTAAATAGGTTTTTGTCACTCTGGTGTGCATTTGCTTTCAATAAACAAGGGGGCACCATTTCCTCCAGAGGCACAGTTTTTTACAGTCACTGGAATATTTGGTGTCCCGTCTGTAAATCAAGCATCGCTCGCTCGCGTCTAGTGTGGATCGGCCTTTATAAACGTCATCTGTTGTTTTTTTTTTTTATTTTGCAAAAAACGGACCTACTGACAGTGTTGTGAGGAGCGTGCAGTAGCAGAAAAGAGTCTGGAAACTTGTACATAAATTCTCATTGAAGAACATATTTTTCTTTTAAAATATTACTTGTTACTGTTTTTTTGTCTGTTAATATTTAAGTGAGAAGTTTCTTTTTATTTGTTTTATTCAGGAATTATTTCTTAAATCATGACGTCACGCCCGTGACGAAGACAATAGAAACAGGGTTAGTAAAATACATAGAATACAATTTTTCAATTATGATTCGATTTGTAATGTTTGATTTCCATATGAAATATTGAGAGAAGATGAGTGTATAATGTTAATTTATCAAATGAACAGCAGGGCATTGCAACGTATTCGATTGTATAATGATGAGTTTAGCAAATGTATTAAAAACCTATTTTAACCCTTTTGATCTATTCATCTTAACGAAGATTATGGATCCAACAATGTACAGGGAAATATTACTGTACAAGACAAGGGGAAAATACCCCGAGAAGGCCAGGAAGGGGGAAAAATTCATCATCCGGAGGCGTGCAGGACAATATGTGGTTCAAGGTAATTCAAAGCTTGGATGTGTTGCAAATGGCTATAAATTCAAATTAAATTACATTTCACAAAACCCCAAATTGTATAGCTAACTTACCTGGAGACGTGATGGTGGCTCTATTTGCCAAATAAATAATAGGCTAATATTATTTTTGTTGCTTTACCGTTTTGATGACCATTCGTTTCATGTTCATGTGTATTTTTGGTTTACGACTATAAGTCGCCCTGGGTAAGGGCGTCTGCTAATAAATAAATAATAATAATAATAATAATAATAATAATAATAATAATAATAATAATAATAATGTTCAGTAATGTCTAAGGTATCTTCACTACAACGAAAACATAATTAGCCAACGTAACATTTTCAACAACAGATGCTACTGTAATCGTATTAGCCTAATAATATATTGTTGGATAGCTGTATATTAACTTTGTAGTTCACCAAACCATTCGTTTAACAAAACTCACAGATATTCATCTCTAGTAATCTATCTCAACTAGAAAAAAGGAGGCACGGCTAACTACAGAACTACGGTTGAAAATCACTGCCATAGTTGAGTATGTGTTTTGCAACCGCGTCTACATGTTTTTTTTCCTTATTATTTTCTTTTGTTTATTAGATGGAGAGCTCTATTATATGCGTAAGAAGGGTACAGAGCCATCAATGAAGGTGAAGATGGTCAAAGGCGCTGAAGAGGCAGACAGTCTCTTCCTGGAATTTCATGCAAGTGCTATAGGGGCACACTGTGTCCAACACAGAACCAGAGAGGCAATTTCCTCCAGATATTACTGGCCTGGAATGAGTTCCGATATTGATAATTGGGTAAGTGCTTTTTGATGGGTGTACATGACCCACACCAGTTTCCAATACAATAACTAGAGAGGTCAAAGTGGTTTTGGTTATAAAATAAATCAATCAAAAGGAAGTTTAAACAACAGCTCAACTGAGTTTTCTTACCATTGTAAAATCTTACACTGTGTTATAAACTTTAAAACATTTTTATGCAAGTGCCATACTGTTAGAGGCTATGAGACTGACACCAGCTGTTTGCTAGATACCTGGTAACATTTCATTAAATTAACAAAAATATTTTCCAATAATACAATACAAATAATAACAATACAGTGCACATACATATAGGGAGGGACACTGCCACAGAAATGTATATCAATATAGGGATTCCGTACATTTTATACTTGTTCAATTTCTAATCCATCAAAAGTGCTTTCAAGAAGAGAGGTGAAAAAATAAATAAATGTATTTGTTCCCCCCAGACTATTAGTAACATTGTATTCAATGTAACAAACTTTGTAACAACATAATTCCAAATGTTACTACCCCTCTGGCTACAATGTTTCAGTTTCATGGAGAACAATGCAGTAACAGCTCACAACACCTTATATAACTCAGTGGTCTCTCACCTCATCTTAAGGTCAAATGAAGTAGTGCCTTAAATGTCTATAGAAATGGGATTTTGAATCAATGTATTAAAAGCTATTTCAATTAACTTTTACGCAACAGTTTTGAATCAATGTATTAAAAGCTATTTCAATTAACTTTTACGCAACAGTTCTTTTGAACAGTGCAATATGTGTAAGCAACATTTAAAAATAGCGCTTCACAATAGAGATAACATTTCTCCAGAAATGTCCATTGTAGTTAAACACTATTATACCACATGGTGCTACAGATACAAATGTAACAATGACAAAGAATAAAATTACCTGAGAAGAAAAAAATGAAGCCGTATAATCTTAATCAAGATAATCAAGCGCCACGGAATGCACAAAAATAGTTTTCCATGACTCGAAATTTGAGTGACACAAATTACAAATGATACCTGATAAAAATAATGGCTGACATAAAAAAAAAACACATGAGGGATGACAGAAAAAAACGATTGAGAAATGACGACTGATCGCCAAACTAAATGATCCATGACAAAGACATTCCTGATAACTGACGCTGAGACGTGAGAAATGACGATGAACACCGTAAGACTGCAGCTGGAACGTGGAGAGACTTTATAACTTCGTGTCGCACACCAGAAAGTCTGTGTTTGACCGTGAGTGTATCATTTCCAACACGAGGTATAGCGTGTTGGGGTTCCCCGGTCAGTGAGCCTGTTAGTTTATTGTTAACGTTGTGTGGTTTATTTGATAGTTGTCCCTTTCCTGCAGCAAAGAATCTTGTTTTATTTGTTATATTTTATTTTATTCTTGCGTGCACGCAGCTGTTTTATATATTCATTTTAAATAGATTGGGGGAAATTGGTAACGTGTACTTTACAAATGTAATCTAGTTCGTAACGAGACCATTCAATTGATGACGTTGTTGTCTACTTTGTATGTATCACAAAAAGAACAGATTTGCTGAACTGGTTAATTAACTTTACTATAAGAAACTGATAGATCCAAGCATTTTATATAAACTGAAATAATATAATTTGTGGTAACTAGTTTAATTAACTTCACTATAAGAAACTGATAGATTAAGAGTTTGTTTTATTGTATCATTTCTACATGTATCTACTAGACAATTGTTAGATGGTGAACTGAAAGTGGCATTGTCATATGGTTTACATTATTGTTAATGTGCTTGAGATTTTAAAACAATTATTAATTAAAACTTGTAAAGATTATTTTTGGTGTATGATTGCTTAGTTTCTCCTGGATAAAAGAGTTTGTGCGTGAACCAACCACTCGAGGTCCTTGTCCTCAATAAACACAAGGTGGCGTAGTCAAAATAACATCAATTTCACTATCTATATATAAAGACCTGCTACACTTCAATACTACTGCCGCTACTCGGACACCACACACAGAATCATTGTAAACACACCACCATTGCACAGGCTGCCGACCAGCCATACCGCCGCCGTCACGAGAGCCTCCCGTTCCCTTACATCCTGCTGCATATTCCGCTCCCCCTTGTCTTTAAATCCAGCTTTTAAATGAGCCAGGTAAAGGGGAATCATCCTCTGATTGGCGCAGGGAAAGAAACAAAAGATAAGGGGCGTTCTAAAATGAAAGTAGCCTAATTAAAACAATAAAACAATACACATAGCAGCGACCTGCTACAATTGTTCTGCCTTGTGTATAGCATGGAGTGCCCAGATGACAAAACAAACACGAGCTTCTCGGTAGTTCGCCGTGATCGTATAGTGGTTAGTACTTTGCGTTGTGGCCGCAACAACCCCGGTTCGAATCCGGGTCACGGCAGATGAAATCCGCACACGGCAGAGAAGCTTGTTCTTTTTTCTTCACACGTCATCTTCATGGCATGCACCTTTTTGAAAGAAAATAGAATACAATAATTGCTTCATCGTGTTAGTACAGGCATGATGCATACCAGCCTGCTGTCTGTGAAATAATAATTACAGAAATAATCAATCAATAAACACCATAAAAATCTCCGACAAACACGTGTCCCTGTATTAACGCCTATCGAGTAGAGGGAAGACGGGACCTGTCCCAGCAGCCAAAGATACAGTGGCTTAATTAAAACTGTGAAGGTTATTGTGGGAACGGCGTCGTTGGTGGTATAGTGAAGAGCATAGCTGCCTTACGAGCAGTTGACCCGGGTTCGATTCCCCGCCGACGCAAGTGTATTTTGAACTTTTTCTTTTAACATTGGAATAAAGCGTAATACATTCCCCAACTAATTTGCCTTACTGGAGATTAGTCTTAAAAGCATAACTTTTAAAGTATCACTGTGAGTTATAATGATCTGTGAGGTGATATTAGTCACTACATTCAGCCCCATCAAACGAATGTGTTCATTTGGAATCATGCATTGAAAATGCGTTGTCGGGAAAACTGCAAATATGGATGGAAGCGTGAGTTGAATGATTAATCACATTCTAAGGATTGATATCGTCCTGTTGTTAGTCCTGCCACATAAAAATGGCGTTGCAGTTACACGCGCTGCAAAATCAACTATTTAAAATTAAACAACCCTCTGATAGAACATACTGCAGCCGGATTGTTTTAGACACACATGGGCGCATGAAAAAATGAAACATGTGTTACCAAAATAGTCATTGCTGTATGATGTACAGCAACTGTAAAATAAATGGTTATATAATCTGTTATGTGAGACTTCTGTTGACTTTTTAAGCAATTGATTCCCTGTGTACTCGAAGATTGCAGTCCTGATTTAACCACTGGGCAAGCAGAGCTCTCGGTGACTGATTTTTCAGTCACGTGATTGAGCGCCTCACCGGCAATGCATCGTAATTAGAAAAGTGTAATGTAAGATATTGAAAACGGACTCATCCGGGATTTAAACCCGGGAATCTCTCGCACACGAATCAAGAATCATACCCCTAGATTAAAGAGCCAACTGCTGGCAGAGATTTAGTTCCACGAGCTTCCAAAGAAGCGTATTGAGAGATTAGTGTCGCCGTGCTGTGTGCCTGTTAGGGACAGTGATTTGCTTTACCTAGCGGCTAACATTTCTATGTACATCGAGAGGTGGTCGCCATAAATGAGGAAACTGGTTTAGGTGGGATTTAGTTTCGATATGCATACATACTGTTACGATAACTAGCCTTCAAGTCGCTAGTATATGTGTTAAGTACATGTCTGTTAATCTTTATGCAGCACTAGAGTTCAGGTCTGTGTCAGTTGTAAGCAAGCCAGAACGCGAGACACACGGTATTGTAATGAGCTACAATAAAGCTGAGTTATCTCAACCAACACACTGTCTTCATTGTTCCCGAGACACAACAAAACATGGTGTCAGAAGAATGAACCTATAAGGTATGTGCAAAAAAATAAAACGTCGCAAATAACAAACCTTTAAAGAAATACTACTAAACGAGTGACCGCGGCGTGTGTAAAAAAAAAAAAAGATGGCGCTAGGTCAAATTCCTGTACCAGAAGCTATGAATATGAAAGGCGACACATACAATAACTGGACATTTTTCAGATCCCAGTGGGAAAATTATGAAATAGCGACAGGCTTAGACAGCAAAGAAGAAAATATAAGAGTTGCAACGTTACTGACTGTAATGGGAAAAGAATGCTATATACTTCAGCGGCACGTGGATATATCGGAGACAGACCGACACGTTTCTAAAGCAATACTCGATGCATTGCAGAAGCATTTTGAGCCAACTCGAAACGTGATATATGAAAGATTTATTTTTAATACCTGTGAACAAACTCAATCTGAAACAACAGATCAGTACATTGCTAAACTGCGCAAAATGGCCGACTCGTGTGACTATGGGACACTGAAAGAAGACTTGATTAGAGACAGACTTGTCATAGGCACAAAGGACACTGCAGCTAAAGCGCGAATGCTACGTGAGCTAAAGTTAACGCTAAATAAAGCTGTAGACATGTGCAAAGCAAGCGAGCTAGCTTCTGTACAACTAAAAAAACTGAACTCCACAGAACCTGAAGCTGTTCACTATGCAATGCACAAAAAACGTGCAGAACACAAAGGTTATTCGCAAAGCTACAGCAGCAAGAAACAGACATGCTCTCCAGCAAGCAACGAAGCTAAAAGCACAAAGCAAAGCAACTGCCAATATTGCGGCTCAACGCACGCTAAAGCAAAATGCCCCTCCTATGGAGTCACTTGCAATCACTGTGGCAAAAGAAACCATTTCGCAAAGGTCTGCAAGCAAAGAAAGCAACTCCACCTTGTTGAGGAAAATGACGACTCAGATGAAGACTCAGAAACAGACACGCTCTACATTTCTGACATCAATTCGATAAAATACGGCTTGAACAAGTGGTACGTCAATCTAAAGCTATCACCAGACTGTAAGGAGCACTACAATTACGCTACCAAATATACTGAATGTCAGCTAGACAGTGGATCGACAGTCAACGTCATGAGTTACAGAGACTTTGTACAAATCATGCAAGATGGAACAGCAAAGTTACGACCAAGCAAGGCCAAACTAAAACTTTATGACGGCACATTGATAAAGCCTAAAGGAGAGTGCAAGCTGATAGCGGAACACAACAACAAAAAATACAGACTGAAGTTCCAGATAATGCAAACAATACAAAAACCACTCTTATCAGCTACAACGTGTGAACGACTAAACCTGCTTAAAGTCAACAATGAAAATACTGTACATCATGTTGAAGACAAAACAACAAGGCAAGAAAAAAGCCTGACAACAGCAGCGATTCTAGAAGAATATGGAGATGTTTTTGAAGGAGAACTACATCTGGAAATCAACAAAACGATCACACCAGTGCAACACCTTCCACAGAGAATACCAATACCACTGAAGAAAAGCGTAATGGAGATCATAGACAAAATGGAAAAGAACAAAATAATTGCCAGGGTCACAAAGCCAACGAAGTGGATAAGCAACATTGTAGTTGTAGAAAAACCAGGCAAACTACGCATTTGCATCGATCCGAGTGCTTTAAACAAAGCCCTGATGAGAGCACACTATCAGATGCCCACGATAGAAGAAATTCTACCTGACTTGGCGAAAGCAAAGTTATTCTCAGTACTTGATGCTAAAGATGGATACTGGCAAGTACGTCTAGATGAAGAAAGCAGCTACTTAACAACATTTTGGACGCCCAAAGGAATATATAGATGGTTAAGGATGCCCTTTGGAATAAAACCAGCGGCTGAAGAATACCAGTGAAGACAACATGATGTATTACAAGGGCTTCCCGGAATAAGCGTAATAGCAGATGACATTCTAGTATATGGCTGTGGAGACACTACAGAAGAAGTTATGGCCAACCATGATCAAAATCTAATCAGCCTCCTAAAGAGAGCCAGAGAAGTCAACTTGAAGTTGAACAAAGCCAAAATGAAGCTAAGACTTACAAGCGTGCCATACATGGGACATTTATTGACTGCAAAGGGACTGTCTCCCGACCCAAACAAAGTCAGAGCAGTACAAGAAATGACAAAACCGACAGACACAAAAGCTGTACAAAGATTACTTGGATTTGTAAACTATCTAACGAAGTTCCTACCTTGCCTATCCGATGTCTGTGAACCATTAAGACGACTGACTGACAAAGATGTCATGTGGACTTGGCTACCACAACACGAAGCAGCCCTAGAGCAAATCAAGCACTTGGTCAGCAATCACCCCATATTGAAATACTACGATGTGCATGAAGAAGTCACCCTACAATGCGATGCAAGCGAAACTGGACTTGGAGCAGCACTACTTCAAAACGGACAACCAGTATCTTTCGCTTCAAGGACACTTACGCCAACTGAACAAAGATACGCACAGATTGAAAAAGAATGTCTGGCCATTGTCTTTGCTTGCGAAAAGTTCGACCAGTACATACATGGCAGAGAGCGCATCAACATACAAAGTGATCACAAACCGCTAGAAACAATCTTCAAGAAACCTCTACTTTCAGCACCAAAGCGCCTACAGAGAATGATGCTAAGATTACAGCGCTATCAGCTGCATGTGAAGTACAAGAAAGGTAAAGAAATGCACATCGCCGATTTCCTTTCCAGAGCACCACTACCGCTCGAGAAGACAATGCACGCACACACACAAGAATGTGTCTACTCAATTGAAACAAAACTGCAGAAGGAGATTGAAAACATTGATCATGCCACCAACCTTAACTTTTCAACACAAAGCTTGAACAAAGTTAAGACGTATACGCAACAAGACGCATCACTGCAAACGCTACAGTCGGTTATCACAATAGGATGGCCTGAAACAAAACAAGAAACACCTACAATTATCAAAGAATACTGGACTTACAGAGACGAACTTACAATGCAAGACGGAATTATCTACAAAGGCAACAGAGTTGTAATACCCAAAGCAATACGCTCAAACATACTAACACTCATCCATGAAAGCCACTGTGGAATTGAAGCAAGCCTGAGAAAAGCCTGTGATGTTGTTTTTTGGCCAAACATGACTCATGAAGTAAAATACTTAATCAGCAAGTGCAGCATATGCAACGAGCATCAGAGAAAACAGCAGAAAGAAACGCTCATACCACATCAAATACCAGAGCAACCGTGGAGCAAAGTGGGAATGGATTTCTTCACTGTGAACAAATCAGACTATCTGATTATAGTTGATTACTATTCGGACTATTGGGAGATTGATGAACTTCAAGACACGACTACAACTACAACCATAGAATGCTGCAAAAGGCACTTTAGCAGACACGGGATACCTGACACGGTCATTACGGACAACGGCCCTCAGTTCGTTGGACACGAATTTGAACAGTTCGCAAATGAGTGGGAATTCCGACACATTACATCATACCCCTACCACAGCCAGAGCAACGGCAAAGCTGAATCAGCAGTGAAGATAGCCAAAACACTTCTAAAAAAGCCAAACAAGGTGGCAAAGATCCATGGAAAGCAATACTGAACTGGAGAAACACAACGACAGAAGGAATGAAAAGCAGTCCTATAGAACGATTAATGTCAAGACGCACACGCACATTACTGCCTACAGCGCAACAATTACTCAAACCAAAGGTAGTCGAAGATGTAACTGAAAGAAAAGAAATACGTCAACAGAAAACAAAACATTACTACAACCGACAAGCAAAAGACATGCCCGAACTACAAGAGAGACAGACAATCCGAGCACTATTAACACCCAACAGCAAGTCAAACAAATGGGAGCCTGGAATTTGCACCAAACAAATCAGCCCAAGGTCGTACGAAGTAAAAGTCAATGGACATACATATCGACGAAACCGAAAGGACATAAAACCTGTCAATGAGCAATACAAAGACATCATACAGAGATACACAGACGACTTACCTGATGCAAGACCAGATGAATTACCAACGGACAACCTACCTGATGGAAGAGATCAATTACCAATGGCGACTCAAACAACTGAAGAAGATTCTCATGAACAAGAACAAAGTTCTGAAAAAATACCAGAGCAAGAAAGCATCAAACTGAAATGCACTCGAACCAGATCCAACATTAAACCACCTCTGAAGTATTCAAAGGATTTTGAGACTTAAGTTAAGGACTCTGAGTTAATAACGTATGTACACAGTAAACAAGCTTTAAAAAAAGAAGTCAAGTAACATTAAGAATTGTTGGAGTGGGGAAATAGTTCATTGTTTATGTAAAAGGAGATGTTACGATAACTAGCCTTCAAGTCGCTAGATGGCGCACTAGTATATGTGTTAAGTACATGTCTGTTATAATCTTTACGCAGCACTAGAGTTCAGGTCTGTGTCAGTTGTAAGCAAGCCAGAACGCGAGACACACGGCATTGTAATGAGCTACAATAAAGCTGAGTTATCTCAACCAACACACTGTCTTCATTGTTCCCGAGACACAACAAAACACATACACATAAAAAATAAACAAAACAAAAACCAGACTGTGTTTCGTTGTTTTGCAAAGGGATGCACTGCAATGTCTGCACAGAGGAGCAGTCCCAGCACTGAGGTGACACTGGGGGCTTTGACCTGCTCCGTTCCTGACCTGGGCCGATTCAGCCCTCTAGCTACTCGTCATTGTGTAGCACCGCGCCCGCCGAGACAGAACGCGGCAAGCGCCACGGAATGCACAAAAGTACAGCCTGACTACGCCACCGAGGGAATTTCACCCTCACAATTAAAACAAACGCGAGTTTAAAACACGTCTCCTCAGTAGGTTCTTTTATAGGGCGTGGAACTGTGATATAAATCAGAAGGAGCACACAAACTACAACGATTAAAAATCATTCCAGGTTATATTTGGAGAGGACACAGACTCGGTTCATAGATATGCACATTAACAAACAATTACTACCAACAACAGTAATCAATAGCAAAAAAAAAAAAATCAACTGTGCAATAAAACGCTAATACATACTAATCATAATAATAAAATAAACAAATCAAATACACCAAACACATCTTTAAATCACATATATACAAACCAATAAGAACAAAAGTGCAAAGAGCAACACATTGCTATTATAATTAACTATTCCATTTGTTTAAACACAAAAAACAAGTAGGTTATCATTGACAGTGCAGGTCATTCATCAAATAATTATATTGTGAATGGGGTCTAATCATTAGAGGAAATTAATAAAAACAGTCATAATAAACAATACAGTACATAAAAACAAAAGAAAACAACCAGGGTGGTATCTAAAAGAACGGAAGCTTAAAACACAAACTAATCTGGGGAACGGCAGGCTGTTAGGACATTATCAAGCGTGATCATTTATCATCACTCGAAATTTGAGTGACTGAGATTTTCCATGACTCGAAATTCGAGTGACACAAAATACAAATGATACCTGATACAAATAATGGCTGACATTATGAAAACACATGAGGGATGACAGAAAAACGTTTGAGAAATGACGACTGATCGCCAAACTAAATGATCTATGACAATGAAATCCCTGATAACTGACGCTGAGACGTGAGAAATGACGATGACCTAATATGGACACCATAAGACTGTAGCTGGAACGTGGAGAGACTTTATAACTTCGTGTCGCACACCACGAAGGCTGTGTTTGACCGTGAGTGTATCATTTCCAACACGAGGTATAGCGTGTCGGGGTTCCCCGGTCAGTGAGCCTGTTAGTTTATTGTTAACGTTGTGTGGTTTATTTGATAGCTGTCCCGTTCCTGCAGCAAGGAATCTTGTTTAATTTTATTTTATTCTTGCTTGGACGCAGCTGTTTTATATATTCATTTTAAATAGATTGTGGGAAATTGATACTGTGTACTTTACAAATGTCATCTAGTTTGTAACGAGACCATTCAATTGCTGACGTTGTTGTCTACTTTGTATGTATCACAAAAATAACAGATTTGCTGAACTGGTTAATTAACTTTACTATAAGAAACTGGTAGATCCAAGTATTTTATATAAACTGAAATAATATAATTTGTGGTAACTAGTTTAATTAACTTCACTATAAGAAACTGATTGATTAAGAGTTTGTTTTATTGTATCATTTCTACATGTATCTACTAGACAATTGTTACATGGTGAACTGAAAGTGGCATTGTCATATGGTTTACATTACTGTTAATGTGCTTGAGATTTTTAAAACAATTATTAATTAAAACTTGTAAAGATTATTTTTGGTGTATGATTGCTTAGTTTCTCCTGGATAAAAGAGTTTGTGCGGGAACCAACCACTCGAGGTCCTTGTCCTCAATAAACACAAGGTGGCGTAGTCAAAATAACATAAATTTCACTATCTTTATATAAAGACCTGCTACACTTCAATACTACTGCCGCTTCTCGGACACCACACACATAATCATTGTAAACACACCACCATTGCACAGGCTGCCGACCAGCCATACCGCCGCCGTCACGAGAGCCTCCCGTTCCCTTACATCCTGCTGCATATTCCGCTCCCCTTGTCTTTAAATCCAGCTTTTTAAATGAGCCAGGTAAAGGGGAATCATCCTCTGATTGGCGCAGGGAAAGAAACAAAAGATAAGGGGGCGTTCTAAAAATGAAAGTAGCCTAATTAAAACAATAAAACAACACACATAGCAGCGACCTGCTACAATTGTTCTGCCTTGTGTATAGCATGGAGTGCCCAGATGACAAAACAAACACGAGCTTCTCGGTAGTTCGCCGTGATCGTATAGTGGTTAGTACTTTGCGTTGTGGCCGCAACAACCCCGGTTCGAATCCGGGTCACGGCAGATGAAATCCTCACACGGCAGAGAAGCTTGTTCTTTTTTCTTCACACGTCATCTTCATGGCATGCACCTTTTTGAAAGAAAATAGAATACAATAATTGCTTCATCGTGTTAGTACAGGCATGATGCATACCAGCCTGCTGTCTATGAAATAATAATTACAGAAATAATCAATCAATAAACACCATAAAAATCTCCGACAAACACCAGTCGCTGTATTAACGCCTATCGAGTAGAGGGAAGACGGGACCTGTCCCAGCAGCCAACGATACAGTGGCTTAATTAAAACTGTGAAGGTTATTTTGGGAACGGAGGCGTTGGTGGTATAGTGGTGAACATAGCTGCCTTCCAAGCAGTTGACCCGGGTTCGATTCCCGCCAACGCAAGTTTATTTTGAACTTTTCTTTTAACATTGGAATAAAGCGTAATACATTCCCCAACTAATTTGCCTTACTGGAGAATAGTCTTAGAAGCATAACTTTTAAAGTATCACTGTGAGTTATAATGCTCTGTGAGGTGATATTATTCACTACTTTAAGCCCCATCAAACGAATGTGTTCATTTGGAATCATGCATTGAAAATGCGTTGTCGGGAAAACTGCAAATATGGATGGAAGCGTGAGTTGAATGATTAATCACATTCTAAGTTTTGATATTGTCCTGTTGTTAGTCCTGCCACATAAAAATGGCGTTGCAGTTACATGCGCTGCAAAATCAAATATTTAAAATTAAACAACCCTCTGATAGAACATACTGCAGGCGGATTGTTTTAGACACACATGGGTGCATGAAAACATCAAACATGTGTTACTAAAATAGTCATTGCTGTATGATGTACAGCAACTGTAAAATGAATGGTTTTATAATCTGTTATGTGAGACTTCTGTTGAATTTTTAAGCAATTGATTCCCTGTGTACTCAAAGTTCCCCAGTAATGTTGTTGAAGCTGACACCCTGGGATCCTTCAAGAAGCTGCTTGATGAGATTCTGGGATCAATAAGCTACTAACAACCAAACGAGCAAGATGGGCTGAATGGCCTCCTCTCGTTTGTAAACTTTCTTGTGTTCTTATGTTCAAACATTGCAGTCCTGATTTAACCACTGGGCAAGCAGAGCTCTCGGTGACTGATTTTTCAGTCACGTGATTGAGCGCCTTACCCGGCAATGCATCGTAATTAGAAAAGTGTAATATAAGATATTGAAAACGGACTCATCCGGGATTTGAACCCGGGAATCTCTCGCACACGAAGCAAGAATCATACTCCTAGATTAAAGAGCCAACTGCTGGCAGAGATTTGGTTCCACGAGCTTCCAAAGAAGCGTAGACCTAGAAGCTCTGTATTGAGAGATTAGTGTCGCCGTGCTGTGTGCCTGTTAGGGACAGTCTGATTTGCTTTACCTGGCGGCTAACATTTCTATGGGCATCGAGAGGTGGTCGCTATAAATGAGGAAACTGGTTTAGATGGGATTTAGTTTCGATATGCATACATACACATAAAAATAAACAAAACAAAAACAAGACTGTGTTTCGTTGTTTTGCAAAGGGATGCACTGCAATGTCTGCACAGAGGAGCAGTCCCAGCACTGAGGTGACACGGGGCTTTGACCTGCTCCGTTCCCGACCTGGGCCAATTCAGCCCTCTAGCTACTCGTCATTGTGTAGCACCGCGCCCGCCGAGACAGAACGCGGCAAGCGCCACGGAATGCACAAAAGTACAGCCTGACTACGCCACCGAGGGAATTTCACCCTCACAATTAAAACAAACGCGAGTTTCAAACACGTCTCCTCAGTAGTTTCTTTTATAGGGCGTGGAACTGGGATATAAATCAGAAGGAGCACACAAACTACGACGATTAAAAATCATTCCAGGTTATATTTGGAGAGGACACAGACTCGGATCATAGATATGCACATTAACAAACAATTACTACCAACGACAGTAATCAATAGCAAAAAATAAAGTCATCTGTGCAATTAAACGCTAATACATACATACATACTAGAGTCTGCGAGAATAAACCTCACTGCTGTTTCTCTTAAAGCGTTTTTATTTATTTCTAATACTGAACCCTGTCTTAATACTGTATTACATTCTGAATATGAATATAGGTGAATTATTAATTGTAGATAATACTTGGAATACCAGATACATATATAGCATTAAAAAGCAATCCATGTGATTTCTTTAACAGTCGTTCATTATTTTGTGTATCAGCCTCCACACAAAGCCGAGCGCAGTGCGGTATACTGTAATGATGCTGCAGTCAGTCTGCCCGGACTGCACCTAAACCATCTTAAAAACAGGAAGCCTCGAATAAGCTCATTTGTAAAAGTTAGTAAAGAATGGCGCTATAATATAAGGAAGCTGAATGTGAACTCCTAGCTGGAGCAACGAGAGAGGGAGAGAGGGGGCGGGGCAGAGAAGGAGGGGGAGACGCTGCTAGGCAACCGGCTCCTGAACATTCCACTCCGCTGAGCAGAGACCGTTAGGATTTAAAAATGCGAAAGTTCGGAGCGGCGTTAGTATGGGCTGCCAGAAATGAGGAGAAAATAAATACAGCTTTTTATAAATGTGTGCATTCAGATATCATTTATAAATCTAGTTACAAGATTTAAGTTAGCTAAATACTTAAATACATCTTAAATCTCTTAGCTAGATTTAACATTCAGCTAGGGCAGCAGTGTGGAGTAGTGGTTAGGGCTCTGGACTCTTGACCAGAGGGTAGGGGACACTGCTGCTGTACCCTTGAGCAAGGTACTTTACCATAACGTGATATCTTGTAACAATTGTAAGTCACCCTCAGGGCGTCTGCTAAGAAATAAATAATAATAACAAATATTTAACCGGCCAGCTAAATCTATGCCCGCTTTGAGCTTTCGGACGATTGGCTCTTGTAATGTTGAAATTTGCATAGCATCAGTGTGTGTGTGTCTGTCAGTATCTTTGTGGGTGTGTGAGGGTC
>CM060288.1:459879-577379 GCA_030684275.1 Acipenser oxyrinchus oxyrinchus | reverse complement strand
CGAATTACAAGCGGTTCGCAATGCCGCTGTTGGCGAACAGAACCTGCTGAAGGAGAGGATCGAGCAGCTAGAAAGACTGCCGACTACAGCGCTCTCCAACCGCTGCACAACAGAGCCCGCGGACCTTGCTTCCTGCTGCTGCTTCAGGGTCTGCACAACAGAAAGTGAAACCGAGCAAGTTTAACGGGAAAATGGACTGGGCAGCAGACTACCAGCACTTCGAGATGGTCAGTGCACTAAATGGCTGGACTGACTGTGAGAAGCGGGCTCAGCTTGCTATCAGCCTAGACGGAGATGCTATGACTACACTTACCTTGCTACAAACGGAGGCTGCGTCCGATTATAGGGGGCTGGTGGATGTCCTGGCGCTGCGCTACGGACGATCTCAGAAGGAACTCGCCAAAGCCCAGTACGACACCAGGAAGAAAAAGCCAGACGAGTCCCTTGCTGATTTTGCCCAGGATCTACAACATCTCTTCGCGCTTTCATTCGCTGAGCTACCGGAGAGCTGCAGAGATGTTTTGCTCATTGATAAATTCCTCAGCTTGCTGAGAGACCGAGAGTTGAAAATCCGCCTGAGGGAGGGTCTTTTCGCACACTCGCAGGCGGACTCAATTGAGAGATTCAGTCAGAGTGCATCTACGCAACCGTTGGTGAAAAGAAGCCATTTCAGCACATCGTTCGCCACACTCAAAACCAGAATGACTCGACAACTGGTGAGTCTGCTTGCAAGGGAATGAAAGGTAACAATGATTTGGCCATAGGGGAGGTGTTACCAAATTTGGTTAAAAGATTGGACGCCATGGGGAAAGCTATCATTGATTTGGGCACCTCTAAAACGGCTAAATCTGATGGCGAGTGTCACTGTTGCCATAAAAGAGGACACGTACAAAGATTTTCTCAAAAATTTAAAAGTGATCGAAATAAGGAGGATGAAACTGGGGACAAACCAATGCCTGCAATTGATCAGTGGGCTGAACCTGGGAAATAATGTAAAGGAGGCCTCTGAAACTGTGTTAAATGTTGGGAAACTGGGGACTGCGTGCGGCTTGGTTATCCACTGTATCATAGAAGGGTTGCATGTCGATGCCGTAATAGATACCGGAGCAAATTTGACTGTCATGAGTCCCAAACTATTTGAGAAGATAGCATCAGTATCAGACTGCGGTGCTCCGGAGACTTGCAGCATTAAGACTGTAACCGGAGATGTGAAGTCAGCAACTAGGACTGGCGAGCTGAAATTTGTGATTGGAGAATACTCCTTTCATCACAGGGTCTGGGTAGCTGATATTACTGACGAGTTGTTAATGGGTTTGGATCTATTACAGGCCATGAATGGCACAGAGCTTGCATTAAGCCACATGCAGACCGAATCAGAACCCACATTTTGTGGGCGTGTTGTAGCAGGGCATAGACTTACTGTTCCTGCAGGCTCTGAGATACTCAGAGGCCGAGTTAGACTGCGAAAGAGCTTGTATCTCGCAATGGGGCATAATAGAAAATGATCCTAAAAACAAAGACTACCCTGACATCTTAGTCACAAGATCTGTACTGTGGGAGTGTACTAAACGGAGGTACTAAACCCCTGGAGAGCGACCAGAATTATCCCGGGTTTAAAAGGCATGTCGTATGCACACAGGCTAAAATAATTGAATCTATTCAGTCTTGAACAAAGAAGACTACGCAGCGATCTGATTCAAGCATTCAAAATCGTAAAAGGTATTGACAATGTCGACCCAGGGGACTTTTTCAACCTGAAAAAAGAAACAAGGACCAGGGGTCATAAATGGAGATAGATAAAGGAGCATTCAGAACAGAAAATAGGAGGCACTTTTTTTACACAGAGAATTGTGAGGGTCTGGAACCAACTCCCCAGTAATGTTGTTGAAGCTGACACCCTGCGATCCTTCAAGAAGCTGCTTGATGAGATTCTGGGATCAATAAACTACTAACAACCAAACGAGCAAGATGGGCTGAATGGCCTCCTCTCATTTGGAAACTTTCTTATGTTATTATATTCTGCCTCTGTTATGCTAAAGTTATTTAAAATTGGATAGGAACAGGTCGACATGTGGGGCATGTTGTCCGTGTCCTCCTTTGTAAAAAGGTATGAAAATTAATCATTTAATATACTCTCTATTTTTTTTCTTCGTCTATAATTTTACCGTTTGTGTCTCTTAGACATTTAACCTCCTCTCTTGCTGTTATAATATTGGAAAAACGTTTTGGAATTGGTTTTAGCCACCTTAGCAATGTTCATTACTGTCTCTCTCTTGGCCTTTCTAACTTCCTTTTTGACTTAAAAACGAAGCCTCCAATAAGCTCATTTGTAAAAGTTAGTAAAGAATGGCGCTATATAATATAACGAAGCTGAATGTGAACTCCTAGCTGGAACAACGAGAGAGGGAGAGAGGGGGCGGGGCAGAGAAGGAGGGGGAGACGCTGCTAGGCAACCGGCTCCTGAACATTCCACTCCGCTGAGCAGAGACCGTTAGGATTTAAAAATGTGAAAGTTCCAAGCGGCGTTAGTATGGGCTGCCAGAAATGAGGAGAAAATAAATACAGCTTTTTATAAATGTGTGCATTCAGATATCATTTATAAATCTAGTTACAAGATTTAATAGTTAGCTAAATATTTAAATAAATATTAAACCTCTTAGCTAGATTTAACATTTTCTTAAATTTTTAACTGGCAGCTAATGGAGTTTGTATGGAAATGAGCTCAGTCCGCTTTGTGCTTTCACGCAATTTGATTGGCTCTTGTATTGTTGAAATTTGCATATTTACCAATTAGCATAACATATGTGCATAGCATAAGTTTATTTTGTTTATTTAGACACCTTTATCCAAGGTGATTTACAGAGACTAGGGTGTGTGAACTATGCATCAGCTGCAGAGTCACTTACAATTACGTCTCACCCGAAAGACTGAGCACAAGTGACTTGCTCAGGGTCATACAATGAATCAGTGGCTGAGGTGGGATTTGAACCAGGGACCTCCTGGTTACAAGCCCCTTTTCTTTAACCGCTGGACCAGACAGTCTCCTAAACTCCCCCTTCCTCTCTCTCTCTCTCAGCTCAGTTGCCCTTTGAAATGACTCATATTAACCTTAACCCCTGTGCAAAAATACACATTTCAGATACATTCTTAAAATACAGCAAAAACAATATTTACAGGATAGCCAGGAGAGTACTGTGTGTATAAATAATAACGTTTTCTGTAATTGCTCTTATTTGAAATCATTCTCATGTATTTATCATGCTTACTGCCTGTTCTTACTGTAAATAGTTACTATCAGGTTTAGGTGTCGAATTCGCTCTTATAATTTACTGAGTGCTTTATTATTTTGCTCTTACTTGAATTGATTTTATGGTACTTTCATAACTGCTCTTATCTGTATTATGATATTCTGCAATGTGATATTTTATAATGTGATACTTTGTACTGTGATAACTTGTAACAATTGTAAGGAGCCCTGGATGTCTGCTAAGAAATAAATAATAATAACAGTAATGATGTCATAGTGAAAATCACAACCTTTATTACCCATTGTAAACAGCAGAGGGCACCAGCAACCGCTTGTCACTGAGCCGTGCTCTGATTAAAAAAAAAAAAAATGAAAATCAACAGTTCTACTAAATGGCCACACGATGGCAGCATTGGATAAGGAATAGCGAGAGCTGTGTTCAGCTTTTAGTCGGATTTGCTCTTGTTTATAGTTTACTGTATGATTTATTATTTTGCTCTTAGTTGAATTGATTTTATACTTTCATATCTGTATTATGATATTTTTTAATGTGTTACTTTGTACTGAGAGAACTTGTAACAAGTCACCCTGGATAACGAAGTCTGGATAAGGAAGTCTGCTAACAAATAAATATGACTGCTACACAAAGGTCAAGGGTCAAGTCTGGAAACAGCCACCCTGATTGAACTGATGAGGATGAGGATGAGAAGGATGATATACATGTACCATATATATATATATATATATATATATATATATATATATATATACAGTACTGTGCAAAAGTTTTAGGCAGGTGTGAAAAAATGCTGTAAAGTAGGAATGCCTTCAAAAATAGACATGTTAATAATTTATATTTATCAATTAACAAAATGCAAAGTGAGTGAATAGAAGAAAAATCTACATCAAATCAATATTTGGTGTGACCACCCTTTACACTTGCACACAGTTTTTGAAGGAACTCGGCAGGAAGGTTGGCCGAAACATCTTGGAGAACTAACCACAGTTCTTCTGTGGATTTAGGCAGCCTCAGTTGCTTCTCTCTCTTCATGTAATCCCAGACAGACTCGATGATGTTGAGATCAGGGCTCTGTGGGGGCCATACCATCACTTCCAGGACTCCTTGTTCTTCTTTACGCTGAAGATAGTTCTTAATGACTTTCGCTGTATGTTTGGGGTCGTTGTCATGCTGCAGAATAAATTTGGGGCCAATCAGATGTGTCCCTGATGGTATTGCATGATGGATAAGTATCTGCCTGTACTTCTCAGCATTGAGGAGACCATTAATTCTGACCAAATCCCCAACTCCATTTGCAGAAATGCAGCCCCAAACTTGCAAGGAACCTCCACCATGCTTCACTGTTGCCTGCAGAGACTCATTCGTGTACGCTCTCCAGCCCTTCGGCAACAAACTGCCTTCTGCTACAGCCGTACACTAGCCGTACATAAAACACTTTGGTACTTTCTAGAACATTATATGCTCCGAAAGAATAAACAAAATCTCATTCCCAGTCTGACCGAGCCACCTGCTGGAGATATATAGAATAATCGCTAATTGCTTTCATTATCTGTGTTTCTAACTTTGACTAAAACATCAGGGGAGAGCGCGAACGCAGTCCCCCACTCCCAGAAATGATACAGTCGAGATTCCCGCATTTGCGACATGTGAGTTGTTCCACAAAAGGGATGGATGTGTAGAAAAGCCTACACGTCTGCGTGAATGAAATTCAAAAATGTAAACAAATGTTTGCCCAAAGTGTCTTTTGTACATTCTCTGCTTCAAATCAGAGGTGCCATTAAGTATAAAAAGGTGTGTGTGGGACACAATGTAGAACAAATACCTCTTTTGCATAAAGACCATTGCATAAAGACCAATGGCCCGGCCTTGCTTAGCTTCCGAGATCAGACGAGATCGGGCGTTCTCAAGGTGGTATGGCCGTAAGCAAATGACAGTCTTGGTTGATCTCTTTCATAGTATTAAGTTAATATCATTCATACAATGCCAGGTTGGGGGAGGGATTTCTAGATCTCTCATTTGTCACAAACAGTAACACTTAAGCAGCTCTGGGTTGCACATGTGCGGGCCAATAGCAAGGCTCATGCATGGTAATACGTGTTACTAGAAGGGAGAGCTAGCCTTGAGCTTTGCAGCATAAAACAATACATTTTAATGGTCTTTATGCAAAAGAGCTATTCGTCCAACATTGTGTCCCACACACACCTTTTTATACTTAAAGATCTGGAAATCCCTCCCCCAACCTGTCATTGCATGAATGATATTAACTTAATACTATGAAAGAGATCAACCAAGAGGGTCATTCGCATACGGCCATACTACCTTGAGAACGCCTGATCTCGGAAGCTAAACAAGGTGGGGCCTGGTTATTACTTGGATGGGAGACCGCATGGGAATACCAGGTGCTGTAAGCGTTTCTTCCTGCAGCTTGACAGGGTTCGCTGTTTCGCCTTTTATTTATGTTATTAACCTGGAAGCTGTAAAGATAAACATTGTTTTCATTTTTTTGTTTTTTTATTGTCCCATTCCACACACGAACAAGTATTGTATCGGCCTTTACTGGTTTTGAAAACTGAGTTTGGACAGAAAGGGTTATCGTATTATATTCTAAACCGAAACTACCAGTATCGGTCCGATACAAACAAATGAGAACAGGGTTAAGACAACAGTACTGACGAGTTTTGCTAGTTATTGTTAGTTTAATTAATTTAAAAAAAAAGAAAAAAAGTTTATGATATACTTTTTATAGTAACAGAACGAGACATGTTTTAAAGCCACAAACTGCGTGTTTAGATTATTGTGCCAAACAAGAGAACAAAACGAGCATATCAACCAAGAACGGATTTAGTGACCCGTCCATTCATTCGAGTTTATTTTTATTATGTGTGACCTTAACAAATGTTTGCCCAATGTTTTGCTTTCTTTCTTTTTGAAAGTCGTACATTTGTTACATTTGTTTGATTTCGTTGACGCAGACGTGTATACAGACCCATCCCTTTCTTTTGCGGAACATCTCACATGCTGCTGCACGAATGACGTCGTCCTGTGGAAATTCTGGCATCTTGTCCTCCAATGATAAAGGCGCATGCAAATATATACCGAGAGGCATTACGGGAATCCAATTTATAAATACTTATACTGAAAAGTGAAGGAAACCATTACATCCAACAGACTGGAAAGTGCGATATAATAAGAATGAAAATGTCATATTAGGAAAAGAATGTTTCTTTTAATTGCAGATGTAGGCACCGTTTCTTTGAAAAGTGTCTCTTGTGGACGGATGACGACTCGAAATGTGTACAACTTATACTTACCTGGCAGGTGAGATACCATGATCATGAAGGTGGTTCCCTCAGGGCGATGCTCGGCCATTCCACTCCGGCTGTGCTGACACACAAACCCACACAGGTGTGAATGTTAGCTGAATGTTAAATCTAGCTAAGAGATTTAAGATGTATTTAATTATTTAGCTAACTTAAATGATGTAACTAGATTTATAAATGATATCTGAATGCACACATTTATAAAAAGCTGTATTTATTTTCACAGCATTTCTGGCAGCCCATACTAACGGCGCTCGGAACTTTCACATGAATATCTGTGAGTTTTGTTAAACGAAAGGTTTGGTGAACTACAAAGTTAATATACAGCTATCCAACAATATATTATTAGGCTAATACGATTACAGTAGCATCTGTTGCTGAAAATGTTACGTTGGCTAATTATGTTTTCGTTGTAGTGAAGATACCTTAGACATTATTATTATTATTATTATTATTATTATTATTATTATTATTATTATTATTATTATTATTATTTATTTCTTAGCAGACGCCCTTAGCCAGGGCGACTTATAGTCGTAAACCAAAAATACACATGAACATGAAACGAATGGTCATCAACACGGTAAAGCAACAAAAATAATATTGGCCTATTATTTTTTTGGCAAATAGAGCCACCACCACGTCTCCAGGTAAGTTAGCTATACAATTTGGGTTTTTATGAAATTTAATTTAATTTAAATTTATAGCCATTTGCAACACATCCAAGCTTTGAATTACCTTGAACCACATATTATCCTGCACGCCTCCGGATGATGAATTGTTCCCCCTTCCTGGCCTTCTCGGGGTATTTTCCCCTTGTCTTGTACAGTAATATTTCCCTGTACATTGTTGGATCCATAATCTTCGTTAAGATGAATAGATCAAAAGGGTTAAAATAGGTTTTTAATACATTTGCTACACTCATCATTATACAATCGAATGCGTTGCATTGCCCTGCTGTTCATTTGATAAATTAACATAATACACTCATCTTCTCTCAATATTTCATATAGAAATCAAACATTACAAATCATAATTGAAAAATTGTACTTCTATATATTTTACTAACCCTGTTTCTATTGGCCTCGTCACGGGCGTGACTTCATGATTTAAGAAATAATTCCTGAATAAAACAAATAAAAAGAAACTTCTCACTTAAATATTAACAGACAAAAAAACAGTACCAAGTAATATTATAAAAGAAAAATATGTTCTTCAATGAGAAATAAACTAAAGTATTTATGTACAAGTTTCCAGACTCTTTTCTGCTACTGCACGCTCCTCACAAAACTGTCAGTAGGTCCATTTTTTTGTAAAATAAAACAAAAACACAGACGACGTTTATAAAGGCCGATCCACACTAGACGCGAGCGAGCGATGCTTGATTTACAGAGGGGACACGAAATATTCCAGTGACTGCAAAAAACTGTGCCCCTGGAGGAAATGGTGCCCCCTTGTTTATTGAAAGCAAATGCACAGCAGAGTGACAAAAGTTGTTGAGTATGCATTCAGATGGCAAATAAAAAATATTTATAATCTCCTTTCAAGTTCAACATTTCTCTCTCTCTCTCTCTCTCTCTCTCTCTCTCTCTCTCTCTCTCTCTCTCTCTGTGTGTGTGTGTGACAGTTGTGAAAAGCTGTCAGGAATTAAATTGCTTACAAATAAATAAGTAAATAAACATTTAGAAGATTGTACTGCATTTAACTGAATTATAAAATAACTGGATTAATTTACACGTAGTAGATTACCTCTGTAGTAATAATAATAAATAAATATAAACGAGAGTGTTTCAATTTGTTTCTTGTGGTCTGTGAAACATACTGGTACAATTCGTCACAAGACTTCATTTAATAACCGTTGCGTTTTGTTGTTGTTGTTTTTCTTCTTCTTCTTTGTGTTATTAGTTTTATAAGCAGACGCCCTTACTCAGGGCGACTTACAGTTGTCACAAAATATATATATATTTCACAATGCAGTAAGAGGAGATAAAATATACAATAACTTCAGAGCAACTTTTACTAAAATATATACATGTACAGTTCGATAATCACAACAGAGTAAGAGTACATACAATACTTCCGTCCTAATAAGAGTAAGTAACTAGCTCATTAATACACATTTGAAGAAACACAATATATAGTTGTTGTTGTTACTGTATTTAAACAATCTATTCTGGATGAAGAATCCCGAAATCACAAGCTTACACAAACATGTTCCGTCCAGAAGCAATAAACTCGCTCCCGTTTGCAGCAGACCGCACGTTCACGTTGCAGCAGGCGCTGCTCTACAGTCTAGTGGATTGCAATGACAGGTTACGCGCTTTGCGTCGTGAGCGAGGAATCACACGCTCCCGTTGGCAGATAGCAAGGTTTGTTGCAAGCGCATGCGCACATCCACCGGGGGCACATGAACATCTGCACAGAATCGGAGCAAGTAGCCAATGAATTTTCAGAATCTTTGCAGAATCTGCGCGGACTTAGCAAAGTCTCCGTCTCGTGAACGCATCCTCAATGTTAAGCAAAGCTATTCTATTTAACAAGATACTCGATTAATCTGCAGACAGGAGAGTTTCGCGTGGCCGCTGCAGATCCACAATATAAACACACAAGCATAGCGTGTAACATCTTCGGGTTGCGCAGTGAAGTGAAAACCAAAGACTTCATTGCCCAGCATCGCTGTCCCTTTTTAAAGCTGCGCTTGCGCATTGAAGTGAATAAAGTAAGACTCAGGGTGCGTTCACGGAGATAATTCTGCGCAGATATTGTGCAGAATGTGACCAATTTAGCCAATGAACTTCTATGAACTGGTCAGATTCTGCAGAGAATCTGCGCATAATGATCTCCGTGAACGCATCATTAATGCCCCCCTTTCACAGCTGCCCGGTTCAGCTCGGTTAATTCGGAAGCGGTTCTGTAATTACAGATATTAAGGAAGCGCATTGCTACCTTACATAAATAAATAAATAAAATAATAAAAATAATCTTAAAAAATCACGTATATAGAGAACCATCGCGTAACTACATGTTAAAAATGATCACGTAAATGCGTGACAACAAAGTAATACGTAATTACGAGAGATGAAATTATGATGTAACTACTTCTTAAAAAATATCACGCAAATGCGTGACAAAGTAACACGTAGTTAAGAGAAATGTAAGCGCACTGTCTAAATACCCAGATATTTATAAACTTCCACTTGCTCAAGGTCAACCTTACAAAAGGTACCACTTTCACAGCCTTGCTCAAGAGATGCATTTATCCAATGATCTTCTATGAACTGATCAGATTCTGCGCATAATGATCTCCGTGAACACACCCTTAATGTCCCCTGTAACAGGGTTCTTTTTCGTGGGTGTGTGCATTCGCTGCTGAGTGACAGACGGGAGATCCACACAGAGGTTGAAGTTGACACGCCCCGCAGGCGCGCAGGATTTATTTACACACACACACACACAGAACAGCTCACGTGACACTACCAACCATGGTAGCTCACTGAGTGCGTACGGTCAGCGTACGAAAAATAAAATAAAACACAATACAAAAAACTAAAATAAAAGGTGCCGTAAAAACGGCGTGCGCTACTCCCTAATGCATGGAGGTCCCGCTTGCTCACCTCGCTATACTTTAAAGGGATCTACCATCCCCGAACTAATCTTTGTGTATCAACACAAACCCCGACTCCGACCGTCAGCAGTTTTGTCAGCTTCTTTTGGCTCCGATCCCGGTTCACCATCACGGCGATCGGAGGATTTCAGCAACTTATTTCTCTCACTATGCTCGGGTAGCGTGGACGATCTTCAGCCCGTTGTCCGTGGCTTTGCAGCAGCCCCGAGGTGAACAAACAGGACCTCTTTATACCTGACGCCGTGCTGGAACACACCTACCCGCTGATTATCCACAGATGGCAATCACACACAGCAGGCAGGCTATCCCAGGAGCGTCAGGTACTGCAATAAATTAAATGACAACAATTACACACAACACTATTTACCATGCATACACACAAACCCCCTCTTCATGTGCAGGGCTCCTGCCCTGCTACATCCCCCTTTCACAGCTGCACGGTTCAGCTCACTTAATTCGGAAGCGGTTCTGTAATCACAGATATTAAGGAAGCGCATTGCTACCATACATAAACAAATAAATAATAATAATAAAAAACACGTATTTACCTGAAAGGAAAATATCACGTATATACGTGACAACAAGTAAAACGTTATTATTATTATTTTCTTAGTAGACGCCCTTGTCCATTATTATTTGTTTATTTAGCAGACGCCTTTATCCAAGGCGACTTACAGAGACTAGGGTGTGTGAACTATGCATCAGCTGCAGAGTCACTTACAATTACGTCTCACCCGAAAGACGGAGCAGAAGGAGGTTAAGTGACCTGCTCAGGGTCACACAATGAGTCAGTGGCTGAGGTGGGATTTGAACCGGGGACCTCTTGATAACAAGCCCTTTTCTTTAACCACTGGACCACACAGCCTCCTAACCTCCATGGCGACTTACAGTCGTAAACAACAATTATGACGTATAACGTTAAAAATATCACGTATATACGTGACAATTAACACGTAATTACAGAAATTAAATTATCATGTAACTACGTGCTAAAATTTATGTTTTTTTTTAAACGGAACTGTGCGGTTGTAGTAGGGTCTTATAATTATTATTATTATTATTCACGTGTGGATTGTGTTTCTCATATTATTATTTGATAAATGTGTATTGTGTGTGTGTCTGTATTGATTTATTTATACAAATGTGTGTTTTGTTGTAAAGCACTTTATTATTATTTTTCATCACAAGTGTGGTTTGGTGTATTTGCTTCACTGGACCCCCCCTAAACTACTTTCTCTCTTTCCTCTATGGAACTATGCGAGCACACCCCCTGTTGCTTAGCAACCGCGTCTCCCGTTCCACGGCTCTGCTTGCCAGTGGCTCACTCCTTGATCTCCCGCCCTGCCTGTTATCTACTGCTTTTATAAATGCGGAAGAATACTGTGAGAGGGAGACCCTGACTCGTAAAGGAGATTCCTTGTTGTAGACTGTAGCTGGAACGTGGAGAGACTTTATAACTTCGTGTCGCACACCAGGAAGGCTGTGTTTGACCGTGAGTGTATCATTTCCAACACGAGGTGTAGCGTGTTGGGGTTCCCCGGTCAGTTTGTTGTTAACGTTGTGTGGTTTATTTGATAGCTGTCCCGCTCCTGCAGCAAGGAATCCTCTGTGTTTTATTTGTTATATTTTATTTTATTCTTGCGCGGACGCAGCTGTTTTATATATTCATTTTAAATAGGGAAATTGGTACTGTATACTTTACAAATGTAATCTAGTTTGTAACGAGACCATTCAATTGCTGACGTTGTTGTCTACTTTGTATGTATCACAAAAAGAACACGTAATTAATTAACTTTACAATAAGAAACTGATAGATCCAAGTGTTTTATATAAACTGCAATAATATAATCTGTGGTAATTAGTTTAATTAACTGCACTATAAGAAACTGATAGATTCAGAGTTTGTTTTATTGTATCATCCATATATATATATATATATATATATATATATATATATATATATATATATATATATATATATATATTAGACTGTGAATTGAAGGTGGCATTGTCATATGGTTTACATTATTGTTAATGCGCTTGAGATTTTTAAAAGAATTTACTAATAAAAACTTGTAAAGATTATTTTTGGTGTATGATTGCTTAGTTTCTCCTGGATGAAAGAGTTTGTGCGGGAACCAACCACTCGAGGTCCTTGTCGTCAATAAACACAAGGTGGTGTAGTCAAATTATTAACATAGATTTAGCTATATGTATGTAAAGACCTTTGACACGATCACATTTGCCCGTGCAGAATGTTTATGCTGTTCTATGTTGTTAAAGTAAATAAATGCTGTTTGTTTTAAAACACATTTTTGGTTGTACCATTAGTTTACTAAGAGTATACAAACAACACGAAACTAATATCACGTGACACACTTGCAGAATTTGAATGTTAAATAAATATGAGGTGCAGTTGCGTATCATGACCACAAGGTGTCAGTAATAGATTTGATAGTAACCCAGCTAACACGATGTTATTCGAAAGTCAGGATAACATTAAGTAATGTTTAAAGAACATTTTTTTGGGAAGGTTTTCGTAATGTTACGAGACTGTTCGTAACGAATGTTATGAAATAACATTGACACTGCTTTCAGGTAACACTGCCAACGACACAAAATGATGAGTTTATTCCTAGTTAATTAGGATCCCTCTTGTAAATGTACTCCATACTATCCTAGTCGCCAATCTCCCGATCCTGCTCTCCTACAGCAGCGGCCTCTTCAATAAACACAAACACACAACTAACCCAATGACATGAGAGTATTCTGGAGATATCAAAAGCTCTGGGTACGCAACAACACAGACACAGGTATGGAGAGGTCACATGAGGTTTATTATAAATGCATCCAAAACTGATACTGAACTTGAAACCCAGAGTGTTTACAACAATTCAAAAGCTCACTTCAGAGGAATGATGGCCCGGCTTCACTGTCAGTTCCACGAAGTTGCCTAGAAAAGAAAAGGGTTGGGTTAAAATGACAGTTTGGAGAAAGCACAAGTAAAAAGGTACGTTCACTTAGATTTGAATGAACATGAGCGTGATTTACCTGTCGTTCCTTTCCTCCTGTGTGAGGCACGAATCTCAGCGTCTCTGTGATGAGGTCTTCCACGTCGCTGGCCTTCACACGTCTGTCCGGTCCATAAACTGCTTCTACAAAACAAAAGAGCTGGAGACAGAGATTAATAACCCTAAAAATAATAGTCTAAACAGCCAAAAACATCATCCCAAAAGCTTTGTTCAAGATAATGCAAATTAAACTGTACAATGCTCATTTGCAGCAGCTTTTTCATTTATGTTAACAATTGAATGAAATTGAATGAAACAGACTTTCCTCGATATGAATTTACATATTTTCATGAACTAAATTAGACAATCTAACTAGATGAGCCTTAAATTACAATATTGGAATACAAGAAATATGAAAATGGCAAATCTAAATATATATATGAATATACAAAAACAGAATTACTGGAAATGATTCTGCAGAGGCCAAGACCCTGAAAAGGCTTTTTTGCTTTCCTGCCTTTAGGCTGTATTGAGCCCAGAGGGAATGTGACCTCAACGTCCTCATTATACGATAGACACTGTCCCCAGCATCGCTCCCGCCAACTGAGCTCAACTAGATCATCTGAAAACATCAACACAATACAGGGGTTTTTTTGGAATTTGCAATTATTTTTTATCTGTTTTCTCCCCAATTTAGAATGGCCAGTTATTTTGAAGCCCCTGTGTGCCAGAGAGGCAAAGACTAGCGGCCACATCCTCTGAAACGTCCTCCGTCAGGCTGCCTGCTTTCTCTTGCTTTGCATCTCCACAGTGAAGCTAACCACACCTGTCGCCTCGGAGGAGACGCGCTTCCGTTTACAATACAGCTGGCTCTCCAGCCACCACAGAAGTCGCTGGTGCGAGGCGAGACAAGAATTACTGATCTGATTGAAACCCTCCTCACCCAACCCTGGGAACGCCTAGCCACAGCTAGCGATGGCACAGACTGGATTCGAACCCGCCATCTCCAGGCTACAGGACACATCCTGCACTTCCAGGCAGTGCCTTGGCTGGATACACCACAATATATGTTACATGTTAAGGAATAGAAATGGAGTCGACCAGGATCATTCTATTGGGAATCGTTATTCATAAAACCTGCTGTTTTCTTCCCATGTTCTTTCTGTATCTGTGCTCCTCTTCTAAGTGCACAGACAATTCCTCTGACTCCCTCACATCGCTGCACGGACGATTTCATTATTTCACAATCAACAGTTCCATTAGAAATCTGCCTTGCTCTCAGAAGGGTTAAAATCTCAAATCTCAATCTCAAATCTCAAATTCCTGTTACATTTTTTTTTGGAACTTTTAGGCACTTTAAATGACTAGTGATAGTAGTGTTAACATATTTATATAAAAAGTTTAATTTTTGCATGACTATCTATATCAGCGTATACTTCTATAAATATATAATCAGTATCATGAAAAATCCGAGCTGTGTATTAAACAAGGTTCTTATCCCAAGATGACACCCTTGCCCCCACCAGGTGCAAAGCGATGAATTTCCTCTCATGAGGAGCCGTGTTCTGTCACCCCAGGAGTGTTGTCCTTGCTCAAGGTAGACAGGCAGCTAAACTCCCTCCTCCTTCTTCACCACACAAGACGTTTGGGCTTTCAGCACGTTGATTTGCAGTGTGGTGGGTGTGAAACTACAACAGAGAAGAAAACACAAATAAAAAAAGACGAATAACAGACCCCTGCTAGACTAGCACGCATACATTTCTACATCGAAGCTAGCGTGGATACAAACGAATGTCATGTGGAGAAGTAACGTGAACATAACGCACACACAGCTAGATAGATGGGGGTGTATATAAAGAGGCTGCGTTAACCTACCTAACTTATTCCTAACTTATACCTTACCATATTCAGGATTTGACCTAAGCTAAGAATTTAACAGGGGTAGAAAACTAACTACATGACTGAGAACAAATGAGCCCGCTAGTTAGCTGGCAAGAACGGAACATTAGCGAACGTTAAGCAAACAAGCTGACTAACTAACACAAAATAATAACTATATAAACAACAACATCACCTAGCGAGAGGAAAAGGTTGATGCTAATTAAATACTCACAAATAACACTTAACCAAGCTAGAACGGAGATCGAGGTGAGATTTGAAGACTTTTTTTTTTGCTGCTGAAAGATGGCTTGTTTTGAAAACAGTCAAAATGGTTACATAGCAACGACACAGAAAACAACGGTCAGCTGTGTTCAGTGACGAGGAGGCGCAAGGTAATATATATTTGTTTTTAAATAGCAGCAATGTACCTTGTACCAGAACAAGCGATCCTCGGCTCACTCACTCAGTGACTGGCTGGAGAAATGCTCTCAAGGCTGCTAGCGGACGGGAAATGCAATCCCCTGGATCTTTTCCTGGTAGAAAATCAGTAGTGGTGTTGGAGAAGCTACAGAAAAGAAAAATAAATAAAAAACAGAAAGAAATATAAAATCAAATCTGCAAACAAATCACACGTGAATCTGCGATTACATCGAAACCTGACGTCATTCATTTCTGAAGATGCTAATGCACACACGTGTTTTGTGATGGAGCACAAAAAAAAATGCAGTAATCTACATTTACATTTGAAATAAAATGAGTAGGGGCTCCGGAGCGGCTCCTCCTGATTCAGCGGAATTGCATGGAGCACCCTGTGTGTGGCGATCGCTGGTTCGAATCCAGGCTGTGCCAGCGCCTCCTAGGCTGGGTGGGGAGGATTGAAGTCAGCCGGGTAATCCTTGTCTCGCCGATCACCAGCGCCTCTTGTGGCGGCCCGGGCGCCTGCCGAGTTGTCAGCGGAACTGTGTTTCCTGCGACACGACCGGTCTGGCTTCGCTGTCGACTCGCAGTATGAAGAGAGGTTGGCTGACGGCACACGCTTCGGAGGACACGCACGCCTGTCTGTGTCTCTCTCGATTCGACACGGGAGCTGCAGCGTTGAAACAAGCTCTTAAAAACAACTGGATATTCCAAACTGGGCGAACATGGGGGTAAAAATAAAAGATAGCAATAGAAGTAGCATACTTACTAAGCTCAGTAAATGCACTTGTAATGGTTCTGTTTGTGGGTGGTGAAGTGGAGAGCCTCCTGCATGGAGTTCACTGAGGTGACCTGCTCCTGTGTACTAGGACACTCGAATCACCAAGAAGTGTATCTAGACCAAAGAAAGAAACTCCATCACTACCAATATACCAACATCTCACCTTTCAGACAGAAAAATGGTTTTTAAACAACAAAAGCAAAGCCCAATCAGTCTATACCATTTGCAAGATAATACAATGCCTTCGTTCCCTGTATTACCCACTCAAAAGGCCAGGCACAAGATTTGCCAACAGAATTCAATATGTAAAGTAAAGTATGAGAACGAAACAGCAGGATTGTCATTGTGTCAATTTTGAGCAATCATTAGGCACTCCTGCATCAGCAAAACATGCTGCTTCATTTTGTTTTAACTTTGTGGTCTCTCTGAGGCAGGAATCATTTGATGAAGAGATACCGATCTTATCAACATTTGAGTACGTCCTGAATTCTAAATAGGGAAACATGGAAGCCACTGTCCACGTACACAGAATGATCTGTACTTTACGATATCTGCTACCCTCTTATTCCTTCCAAACTAAAAAGAGATTGCAATAGCGTCTTATAATTTGTCATCAAATAAGATGCTCAAAGTGAGCTCCAATGTTTTCCCTTCAGGATGTGATTCACTCAGCATCAATCTAGATGAAACGCTGCATGTTAAGTGCTTACACTCAGGGGCTCCTGGCACTGATGCTGGGGGGCACGCAGCTTTTTTATTGACTCACTTTTGGCGCCAAGCTGTCTGCATCTTCTTCATCTGTAATATGAAAAAATGACATATCTGCACACTTTCATAACCACACTTATCTATCAACTCTCTTCAGACCAATACTAGTAATTAAAAAACTATGCAGCACTTTTATTTTCTACCGTGGCCAGGGTCTGGACTTTCCCTGTCACTTTCAAAGCGTGAGGGCTTCCTAACTTTTCGCTGCTTGGTCTCATCCTTGGTTTCAACATTAGACGTCATTTCTGCCCGCTTGGCTCTACCGAGTGCACTGGGGTAGTTTTCTAAAAAATAACAAACCACAATTTTATATAACAATATGAATGTGCATGAAAGCTGTACTTGTTTACTTTAAAAGTATATGTGTAAAATTGAAAGGAGAGGATGCAGGTTGAAACAGGAATTACTCCAAGTCAACTATGGTCTCAGTGACATGTCAAAATTGGCAATAGCAGACCTCAGATAATGTAGTTTAATCTACTATGTAAGGAAGCAATGCATTTGATACATTTTGGTTTATTTCCACAGCGCTGCGTTTCCTTTTAGGAAACCCAAGTCACATGACTTCTCTATCTTGTAACAGTTTGTTTTTACCCACATGGGTCAGAAGATATTTTCCAATCTAACACCTTTGGGACACACCTGTGTTTGTAAAGATCACATTCAACACATCCCATATTCTAAACAATTTCACTACAAGATAAACATGGCTAATTACCTCTTCATTTTCCTCTATCCAGGACTTTGGGACAACCTCTCCTGCCTCTTCATTCAAGAACTCCACCACAGCATAAACTCTGTCAGACATCTGAATGCAAACACTAGTAAAAGTATGAAAAATCTTCAAAACATGCAATGTGAAATATTCATTGGGATTCTACTTTGGCTTTAGTGTTCCTTCCTGTCTGTTTTAAATGACATTGAAGCTCACTGACAGCGTGGTACTAAGCAGCTCTAGGATTGGTTGCAGCTCATATAAATTAAATATATTTCACGTGTGCTCCAATCACACACTAATATGATTGTATGGAATTAAATAATTCACGGCTCTTTCAATGTCTACATTACTTTAATTGACGTGTGTTTCAGAGATCCATTTAAATACTGGAGTTCCAAACACTTAAGCAATTACAGGAAGAAACTGGTTTAGTTCTTGATAAGAACAGGTTTACCCAGCATTCAGCTTGGAAGCCGAACACGCCCTCCACCTCATTGGCAGAGGCACTGTGTTCTATACCAGCATCACCATCACAGGAACTGCCATCTCTCATAACTTGATTCACCAGGAACATTTTCTATATCCTCATTTTCAAAGGAATCATCACTTTGGGTCTCCCTCCCCCCCAGCAGCGTGGAGTAGTGGTTAGGGCTCGCACACGAAACAGGGAAAATAGCTTCAAGTGTAGAAAAGAAAGCGCGCTCTGAGATCACACCAGGGAGTTTAAGCCTTGATTGGAACTCATTCTAATCGTGAGCAGCTGCATATTGGAATGAGTTATACCCAACAGCAGCAAAAACACGAGGGACAATTAAACTCATTAAATTGCTGAATCGAAGGTTGTAATAGGAGACCGATATAGTCAACAATTCGCTTAAATAGAGGGGTGATTTCCCGATGAGGGTTTGTGACGGATGCGAGTGGTGTGTGAATAAATAACAGTCCTGAAACAGTATTTCTCCCACAAAAACAACCGTGTTTATTAAAATAAACCTCCCCTTTACCTGCGAGGGTATCAGGGGAACACAGCTGGCTGCAAAACAAAAATACAAAAACAAACAGAAAGTGTCCACAGTGAAATCCCGAGTGTCCTATGCATGAAAGTGCTTTGTAATCCACACGGGGTGTGCTGATGTTGGTGAAGGGAAGGTAGTGCTCTGTGATCTGGAACTGGCTCCGTGGCTGCAGTCCCGCGCTCCTACTCCGCCTCTGACAACACACAACAAACAACACGTAATCCACAAAAACACAACGCTCCGGCTGGTGTCTCAGTTTCTCAGCGCAAGAGGAGGAACTGACGTAGCTGCTTCCCCTTTGTACCCAGCAAACTCCTCCCTGCAGTCAATGCGTCTCCATGGTTTCTCCACTAGAGGGCTGCCCCGCAGCTGACTGCAATGGAATCGTCCTGAGTACTTGCAGCTACGCGCCCCTCCTAATATGGTCACCTTCCGGTTTCCACCTACCACCGAGGTGGCAGATCTAGGAGGCAGCTTACCTTCCCCCTTACACAGCGCCCTTTCTAATCGGGAGGGAGATTTACAGCATCGATCCTTTCTCTCTCTATCACAGGGTTTTATAAATGAGTCTGTACCAATGACATCGCCCAAGTGTTCTGTAATTACAGATATTATGGAAGCGCACTCACTCTCTCTCTCACTCTCACACACACACACACACACACACACACACACACACACACACACACACACACACACTCTCTCACATACACACACACACACACTCTCCCTCACACACACACATACACACACACACACACACACACACAGACTCTCTCTCTCTCTCTCTCTCTCTCTCTCTCACACACACACACACTCAGAGAGAACACGCAGTCCAGTGGCCACGCCCCCCTGCTCGCGCCGCAGTTCTGACTGAGAGCTCTCAGCTGTCAGTCTCGCGCAGCAGCGTTCAAATATCTTGTCTTTAACCGAATATCTGCAGATCACAGGAAAGCAGAAGTGAGGAAACTACGTATCCTTTATATGTAGGGCTTCTGATTTTCGGTGCTTTACTCCGACTTTTCTACTCTCCTTTAATAAGCTTCTGCTTTGAAATGAAAAAGTCAGACTTACGATTTAAAAGCCAATTTAGTTGTTCCACAGAAAAAAAGAAATTAAATCAATGTTACTATTGAGGCGTTTCTCAGTGTGATTGAGATACACGAATGGCTTAACGAGTATCAACTGAATTCTAAAGGAGAGTCGAAAAGTCGGTGGAACTGGAAAACACAGAAAATCAGAAGCCCTACTTATGAGAAGTGGATACACGCTGTATTGCCCAAATTTAAAAATGGGTACACGCCGTTTACCTGCGTATACCCTCGACTACACCACTTCCGTCTACCACTTCCTTTTTCAACATCAATCAATCAATCAATAAATAAATGAAATCTGTGGTATGTCTTAAAGTTCTCGGTTGCTGGAATGTTCGCGGTACGCTATATCGTCCCACCTATTTAACATGATACACAATAAACCCATATTAGAAAAAATATATAATAATAATAATAATAATAATAATAATAATAATAATAATAATAATAATAATAATAATAATAATAATAACAGTTACCTGTAGCTGTGACTTTCAATCTTGGCTGCCCGTTCTCAAATCACCTCAGGAGAAATTTGAACAACTTTTCACACTCGCGAGCCCCTGGGGAAGCTCGAGCTCCCTGGAGTTGATTGTGATTGGTTAAGAGAAATAACCCATGCGCTGGGTTAAGATCTGTCCCGCTCAGAACGGTAAACAACCCAACAAAGTGACCCAACACACGTAACCCCATGGCTGGGTTACAAAAATAACCCAGCATTTTTTAAAGTGTGATTAAGTGTTAGAAAGCTAAACATTTTGTTTGAATATGTAGAAAGACTAAACATGTATTAGGTCTATATAACCCTGTGCACACCCAGAGTGTTTCACTTTTAAACATTTAATAATCGTGTTTAAATTATAACCACTGCACTTTAATTTGTATTTAGAAAATAAACATCAAGTCGACTTGTTTACGATCTGTTGCAGAAGTTTCCCGGTTTGCAAGTGTCTGCTTTATCTTTTCTGTGTTTCAGTATAGAAACCATCACAATTTAAAATGTTTAGAAACTTGATTATATGAATACTTTACTTCCTGTTGTTATTTATTTTATGTAAGGCTTACAGTTAAGAATGGGTTGATGTTTTATTTCCGTCATGACACAGCAGTTTATTCTGTTACTATTTTTAAAATGTAAGCGTTTGAGATATTCTTTCTATAGCTGTTGCAAACATAGCATGGGTGTCGTTTTTGGGCTACATTGGAAATAGTAACCTATGCGCCAGTCTGTGAATTAATTGACATCAATTAACATGTCGAACAGAATTAAATCATTAGTGCCAAGATTAATGTATTGTATTTGTATGTTAGTATTTCAAAATCTAAGGTCCGAGGTGGTTGCGTTTTATTTGCGTAACATCTCTTTGGATCGTAGTTAATGAGTGGTTTTTCAATGTTACATAAAAAGTAAAACAAAATGCACCGCCGTTTTTCGTCTTATTCCTTATAAAACTTGAGTTGGTCTGCATATGATTATGAAATAAACAAAACAAAATACTATTTTGTGTAGGCTATATAAATATAAATCATCCCCATTTTCAGCACCCCCGTTTTAAATTCGTTCCTCGCCTCTGTATTTACCTGAAAGGAAAATATCACGTAAATACGCGACAACAGTAAAGCGTAATTACGAGAAATGAAATTATCACGTAAATATGTGTTAAAATATATCACGATTTACGTGACACAGTAACGCGTGATTACGAGAAATGAAATTATCACGCAAATACGCAGTTAAAAATATCAATGATATACGCGACACAGTAACGCTGCGGATTACGAGAAATGAAATTATCAATGTAAATACGTGTTATAAATATCACGATATATCGCGACACAGTAACGCTGCGGATTACGAGAAATGAAATTATGACGAAATACGCGGTTATAAATATCACGTATATACGCGGACACAGTAACGCGTGATTACGAGAAATGAAATTATGACGTAAATACGTGTTATAAATATCACGATATACGCGACAAATTACTGGCCAGTCTGTGTCCGATGGAGTGTGAACTACCAATACAATCTCTCATTAAATACCACTATGAACTCCTAACTCACCATGTTTCTATCGTCAGCCAAAGCCTCTGTCTCCTGAATCTACATATGAATGGAGCAATATTACTGAACTGTCCTCGGCTCACTTTGCTGGTGTTGAAAGATGCCGCGTCTGTGCTCCAGTCGAGCTGACAGTCTGTGATTGGCTCTCGCAGTTGCAGGTACAGTATTGGCTGCTTTCGTCGATGCAAAGTATTGATTGGCTGGTTTTGGTAGATAATGAAATTAATTTGGACCAATTGTGTCTTTGTTTAGTTTTTATTGTCCAATAGTGAACTACGCTTAAAAATACAGCAAGTCAAAAGAAAAGCCAGCTCTTGCGCGGATTGATTTTAAATTTGATTCACAGTTGGTGCTGAGATGTTCCAGACGGCATCTTCCCCTAGAACTGGAAGCTGACGGTACTGAATCAATTTAGAATCTGAAACCGGGGGGGCACTGGACCTGAACTGGATGGGCCAGGCTCCCTAAGACCCGCCTGTAAATCTGGGCCTGTCTCGGAGTGAAGAATTTCACTGCCTGAAACAGGGAAACTATCTATACAAGTTAACCGTCTGATTGCGAGATAAGTGTCTGATCGCTTGAACAGGCATTTCAAAACTAGCTGATAGCTTTCAAAACTGTCTGACAGCTTGACTGCAGTCTGATTCGTTAGGTCATTGTTGTATGACTAGAACACCAATCATGAAGTCCATATTTGTTTGACCTCGTTGCCATAGTAACCATGTGCGCTGCACTGAAAAAGTAAATTCACAGTGTGAAATACTGTAAGGAAAATAAAATGCCTTTTTTCATGGTAAATTGCAAGAAGCTAAAAGCAACTTTTATTTTTACTTTCGATTCGCCAATGCCCACCACATACACATTCCAAACACACACTTATTTTTCACAGTTCCCAAAATATTTTTAAGACAGAAAACTCTCTATAGATGGAACACTCCCAACCGCTATATCTCCAATGTAAACCATTTAAAATGTGTGAAGCAGACAAAAAATAAATGTACTTACATATATTCACAGTGAATGCACAGGTAGCGTTGTAGCATTAGCTACATGAATGCAGCATAAGTAATTTGATGCCTGCTGCTCTTAATTGAGTATCAGAATACCTGGCCAGGTAAAGTTAATTCTCTATTCAATTGCTAATAAGTCATTTTGTCCCTCGTTTTTAAAGTGGGCCTTTCAGATTCATAAGATAAAATTAGGTGAAGCTATATCACCTATATCAGTTTTTGGTAAGGGGTTTATCTCTGCACTGGTCTCTCTCTTATTGTTTTAACTGAATGATCTTTTCCTTAATTTCCACATGGAAATTCTAATTATATTCAGGTGTTTTGCAAATTGCCTTGGCAAAGGGCTTATTGAGCTTGATTTATCATTATGTCTTTAAGTATCTTAACTGGGAGCTCTTTAAATACGGCTATTACTTCCTGTGAAGGGGGCGTGGGTTCTTTTTTCTGGGGTGATTTTTTTTTCGGGTGTGGTTTTTGTGGATGCAGAGTGTTTGGAGGAAGGAGCAGGGTTTTTTTGAAGAGGAAGGTTGCTTGTCTGTAAAGGAGAGACCGGGAAGCAATAATCTTTTGGTTGTTAGAAACCGTGTATTTTCTCTAATCTGCCATTTTCCAGTTTGAAAGTAACCAGTTATCTAATCTCCTGCCAAATTGAAACTATCCACATCATTCAAATTGTTTATTTTTATCCTAAGAGCAACAACGGTGACTAATCCATTTATTATCCAAATCATCACTTTTTGTCTCCTTACCTGGTTGGAAACTTCAAGCTCTACAGGACCAAAGAAGAACTGGGTGAGATCCCCTAATGGGGAGGAATCTTATTTTTTGCTGCTGGATTACCTGGGCTGTTCTGACTGTTTGGGATTATTATCCTTTTTGTTTATTTATCGGGGTTTAACGAGCACCCTGCACAGAAGTCTCATCTTTGTTTATTTATCGGGGTTTAACGAGCACCCCGCACAGAAGTCTCATTTTTGTTTATTTATCGGGGTTTAACGAGCACCCCGCACAGAAGTCTCATTTTTGTTTATTTATCGGGGTTTAACGAGCACCCCGCACAGAAGTCTCATTTTTGTTTATTTATCGGGGTTTAACGAGCACCCCGCACAGAAGTCTCATTTTTGTTTATTTATAGGGGTTTAACAAGCACCCCGCACAGAAGTCTCATTTTTGTTTATTTATCGGGGTTTAACGAGCACCCCGCACAGAAGTCTCATTTTTGTTTATTTATAGGGGTTTAACAAGCACCCTGCACAGAAGTCTCATCTTTGTTTATTTATCGGGGTTTAACGAGCACCCCGCACAGAAGTCTCATTTTTGTTTATTTATCGGGGTTTAACGAGCACCCTGCACAGAAGTCTCATTTTTGTTTATTTATCGGGGTTTAACGAGCACCCTGCTCAGAAGTCTCATTTTGTTTTTTTGTTCTCATTTTGTTCTGGCTCAGCTGCATTCTCAATATGGACCTGATATAACAGCTTGGGACTTTTAAAGTATTAGTGGTTGTTGTTATTGTTGTTTCATGGACTTTTTTCTATAAGGACTGCCTGATGGACTCATTGGTAAACACTTTAATCAACAATGGCTATGTTGATTAGGCTGTACATTACTGAAAGCTTTGATATGTCCTATATGACTGTTATTAATCCATGTTCTGGTAAACATTCTGACTGGTCGAAATGCTGTCTGATTAAAACCCATGTACACCAAATGTTTGCTACATCTGTCTACAAGTATAATATTCCATGCATATTCAATAACATCTGCTATTTGAATTCTGGTGTTGCCTTCTGGTTTAATTTTCTTCCTATTTTCTATGTGTTGTAAACAATCCTGCCTTACCCAGCAATTTCTTGGTTCTGTTACGCAATCCTACTGCTTTGGAGATTTATATTGTTCAGGGTAGTTTATTTGTATTTCCGTCACAAAATACTAGTTATTGGATGTTGCTTAAGGATTGGGTTTGTTAAAGCGTCACCAAACCAGCGAGAACACAGTATTACATTTTAAGCAATTAGTAAATACAAAGTCAGTCAGTTACTTACCATTGCCTAGTTAGTATCCTCTTGTCTCCGCTCCACCTTACACAGGATAAAGTGTCGGGGCTTGCAGTTATATAGTCATGACACTCCATAAAATCATACATATCTCTTCAAACGATAGCAATTTTAAGCTTTTGTCAGCATTTGGCCAGCTGTGTGGGTACTATTGTAGGCAGTTAATATATTCTAAAAAGCAATAAATTAAGGGACCTCCAAAAACTGTAGGGGATAAAGAGATGCCTTCGATTGTTGGGGTAACGCTGTCAAGATCCCAGTGGGACCTCTACAATAAACAGTGTCCTATTATAATGTACAAACCCATTTTCAATATCGCTCTCTGAAAACGATGGCGGATTTAAACGTTGCAACAAGCCAAAAATAGACCACATTCCAGACTGTTCAAAGTTCATAAATCGTGTTTGTTCAACATGAGTGAATGACTTAATACTGGGAATCTCTTCTTAGAAAGATAGTGTTTATTAAGCATGCAACAAAATAAGTTTGAAAATCACACAAAAGTTACACAATTAATATCACATTAAAAGCATGACAATGAGAACTAAGGTTTTAAACAACAATTTACCAAATAAATATTAGTACATACTGACACTACAACAAAGGATCACACAATACCTGAATAGATATTTTATTATTATTTATTTCTTAGCAGACACCCTTATCCAGGGCGACTTACAATTTGTACAAGATATCACATTGTTTTTACATCCAATTACCCATTTATACAGTTGGGTTTTTACTGGGGCAATCTAGGTAAAGTACCTTGCTCAAGGGTACAGCAGCAGTGTCCCCCACCTGCAATAGAACTCACAACCCTCCGGTCAAGAGTCCAGAGCCCTAACCACTACTCCACTGTTACTCTGCACTGCTAAGAGTATGGTTACCTAGCCTGGAAAGCAGTCACTTTCAGCATTCTGTTACCTTGTGTTTCTCTGAGTGTCAGGGCCCCCGACCTTGATGGATAAATACTGAAAGCTGAGGGCTCCTGGTGCAGTCTTGTGGTTTCTTTGAATCTGAGCGAGCAGGGATCAGAGGGGTGGCCAGAGATCAGAAATCAGGGAGCGGGTATCCAGCAATCAGAGGGGCTCAGCGGAGCAGTCAGGAGATCAGCGGGGCAAGGAGCTAATGTTTACAGTCGGCTTTTATACTTTTCAAACAAAGAGATTATTTGAATTTCCCGCTGCATGCTCAGATTGGCTATTTTGTGGCTGAATGGGCTTGAAACCTTGATTGATCACTCCCCCCTTCCTCTGCTGATTAGTTTATTATTATAATCTGGAAAGGGGAAACTTTTAAAATTCCCATTATTATTTTACTTGTAATGAGTTTGAAATCAGTATGATGTGAAATTTGTCTTAAATCTCTAAATCTTTAAGCTAATTTAAAGTGGTAATTTTTCTCTTTTTCAGACTCTGTGTTAATCCACCTTTCTCTCACTAGACTGGGTAATTCAATCGCAGAGACAGGTTTGTTAGCCTGTTGTTTCCCAAGGTGTTAGATCGATGGTTATCGCTAGGCAAAGCTAGACAAATTAGATTAAAGTTAATTCAATTTAGCTTTCTGTTAAAATATACAATATCCATGACATTTGCAATATACAGTATTTCTGATGACAGACTGTATGACCTACAATACCAATCAGTAAATATTAGAATATACATTTCAGTGAAATCTGATTCAGAAGATATTACGAGATCGTAATTCTTTATCAATTTGTTTGTTAATTATATTTCTTTTAATTCAAATCCATGGTAGAGAAACTTAACCCCACTTCACTTGTTCATATTCACTCCAGCCCCTTCACTCAATCTCTTAGATCGCTATCGATCCTCCCTCTGTATACTTGTTAAATCACTCCCATATAATATGATTCCAGCCCCTTTGTTAGTTGAAACAATGTGCTAGATATCGTACACCCCTTTATATTTCACAAACACCAGCCTTTCTGCAAACATGCATTCATTCCATTCCCCAAGTATCTCTTCAGTGTCTCTTTTCTATTCTATTTTCATGATGAATTCTCAATTTGTTTCGCAGTGTTGATCCCTGGGGTGATGACTTTGGCCGTTCTGTTCAGGCCTTTGTTCAATAAGAAAAATCCTCTTCACATTGAGATGTACTTTCCTGGTCAGACAACTCAGCCCATCATTAACTCATCGATTGTTAACTTTTCCTTTCTTCGTTGAAGAAGTCCTTCAGCTATATCTCAGTTTTCTTCCATGTGTGTTGAATTATTGAAGTGTTTTTGCTGGTTTAATTGGAGCTGGTGTTTTCAAGTTCTTCTGAGCTCCTCTCTCTCACTCTGTGAGTCAATTTAACTCTAACAAAGACTGCTCTCTCCTGTGACCTTGAGATTTGTTTTTACACACTTACTCACATATCTGTATCTCATTGCTTCAAAACAAGATTGGGTTCCCATACATCTGGAGATTCGAGGGAGGCACCTGGTTAAGCAGTGGGACTCCGTTTTATCACCTGTCTCCATGGTTACCACACTAGTTCAACTCTCTAAATCAATTTATTGTACAGGTCAAAGGTGCTGGTGCCATTAAACACACGTTTAACCCTTTAACTACTCTACAGTTACAAATGTTGGCAGCTCCCAGGGCTGCTTGATTCCCTGGCTATATCACCATATTAAAGATAAGGGGAGAGTAGAGAGAGAGAGTAGAAAGGGCAGGGTCAAGATGGGGGGGAAGTAGGTGGTAGGGAGGAGAGAGGTAGACTAGGGAGGACAGGGGAGGAGACAGGGAGAGTAGAGAGGGCAGGAAGTAAAGAGGGAGAGGAGAGAGGGCAGGGAGAGTAGAGGTTAGGGGAGGCGAGAGGGAGAGGAGGGAGGATGGGGATGGGAGAGGAGAGGAGAGTAGAGGTTAGGGGAGGAGAGAGGGCAGGGTGGAGAGAGGGAGAGTAGAGAGGACAGGGTGGAGAGAGGGAAAGGAGAGAATGCAGGGAGGAGGGAATGGACAAGAGAGGGAGAGTATAGAGGGCAGGGTGGAGAGAGGGAGAGTAGATAGGGCACATAGGAGAGGGAGTGTGGGATATGGAGGGGTAGGGATGAATAAATAAATAGAGAGGAGATAGATACAGAGAGGGAGGGGGAGAGGGATACAGGAGAAATATCTAAAGAATGTTTTACTTTGTAACTTGGTAAGGGTAAAATGTCAGAGGGAAGGGAGAGAAAAGCAGGGAGAGGAGGGAGAGAGGAGAGCAGAAGAGAAGTAGAGAGAAGGAAAGGGATATGAATATGGAGAGAGGTGGAGGGGAAAGAGAGAGGCAGACAGGAAGGGAGGTAGGAAAGGGGGTGTAGAGAAATAGAGGGGGGGTCTCAGGTTAAGAGGGTGGAAGAGAGGATTTCTTACCAGCCCAGAAGAGTGTCAGTGAAAGTGAAGAGGAGATTGTCTGAGTTGTTTGAATAGTTTCCTGGTTCAGACAGCAATGTGTGTTTAATCTGCAGTGCTGACAGGGTCCGGGTCAGGGGACTCCAGCACAAGGGCTGTTTTCCCATCCCAAGTCCAGAAGAGTGGATAGAGTTTCTCATTGGGATTGAACTCCATGTCCGTGAAAGTGTAGATGTGAGATCTGGTCTCCACATTGTAAAAGGAGAGCTGCCCTTCCTCATAATCCAGATACACCCCCAGATGCTGAGGCTTCAGGCTCAGGGGGATGGGAATCTCGGGGTCAGTGATAGCAGTGAACTCATCTCTATATGCACACCACCTCACAGTCCAGTAACCCAGCTGAGGGGTCATGCTGAACTCACCCTTCCTCTCGGCAGACTCTCTGATGACTCCTAATCTCCACCATGTATTCCCCCCCACCAGCACCTGCCAGTAGTGTCTTCCTGAGGTGAAGCCCTCCCTGCCCAGCACACAGAACCAGTCATCAAATCTCTCTGGATTGTCAGGGAGATCCTGCTGTGTCTCTCCCTTTCTCACTTGTTTCCCATCCACAGACAGGGTGAGCCAGGGCTGGGCTGTATCAGGGTCCAGAGTCACATCAACTGTGGAGCAGAGACATTATTATTATTAGTAGTAGTAGTGGTCCTATTTAAGGTCCGTTTGAGGGACTACACCAACTGTCCAAAGACAACTGGAAAAAATTGTAATTAGCACCCTTGAGGGTGCTAAAAAAAGACGTACCTTAACTATTTTAAAGAAAGAACCAGTCAAAAAGACTGTAAATAAATAAATAAATAAATAAAAACAACACCAGCACTAATACAACCATGCTTTTTACCGTGGTATACTGTGCACTTTTTTATTATTATAAAGTTACAATACATTATCATTTATTTCTTACCATCTGCCATTGCTCAGCTCAAATCCATGTGTATTTTTTTTACAGGGAAATAATACCAGAAAACATCAAATTATGAATATTGTGATTTATTATGTTTACCAGAATATTTACACTTTTAAAAAATGCAGAAAGATTGTGCTTCACTAATTAGCTCAATTATATGACGAGTTGAAAACTGCAAAGTTCATGAGCAGCACAGAGCAGAATTCTCCATAGAGGCAGAACTCTCAGACCCCTGGTTTGCCCACCCCACAAATAGCCATACATGTGAATGGGGTTTGAATCATGGAATTATGGGTAACAAAAATGAATAGCCTATCAGCATTCTTTACATTTTTGTGAACCATTTCAGAATGTTCAATTTAAAACTAAATAGCTGCACAACAAAAATATCATCATTGTTATTTTTCAGAATCTTATTAGTGTGTAGGAACGATTTGCGATCCTAAGGAATATCACAACCCTATCAGCATCATGCATATCCTTATTTAAAACAGAACACGTGTGAAGAGTCAGGCAGGTACACAGCTGGAAGTGTGACGCAATCCTCACGCTGTGTTTTGCCGTCATCTTTAATCCTCAGTTGATTTATGACAAAGATATGTGAAAAACACTAAACAGTGTTCATAACACTTCACACCAGATAGAAATAACAGAAATTAACCCTTTGCAGTCCATTTATTAATTGTCAGTCAGGCTCGCCAGGTCTAATTTATTTTCACACGCGCAGTTAATTTTAGACGCGCTGTTTAAAAGTATTTTTTTTCCACAGTCAAACGGGTTTAAATGGCCCTGCATATCAACAAAGCACTCACCCTTTCGTTCGCTATAGCTTTCACATATGCTAACAAATAAATAATAATAATAATAATAGTTGTACATACCAATCAATCATCTCCTGATGACTCGTTTTATCACCAAACTCCTCAATAATGCAATCCAAGTCATTATTTTATTGCTATAACATCTTGAAAAAGCTCTGCAAATGTCTGTGATAGTCTCTGTGCGCTGATACAGTAACACCCAGCTTGTTTCCTTATGACCACCCCTATCTGATGCCAGGGGCAAGTATGACTATTCATGAGAGATGCCTTTTTTTTTTTTATCGGCTTGTCTCTGCTCCTTTCGCTCCCACTCGGCCATTGAATGGTTTTCTCGGCTTTTTCTGTAGAAAAAACGACTTTTTTGCGTTTTTTGGATGATGTCGGACAGGGTCCGACAAAGGACCTGATAGGAATAATTGCAATGTCGGACCTAGTCCGACAATGGACCGCAAAGGGTTAATAATAAATCAACGAGCATATCAGCCTCTAGCAAACAAGTAGTAAAGTGAACCAGTACCTGATGCAGCAAGAATCCATTTCCAGACTAGAAGAAAGAAAGAGCTGTCATTCATCTTCCCCGGGGACATCAGCACAAGGTCTTTGTATTCCAATGACCAGAAGAATGGATAGAGTTTCTCATTGGGATTTAACTCCATGTCAGTGAAAGTGTAGATGTGAGATCTGGTCTCCACATTGTAAATGGAGAGCTGCCCTTTCTCATAATCCAGATACATCCCCAGCTTCTGGGGCTTCAGGCTCAGGGGGAGGGGGGTCTGGGGGTCAGTGAGAGCAATGAACTCATTTTTGTCTTCATCTCCATCCCACCCCACAGCCCAGTAACCGTGTTGGGGGTTCATACTGAACTCCCCCTTCCTCGGTGCAGTCTCTCTGCTTACTCCTAATCTCCAGAATGTATTCTCTCCCACCCCCAGCTCCCAGTAGTGTCTCCCTGAGGTGAAGCCCTCCCTGCCCAGCACACAGCGCCTGTAATCAAATCTCTGGGGATTGTCAGGGAGATCATGTCGTGTTCTTCTCACTTGTTTCTCATTCACAGGCAGGATGAGCTGGGGGTGTGCTGCATCGAGGTCCAGAGTCAAACTGTCAGCTGTGAAAAAGAGAGGAGACAATAATAATAATTTAATAATAATAATGATAATAATAAGTGAGTGTTTATAGACATGGAACCTTAACAAAATGTAGCTTACTTTGTTTGGTTTAATATTCCCCATAATATAAAGTCTGTAAAATGAATAGAGGTTGAAACAATGTATCTCTGCAATGGTTAATGTTTACTGGACACCACCTGCATTGAACTTTATTTAGAGAATCATGGAATACAGCTGTGTACCAGTTATGAATAAACTATTTCAAAGTGTGCTCTCTGTATCAGTTATATGGCCATAGGTTAAAGTGTTTGTAGCGAAAAGGTTATTTTTGACTGGACAACGCTAGCAAAGAAAATGAAACACCTTATCATCTCCGATTTACACCAGACATGGTTATTGGGGTTGTTTCAGGAAAACAAGCTCACATTTACAGACTAGTGGGAGGTGTCATTGTATTGGAATTCGCAGTGCAAATTCAAAAAGGTATACAATTGAAAATAAAATAAAGGAAGTTACAACTTAACAATAAAAACCCCACAAACAAAAAAAACAAAATTAGCAAGAAAAGGTCAAGGTCCACTTCGTCGGTGCAAAATTTCAGGAAGGTAATATTTTTGATTTGCTTTGAAAAAATCAAAACCTAAAATAAATAGCGGGAGTTGAGTTTTGGTTTGCTGCAGCATACATGCAAGGGTGCAAGAATCAAAATAACATTGTTTTTGTGAAATGTAAATGTCACCTGTACAATGCATTCTGCTCCGTCTTCATTGACCTATTTTAATACTGTATACATACATATATTTATTTTCAATGGCAAAAACTTTGTTAAAGTAACATTCAGGTTTGTTTGCTAAAGGTTAGGAAATAGCACGTTAAGGTAGCCGCTCAACCTTAACTCTGCATCCTTATGTGTATGCTTCCTGTCACACTTGACATCACATATGACATTATAAATGACATCACTAAGCACATGATACAGTCTCCCTGCAGACTGGCCATACGGACCCAACACTGGGAAATCATAGTCCTTGTGATTGGTAACATGTTCAGTAACTGCAATGTTTGCTGTCAAAGTGTGCTTTAACGAACAACAGAATTGCTTTATTCAGAAATGTGTAATTCATGTTAAGGTATGTAGAGAAAACGAATGGGACATGCAATATGTCAAACCCTACATGTATGTTAACATGTTCTGTTACAATTAGCACTGTATTGTATATTATTGATTCATGTATGCTGTGGTACACAAAGCAGTGTTTTATGTCTCTTGTAAGCATAATATCCACACATTTACAATCCACCTCTTGTTTATGTACTTCATTGAGTACCTTAAATTTTCACAATGCTGAACTGCAGAAATCTGCAATTGGCTTCAAGCATAACAGTATGTTAGCAAGCATTCATAGTGAACTGTAAAGTTTGAAAGAAGAATGGTTAATCACAGTGCAAGCATACACACACTGCAGAAAATGCAGCGACTCCTTTTGCCACGTGAAACAATGCAGTTAATACAAGAAAGCCAATGTTGCAGATTCCAGGTCAGAAAATATTGCAATTTTTGGTAGGAATAAACATATATAATGCATTCTTGTCTTTACAAAATCATTTTTATTTCGGAATATTCTTTTAAAAAACTGTAAACCGGAGCATATTATCATTTATGTCTTGTTGTCAGCCAACATTTTGTTATGATTAAACTTTGCTAAATGTGGATATCAGTGAGTACCTCTGAAAGAAATCTATGTATGTGCAGATGTTCTTTCTCATCAGGTCCGTAACAGGGGAACATCATGCTGTACTGTCCCTACAGATTATAAATTGCACTGTATAGTATCTGTACCGCTTGAGATCGGTGCAGAGGATGGAGGATGCACAGGCTGCCCTTCGAATTGGTGATATCATGGGGCAAGGTCTTGGTCTCAGTTCAGCTCCTCCTACATGGCACAAGGCAGCCCCAGCTCAACGGAGGAAACTGGTAGTCAATGAGGTGCAAAAGCAGGAGGAGAGGATGAGGTGCATAAAGGCCGTTTCCCAGGCCAGGCAGAGAGAATGGATGAGATGGGAGAGTGTGGAACAACGCAAGATTGGCTGGCAAGACCTATGGTCAATGGAACAGAGCAGGATCAGTTTCCTCATCAGGTCAACATATGATGTTCTCCCATCACCACAGAACCTAAACCTCTGGGTAGGAGAGGATCCCTCATGTCCTTTGTGTTCACCACCTGCAACATTAAGGCACATTTTGACAGGATGTAAGGTGGCTCTTAGTGAAGGACGGTTTACTTGGCGCCATGACCAGGTGCTGCTAATGTTTGGCCTTAGCATTGGAAGACAATCGTAACATGACCAATAAGTTGCCACCTGTTCCATCAAAACATTACACACAAAAGAGAACATTCCTCCGCCCAGAAGAGCAACCATCAAGAAAAGGCATTAAAACCAATCTTCGCCCAGGACAACTGGAAGCTGCTAGAGACTGGAAAATGTTGGCAGATGTTGGTCAACGGCTTATTTTTCCACCTGAGATTGCCACCACAAACCTTCGACCAGATATTGTCTTGTGGTCTGGATCAGTATGCCTTGTTCACCTGGTAGAGTTAACAGTGCCATGGGAGGATGCTGTAGATGAGGCATATGAGAGGAAAAAACTGCGGTATGTTCAACTAGCCACTGAAGCGGAACAGCGAGGATGGAGAGTCCGTGTTTACCCAGTGGAGGATTTCGAGGATTTGTGGCACACTCTACAACCCGGTTTCTCAGAGACGTCGGATTCAGTGGCCAAGAGTTGTGTCGCACAGTGAAGAACTTATCTGAAGCAGCAGAGAGGAGCAGCAACTGGCTGTGGTTGAGACAGAAAGATTCTGGCTGGGGATCTCAAGTACAATAGAAAGAAATGCTGATGTACGGGTGAGTAAGCTGGGCTGAGTTGAGTGGGGGACTGAGGGGGGTGATGCTGGGTCACCAGAATCATCGTCGAGCCCTCTTGAGGTGTCGTGGGCTAGTCGACGAAACACCGAGGATGGAAGGTGCCCACTTGAAGACCCCAGATATGTACCCTACTTAGCTCAATCCAGACGGTTGGCATGCTGATGCGCTGGGGAGACCGCACTGTGGTTGATCCCCGGAGCCAGCATCACAGCCGTTGTGTGTGCTGATGCGCTTGGGAGGCAATAAGCTGATCCCTGGAGCCAGCATTACACTTCAGCCATCAACACCAGACAGAAGGATATCTACATCATCATATGGAAGGAAGCGCAAATGGATGGAGACACAGATGGATCACATTAGTTTACTGTAAAGCTATGTCTTAGTTGGTGCTTATCTTGGCGAGAGCCGAGTTCAAATGAGCATGAAGTTTTAACATCTACTCTCGTGTAATGGAAATCTTTGCAACAAAGTTCACACCAGTGAATGACCCTCTCTCTCTCTCTCTCTCTCTCTCTCTCACAAAGATGAAGGTCATGCTGTCGAAGGCAGTCTTGCAGAATTATATATACCTGTCACCTGGGATATGCATACCTGCGCTCGAGTTCACAAGAACTATGGAGTATAAACAGTAATAAAATAAACAGTCTGCATCCCGCCAGCTCTGAGAAATGCCAAACTAAAATAAACTGTGTCTAAAATAACTGAAATCGTTCTTGGTCTTTTTTTATTGCCAAGTATCAATAAACAATTACTCATTTAGTGGGTCAATCAATATATGTTTTATTTAAGTAAGCTTAAAACTTAAATGCGGTAGAATAAATAGGAATTTAAGTGTTTGTTGTCTGGTTTAATGCATATTGATCTAAAGTTATACTATGTTTAAAAAAAATTGTTTAGAAAACAGAAAAAGAAGTGTTAAAAAAAGTCATAATTTGCTAAAATTGTTAGTAGTTTTTAAAATTGAAACTACCACTTGTGAATAATAACTCTTCTACAAGCTTATGAACTAAAAAAAAAACAAAAAACATTTTGCACACAAATTTTACGCAAGAAATGAACACAAAACAACCATCTGGAGCTTTAAAATTGTATTTCTTTTTTACATTCCCATAGCCTTCTACAACCATGAGGCAGCACACTATAAGGAATTTTGTAATAGTTTTTTTTTTGTATTAGAATTAGTTATTCTTTTATAACGTGACTTTCTGAAACAAATGGAACTCAGGGCTGGGTGTGGTTTTGCATAGAGGGTGGGTTAATCTTACTGATAAGAACATAAGAAAGTTTACAAACGAGAGGAGGCCATTCAGCCCATCTTGCTCGTTTGGCTGTTAGTAGCTTATTGATCCCAGAATCTCATCAAGCAACTTCTTGAAGGATCCCAGGGTGTCAGCTTCAACAACATTACTGGGGAGTTGGTTCCAGACCCTCACAATTCTCTGTGTAAAACAATGCCTCCTATTTTCTGTTCTGAATGCCCCTTTATCTAATCTCTATTTGCGACCCCTGGTCCTTGTTTCTTTTTTTTAGGTCAAAAAAGTCCCCTGGGTCGACATTGTCTACACCTTTTAGGATTTTGAATGTTTGAATCAGATCGACGCACAGTCTTCTTTGTTCAAGACTGAATAGATTCAATTATTTTAGCCTGTCTCCATATGACATGCCTTTTAAACCCGGGATAATTCTGGTTGCTCCTCTTTGCACTCTTTCTAGAGCAGCAATATCCTTTTTGTAACGAGGTGACCAGAACTGAACACAATATTCAAGGTGAGGTCTTACTAATGCATTACTTCCCTTGATTTAAATTCAACACTTCTCACAATATATCCGAGCATCTTGTTGGCCTTTTTTATAACTTCCCCACATTGTCTAGATGAAGTCATTTCTGAGTCAACATAAACTCCTAGGTCTTTTTCATAGTTCCCTTCTTCCATTTCAGTATCTCCCATATGATATTTATAATGCACATTTTTATTGCCCGCATGCAATACTTTACACTTTTCTCTATTAAATTTCATTTGCCATGTGTCTGCCCAGTTCTGAATGCTGTCTAGATCATTTTGAATGACCTTTGCTGCTGCAACAGTGTTTTCCACTCCTTCTATTTTTGTGTTGTCTGCAAATTTAACGAGTTTGCTTACTATACGAGAATCTAAATCATTAATGTAGATTAGGAATAGCAGAGGACCTAATACTGATCCCTGTGGTACACCACTGGTTACCTTGCTCCATTGTGAGGTTTCTCCTCTAATCAGGACTTTGTTTTCTACATGTTAACCACTCCCTAATCCATGTGCATGCATTTCCTTGAATCCCTACTGCGTTCAGTTTGAGAATTAATCTTTTATGCGGGACTTTGTCAAAAGCTTTCTGGAAATCTAAATAAACCATGTTGTATGCTTTGCAGTTATCCATTGTCAATGTTGCATCCTCAAAAATGTCAAGCAGGTTAGTTAGACACGATCTCCCTTTCCAAAAACCATGCTGACTGTCTCGCAGGATAGTGTTACCATGTAGGTAATTTTCCATTTTAGATTTTATTATAGTTTCCATAAGTTTACATATAATAGAAGTCAGGCTTATTGGTCTGTAGTATTGTACCTGGTTCGGTTTTGTCCCCCTTTTTGTGGATCGGTATTACGTTTGCAATTTTCCAGTCTGTCGGTACAACCCGTGTCAAGAGACTGTTGCATGATCTTTGTTAGCGGTTTGTAAATAACTTCTTTCATTTCTTTGAGTACTATTGGGAGCATCTGCCCCAGGGGATTTGTTTATTTTAAGAGCTCCTAGTCCCTTTAACACTTCTGCCTCTGTTATGCTAAAGTTATTTAAAATTGGATAGGAACAGGTCGACATGTGGGGCATGTTGTCCGTATCCTCCTTTGTAAAAACCTGTGAAAAGTAATCATTTAATATATTTGCTATTTTTTTCTTCATCTATGATTTTGCCATTTGTTTCTCTTAGACATTTAACCTCCTCTTTGAATGTTCTCTTGCTGTTGGAATTGGTTTTAGCCCCCTTAGCAATATTGATTTCTATCTCTCTCTTGGTGTTTCTAACTTCCTTTTTGACTTGTGTTTGCAGTTCCAAGTACTCTTTCTGTGTACTTTGTTTTTGGTCCCTTTTAAATGCACTGTAAAGTGCCTTTTTTCACTGAATTTTTTTTTAATTGATCTATTAAACCATTTTGGCCATTTTGTTTTAGATTTGTCTACTTTTGGGATGTAATTGTTTTGCGCCTCTAGTACTACATTTTTTAAAAAAAAACAGCCATCCTTTTTCTGTGGATGTTTTCTCTATTTTACTCCAATCTACTTCTGTTAGTCTCTGTTTCATACCTTCATAGTTTGCTTTTCTAAAATTGTAAACCTTAGCTTTAGTCATTACTTTTGGGGTTTTAAAAAATACTTCAAATGAGACCATGTTGTGGTCTGAGTTTGCCAATGGCTCTCTGACCTCTGTTTTAGTTATTCTGTCTTTGTTATTTGAAAAGACTAAATCAAGGCATGCCCCCCCTCTAGTCGGTGCCTTGACAAATTGCGTTAGGAAACAGTCATTTGTCATTTCCACCATTTCAATTTGGTCCGTCATGCACCCCACCGGGTTCTCCCATTTTATACGGGGGAAGTTGAAATCCCCCATTAGTATGGCTTCTCCTTTTTTACATTCATTTCTAATGTCATTGTATAACAGATTATTTTGCTCAGCGTCTGAATTTGGCAGTCTATAGCATGCTCCTCTTATTATGCCCTTTGAATTTTTGTCCATTATTCTGACCCATATTGATTCTGCATTGTTTTCTTTGTCCAGATTTAACTCCTGGGCTTCCAGACTATTTCTTATGGAATTCTAATGCATTGTGAGGGGTCATGTGTTTTTGGAGAAGCAAAAGGAATGTCTTTGTGTATAGGAAGGAGGGGTCTTAAATGACGTCATTACAAGAGTGTGTTTTGGAAGCTACAAAACTGAAATAAATCTGTTGTTTGGAGTTCAGTACTTAATCTCACTGAAGTCCGGGGCTCGCAACTCCATTTTTATTTTTTTATTTTTTTTAAGCTCAGATCACCACTACCACCCCTGCGAAGAGTGTGCCATCAGCCGCCCGGCCAGTCTACAGGGGTCGTAGGTGCGCGGTGAGCCGAGGACACCTTTGCCGACCTAAGCCCCACCCCCCCCAGGCAGCGCTCCCTGGGAGCTTCCGTCCTCAGTCGGCAAAAGGAATAACCTGGACTTGATCCCGCGACGTCCAGGCTATAGAGCGCATCCTGCACTCCAAGTGGAGTGCCTTTACTAGATGTGCCACTCGTGAGCCCCATAAACATATATTTGACATCAATAATATAGTTTAGCAGTTTTATTTCCCCTACAACACGGTACATATGATCAATGAAGCTGTTGCACGGTCATCTTTGTTTTCCAGAATTCCCGAATTCAGTTAATCAGCTCTAGACGTGTTTTGATTCATTTAAGGATTCAGGATTTGCATGCTGGATAGATGTTTTAGAGTTAGTTTGGTTAAAAACGTTTGCTTTTTTAAAGAATAAATTCATAAAAACGAAAATGGGCAGACTAGACCACAGCAGAGTGATTTTGAGAATAGGCAAAAAAAACATTGCCAGGCCAAAGGAGGTTGAGGAGGGAACTGTATTGTTTTCAATTAATTTTTAAGAAGTGGTCTGTGGATTTTTTCATAGTGGGTGAACAGATCAATAATTATACCGGTAAAAAAAAGTGTTCATTTGTACTGCTGTGGTATTTTGCATGTGTTTATGAAACAGCAGCTACAATATCAGTCTCTTACATTAGTAGGGTTATTCAAAATACAATTGGCCTTTTAGTATTACTGTCTATTTGCATATTTTAACTACATTTTTTTTTAAATTTTTAATAGTCGACAATTAATTTTACCCCTTTTTTCTCCCAATTTGAAATATCCAATTGTAGCTTAAGCTCATCTCACTGCTACCACCCCTGCGCTGACACGGGAGCGGCGAAGACGAACACACGCTGTCCTCCGAAGTGTGTGCCGTCAGCTGATCGCTTCTTTTCACACTGCAGACTCACTGTGCAGCCAACCCAGAGCTACAGCATTGGAGGACAAGGCAGCTCTGGGCAGCTTACAGGCAAGCCTGCAGGTGCCCGGCCAACATACAGGGGTCGCTGGTGTGCAGTGAGCACAATTTAATATGTTAAAGTAACATTATTCAGCAGCTTTCATTCGACTTTATGATGACACATTAGTTCATTCTATTTCACCAGAGCTGTATGTAAAAGTGTAACATATAGTATATACCTGGAATATGCATCCTAATTGAAGAGAACAGGAGAGAGTGAAAGAGATGAGCAGAGGAGAGGTAGTGTGGAGAGAGGGATAGGGTTAGTGTTAGGGTTTGAACAGAGGAGAGGTAGTGTGGAGAGAGGGAGAGGATGAGGATGGGGTTAGGGTTAGGGTTTGAACAGAGGAGAGGGTTAGAGTTAGGGTTTGACCAGAGGAGAGGTAGTGTGGAGAGAGGGAGATGATAGGGTTATGGTTAGGGTTTGAAAGGGGGAGAGGTAGTGTGGAGAGAGAGGGAGGATAGGGTTAGGGTTAGGGTTTGAACAGAGGAGAGGTAGTGTGGAGAGAGGGAGAGGATAGGGTTAGAGTTAGGGTTTGAACAGAGGAGTAGTGTGGAGAGAGGGAGAGGATAGGGTTAGGCTTAGGGTTTGAACAGAGGAGAGGTAGTGTGGAGAGAGGGAGAGGATGGGGTTAGTGTTAGGGTTTGAACAGAGGAGAGGTAGTGTGGAGAGAGGGAGGATAGGGTTAGGGTTTGGGTTTGAACAGAGGAGAGGTAGTGTGGAGAGAGGGAGAGGTTAGGGTTAGAGTTTGAACAGAGGGGAGGTAGTGTGGAGAGAGGGAAAGGATAGGGTTAGGGTTTGAACAGAGGAGTAGTGTGGAGAGAGGGAGAGGATAGGGTTAGGGTTTGAACAGAGGAGAGGTAGTGTGGAGAGAGGGAGAGGATAGGGTTAGGGTTTGAACAGAGGAGAGGTAGTGTGGGGAGAGGTTAGGGTTTGAACAGAAGAGAGGTAGTGTGGAGAGAGGGAGAGGATAGGGTTAGGGTTTGAACAGAGGAGTAGTGTGGAGAGAGGGAGAGGATAGGGTTAGGGTTTTCAACAGAGGAGAGGTAGTGTGGGGAGAGGATAGGGTTAGGGTTTGAATCGAGGAGAGGTAGTGTGGAGAGAGGGAGAGGTTAGGGTTAGGGTTTGAACAGAGGAGAGGTAGTGTGGAGAGAGGGAGAGGATAGGGTTAGGGTTTGAACACAGGAGAGGTAGTGTGGAGAGAGGAAGAGGATAGGGTTAGGGTTTGAACAGAGGAGAGGTAGTGTGGAGAGGGTGGGGTTAGTGTTAGGGTTTGAACAGTGGAGAGGTAGTGTGGAGAGAGGGATAGGGTTAGGGTTTGAACAGAGGAGAGGTAGTGTGGAAAGAGGGAGATGATGGGGTTAGTGTTAGGGTTTGAACGGAGCAGTAGTGTGGAGAGAGGGAGAGGACAAGGTTAAGGTTAGGGTTTTTAACAGGGGAGAGGTAGTGTGGAGAGAGGGAAAGGATAGGGTTAGAGTTAGGGTTTGAACAGAGGAGATGTAGTGTGGAGAGAGGGAGAGTATAGTGGGAAAAGGGAGAGGGGAGGAGGATAAAGGGAGTATTTAGCTAGGAAGAGAGAAAGATGGGGAGGGAGAAAGAGAAGGAGGGCTGACAAAGAGGGAGAGACAGTGGAGAAATGGAGTCAGATGAAAGGTGAGAGAAGAAACACAGAGAGAGGGAGAGTCACACAGGCTCCATATTCTGATACTCTTAATAGACTGAGTTAAATAATTATTGTACCAAGTTCCATCGCAATAGGATAGGGAGGGAGGATAGAGTGACCACAGAAAGAGAGGAGAGAGAGAGCATGTGATAGGAGCATGTGTGTGTACAGACAGACAGGCTCCAGATAGGATAGAGTGAACAGAGAAAGAGGTGAGAGAGCGTGAGGCAGGGGCATGTGTGTGTACAGACAGACAGGCTCCAGATAGGATAGAGTGAACAGAGAAAGAGAGGAGGGAGAGAGGGTGAGGCAGGGGCATGTGTGTGTACAGACAGACAGGCTCCAGATAGGATAGAGTGAACAGAGAAAGAGGTGAGAGAGAGAGAGGGTGAGGCAGGGGCATGTGTGTGTACAGACAGACAGGCTCCAGATAGGATAGAGTGAACAGAGAAAGAGGTGAGAGAGAGAGCGTGAGGCAGGGGCATGTGTGTGTACAGACAGACAGGCTCCAGATTGTGATGCTCTTAATAACTTGTGTTAAACACCTGGACCAGCTTTCCTCAGAATTCAAGAGTAGTTCTCTACATAAAGAGTAACATAAGACACCTATATTGTACACTTACATTATAACGACACGATAGGTAAGAGCCTGGCTGGCAGAGCCTTGTTTAAACTCGATTTTGAGGGGTATGTTTTCTCTGCCATTTCAAAACGGATCGGGGCAGCATTTCATATGCTCCGCGTCCATGTGACGAAGAATGTTTTTGTCCAAGTTTCGTGAAAATCTGTGTGGTAGCTTTTAACTCTTTACACTCTATTTCCCGCCTGTTTTTCACTGATTTCATTTATGTATGTGTAACTACTGGATAGTTTGTACTGCATGCAGGTGATACCAAATGAAAAGCCACAACATTTCCTTTCATATTATGTAAGTTGCAACAGGATCAGGCATACTATAGAGAATATATGTGGAAAAAAATGCTTTTCCAACAAAATTAATGTTTGGTCACTGCTATATATTTTGTAATCATGGATCATGTAATCAATATGACATGAATATGGGAAATTGTGTGAAAAACAACAGTTCTATTTCGTGGTCGCAGCTCTCTCCCCTTTCACTGTTGGGATATGCGCTAGTCATATGCCAAATCACTGAGCTTTCAATACCAAAGCTGCCAAAGGCCACGCCCATGCGGAGACGCACTTCCCCTATAAGTAGCGACGCCTTACCGGGAGCTCTTCCTCTTTTCGCTTTTCATAGCGGTCGTCTCAAAAAAATAAAGATCTGAGCTGTGTGTACTGTTGCTAGTCCAGACTGTTTTTCAGTGCTAGGAAGCTGGTGTTCTTGTAGCGCCACTTCCACGGATTCCCAGTACATTTTGCTTGTGTTTACAAGGCAATTAAAAAAAAAAAAAAAAAAAAAAAAAAAAAAAAGAAAGAACTCTGCAAATTGAGTTTCTGTTGTTTACAGTTCTCGGGCGCCATCTTGCCTGTGTTCCAAGGTAAGTATCCCTTTCCCCCGGCTCCCTCTAGATTAGTTCTAATCAGGGTGGTTGAGTTCAGGTAGAGTGGGTGCTGCACTTCTAAGTGCAGCGTGTGTATCAGGCTACAGCTGTGCTTGCACGCTTTAGCTATGGTTCGCTACCCCCTCCCTGCTCCTGCTTGATTAAGTTCTGGTCATTGGGTCTGAGTTCAGGGAGTGTTAGGATACTGCACAAGCCTACCTGCTCCTTCTTGATTAGTATAACTAATCACTGAGGTAGAGTACAGGGAAGCGTCCTCCTGCTCCATCTCAGTCAGCTGGCCACCGAGGTTGAGTTCAGGAAAGGTCCATTAATAATAATATATTAAAAATAAAACATAAAAAACAACCCTCTTGCTCACTGCGGTTGAGTCCAAGAAGGGGTACTGCAAGTCCTGCTCTTTCGTGATTATCACTGAAATTGAGTACAGGAAGACTCCCTCCTGCTCCTCTCGGTTAGTTTGTAACCGTTGCGGTTGAGTTCAGAGAGGGTGAGGACAGTGTTTTGGAGTATTAGGGAAGCTGTACATCAGCGCCCCCTCCCTTGTTTAGGAGGGTTAGGGTACTGCAGCTTCTCATAAATACGGCTACAGTAACAGCAGGGTTTCATCCCTGCTCATCCTGTAGGAGGAAGATTCCTCGTGAGGACCTGCATGTCCGGTGCATGTACTGTTTGGGCGTTGAGCATGCCTCCCGTGCCCTCACAGATCCTGACTCATGCTGAATATGTGGGGTCTTCCAGACCCGGACGCTCCATCAGAGATTGCGGCTGCTTACAGGAGCGCCTGCCACTGGCGTAGGCACGTCCGCCGCGGCCACTTCAGTGGCCTCTCATGGTGCAACCATGGTCTGGGATACTCAGCTCCCTTCCTCCACCCCACCTCGTCCTGGGAGAAAGTGGCAGCGTGTTCAGGACACAGAGCTGTCGGCCCTCGCAGTGCTCCAGAACCAGATGAGTGAGGTTCTGGAGTTCATTGCCTCCCAGAAAAGGGAGCAGGACCCTGTTTCTCCGCCGGTGCGGTCAGAGCCAATAATTAAAATGGCTCCCCTGCCGGGCTCCCCCCAGTGGGATTGTTCAGATGCGCTCTCGGTAGCTGCCTCGGACTCCTTGGATTCCATTCAGGGATCAGGGAGTTTTTCTACAGGGAAAGAATCACTGGAAGTGATGGACGGGGAGAATGCCTTATTGATTACTTATGATGAGGAAATTAGGAGGAGAAAAGAAATGGAAAAGGGTGAGGGTGGAGGTGAAAATGGAGGAAAGGGAGAGAGTGAAGATGGGAGAGTGAGGGGAGAGAGAGGGAGGTGACAAAGAGAGAGACGAGAGGGGGGGTGACACATGTAGACACAGACAGGCTTCAGAATTGAATACTCTGTATCTACAGTACTGTGCAAAAGTTTTAGGCAGGTGTGAAAAAATGCTGTAAAGTAAGAATGCTTTCAAAAATAGACATGTTAATAGATTATATTTAATCAATTAACTAAATGCAAAGTGAGTGAAGAGAAGACAAATCTAAATCAAATCCATATTTGGTGTGACCACCCTTTGCCTTCAAAACAGCATCAAGCATCAATTCTTCTAGGTACACTTGCACACAGTTTTTGAAGGAACTCGGCAGGTAGGTTTGCCCAAACATCTTGGAGAACTAACCACAGTTCTCCTGTGGATTTAAGCAGCCTCAGTTGCTTCTCTCTCTTCAAGTAATCCCAGACAGACTCGATGATGTTGAGATCAGGGTTCTGTGGGGGCCATACCATCACTTCCAGGACTCCTTGTTCTTCTTTACGCTGAAGATAGTTCTTAATGACTTTCGCTGTATGTTTGAGGTTGTTGTCATGCTGCAGAATAAATTTGGGGCCAATCAGATGCCTCCCTGATGGTATTGCATGATGGATAAGTATCTGCCTGTACTTCTCAGCATTGAGGAGACCATTAATTCTGAGTAAATCCCCAACTCCATTTGCAGAAATGCAGCCCCAAACTTGCAAGGAACCTCCACCATGCTTCACTGTTGCCTGCAGACACTCATTCGTGTACCGCTCTCCAGCCCTTCGGCGAACAAACTGCCTTCTGCTACAGCCAAATATTTCAAATTTTGACTCATCAGTCCAGAGCACCTGCTGCCATTTTTCTGCACCCCAGTTAGTTACTGTGTTTCCTTGCATAGTTGAGTCGCTTGGCCTTGTTTCCACGTCGGAGGTATGGCTTTTTGGCCGCAAGTCTTCCATGAAGGCCACTTCTGACCAGACTTCTCCGGACAGTAGATGGGTGTACCAGGGTCCCACTGTTTTCTGCCAGTTCTGAGCTGATGGCACTGCTGGACATCTTCCGATTGTGAAGGGAAGTAAGCATGATGTGTCTTTCATCTGCTGCAGTAAGTTTCTTTGGCCGACCACTGCATCTACTGTCCTCAACGTTGCCCGTTTCTTTGTGCTTCTTCAAAAGAGCTTGGACAGCACATCTGGAAACCCCTGTCTGCCTTGAAATTTCTGCCTGGGAGAGACCTTGCTGATGCAGTATAACTACCTTGTGTCTTGTTGCTGTGCTCAGTCCTGCCATGGTGTATGACTTTTGACAGTAAACTGTCTTCAGCAACCTCACCTTGTTAGCTGAGTTTGGCTGTTCCTCACCCAGTTTTATTCCTCCTACACAGCTGTTTCTGTTTCAGTTAATGATTGTGTTTCAACCTACATATTGAATTGATGATCATTAGCACCTGTTTGGTATAATTGTTTAATCATACACCTGACTATATGCCTACAAAATCCCTGACTTTGTGCAAGTGTACCTAGAAGAATTGATGCTGTTTTGAAGGCAAAGGGTGGTCACACCAAATATGGATTTGATTTAGATTTTTCTTCTGTTCACTCACTTTGCATTTAGTTAATTGATAAATATAATCTATTAACATGTCTATTTTTGAAAGCATTCTTACTTTACAGCATTTTTTCACACCTGCCTAAAACTTTTGCACAGTACTGTATATGTGAAGTGCAGCTCAGAGACACCTCTAGTATAGACCTGTCTCTATATGTGAAGTGCAGCTCAGAGACACCTCTAATATAGACCTGTCTCTATATGTGAAGTGCAGCTCAGAGACACCTCTAGTATAGACCTGTCTTTATATGTGCAGTGCAGCTCAGAGACACCTCTAGTATAGACCTGTCTCTATATGTGAAGTGCAGCTCAGAGACACCTCTAATATAGACCTGTCTCTATATGTGAAGTGCAGCTCAGAGACACCTCTAGTATAGACCTGTCTTTATATGTGCAGTGCAGCTCAGAGACACCTCTAGTATAGACCTGTCTCTATATGTGAAGTGCAGCTCAGATACATCTCTTGTATAGACCTGTCTATATGTGAAGTGCAGCTCAGAGACACCTCTAGTGTAGACCTGTCTCTATATACAGTACTGTGCAAAAGTTTTAGGCAGGTGTGAAAAAATGCTGTAAAGTAAGAATGCTTTCAAAAATAGACATGTTAATAGATTATATTTATCAATTAACTAAATGCAAAGTGAGTGAACAAAAGAAAAATCAAAATCAAATCCATATTTGGTGTGACCACCCTTTGCCTTCAAAACAGCATCAATTCTTCTAGGTACACTTGCACAAAGTCAGGGATTTTGTAGGCATATAGTCAGGTGTATGATTAAACAATTATACCAAACAGGTGCTAATGATCATCAATTCAATATGTAGGTTGAAACACAATCATTAACTGAAACAGAAACAGCTGTGTAGGAGGAATAAAACTGGGTGAGGAACAGCCAAACTCAGCTAACAAGGTGAGGTTGCTGAAGACAGTTTACTGTCAAAAGTCATACACCATGGCAAGACTGAGCACAGCAACAAGACACAAGGTAGTTATACTGCATCAGCAAGGTCTCTCCCAGGCAGAAATTTCAAGGCAGACAGGGGTTTCCAGATGTGCTGTCCAAGCTCTTTTGAAGAAGCACAAAGAAACGGGCAACGTTGAGGACAGTAGATGCAGTGGTCGGCCAAAGAAACTTACTGCAGCAGATGAAAGACACATCATGCTTACTTCCCTTCGCAATCGGAAGATGTCCAGCAGTGCCATCAGCTCAGAACTGGCAGAAAACAGTGGAACCCTGGTACACCCATCTACTGTCCGGAGAAGTCTGGTCAGAAGTGGCCTTCATGGAAGACTTGCGGCCAAAAAGCCATACCTCCGACGTGGAAACAAGGCCAAGCGACTCAACTATGCACGGAAACACAGTAACTGGGGTGCAGAAAAATGGCAGCAGGTGCTCTGGACTGATGAGTCAAAATTTGAAATATTTGGCTGTAGCAGAAGGCAGTTTGTTCGGAGAGCGTACACGAATGAGTGTCTGCAGGCAACAGTGAAGCAGGGTGGAGGTTCCTTGCAAGTTTGGGGCTGCATTTCTGCAAATGGAGTTGGGGATTTAGTCAGAATTAATGGTCTCCTCAATGCTGAGAAGTACAGGCAGATACTTATCCATCATGCAATACCATCAGGGAGGCATCTGATTGGCCCCAAATTTATTCTGCAGCATGACAACGACCCCAAACATACAGCTTAAAGTCATTAAGAACTATCTTCAGCGAAAGAAGAACAAGGAGTCCTGGAAGTGATGGTATGGCCCTCACAGAGCCTTGATCTCAACATCATCGAGTCTGTCTGGGATTACATGAAGAGAGAGAAGCAACTGAGGCTGCCTAAATCCACAGAAGAACTGTGGTTAGTTCTCCAAGATGTTTGGGCCAACCTACCTGCCGAGTTCCTTCAAAAGCTGTGTGCAAGTGTACCTAGAAGAATTGATGCTTGATGCTGTTTTGAAGGCAAAGGGTGGTCACACCAAATATGGATTTGATTTAGATTTCTTTTGTTCACTCACTTTGCATTTAGTTAATTGATAAATATAATCTATTAACATGTCTATTTTTGAAAGCATTCTTACTTTACAGCATTTTTTCACACCTGCCTAAAACTTTTGCACAGTACTGTATGTGAAGTGCAGCTCAGAGACACCTTTAGTGTAGACCTGTCTCTATATGTGAAGTGCAGCTCAGACACCTCTAGTATAGACCTGTCTCTATATATGTGAAGTGCAGCTCAGAGACACCTCTAGTGTAGACCTGTCTATATGTGAAGTGCAGCTCAGAGACACCTCTAGTATAGACCTGTCTCTATATATGTGAAGTGCAGCTCAGAGACACCTCTAGTGTAGACCTGTCTCTATATGTGAAGTGCAGCTCAGATACACCTCTAGTATAGACCTGTCTCCTGGGATATGCAGGCCCACTGAGGAGAAGGACAGATTGCAGTTTAATTTGAACTCTTGTTTCTCTGTAGAAACAAAGGACTGAGGGCTTGATTCCCACACTATTACTAATGAACTACACTAGCATCTTTAAAGTATTGCATATTTTAATTAAGAAGGGAAAGAGGGAGGGGAGACAGGAGAGATAGAAGTAGAGAGGGGAAGAGGAAGGGAGAGAGAGAGTTGGAGGAGAGAGGGGAAAAGAAAGGGGAGAGGGAGGGACAGACAGGCTCCAGAGTCTTAATAATCTGTGTTGAAGAATTAATCAAAATTGGACAAGCGGATCTCTAGATATATTACAGGACCTGTAGTGTATACTGTGCATGTCACCTGGGATATGCATCCTCACTGACAATACAATCAGAAGGGAGGGTCAGGGGGAGAGTGGACCTGTAGTGTATACTGTGCATGTCACCTGGGATATGCATCCTCACTGACAATACAATCAGAAGGGAGGGTCAGGGGGAGAGTGGACCTGTAGTGTATACTGTGCATGTCACCTGGGAAATGCATCCCCACTGACAATACAATCAGAAGGGAGGGTCAGGGGGAGAGTGGACCTGTAGTGTATACTGTGCATGTCACCTGGGAAATGCATCCCCACTGACAATACAATCAGAAGGGAGGGTCAGGGGGAGAGTGGACCTGTAGTGTATACTGTGCATGTCACCTGGGAAATGCATCCCCGCTGACAATACAATCAGAAGGGAGGGTCAGGGGGGGAGAGACAGGGAAGAGGAGGAGGAGAAGGAGAGAAGAGGAAGAGAAAGAGAAAATGAATGGGAGGGAGGGTTTGGTAAAGAATGCCTGTACCAAGTTTCATCACAATCGGATAAGTGGTATAACATAGCACACAAATATTATTACATGTCAGCGGGGATAACAGGAGCGGAGAAAAGAAGGAAAATTCAGGGGAGGAGGAGGGAGAGGAAAGAGGGGCCTATGCACGTATGTATTCCTATAGTTCCTATTCTAACTAAACACACTTTCTCCTCTCCTTTTCAATGTTTCCTTTGGGAGGCACACGAGGCTGGCGTTAGCTAAGCTGGGAGTGCACAGAGGTTTAAATGGGGCACAATGTAAATATAGATGTAAACACAATGAGTGAGATGGGGCTCCTCCCTGTTCTTTTACCCTCCACTGTGAAAGGAATCCATTGAAGAGACACGTACCTGCTGAGCTGAGGATCCACTTCCATTCTACAACACAGAAATGAAGAGAGCATTATTTTAAAATCACTGCTCCTGTACTTTCTACAGTTCAGAAGATGTGTAGCACACACTAACCGGCAGGGCTGTGCTGGGGTGAGTCAGGTTGTGGATTTCCACAGTCTACATACCTGATTTAAGGACGCGCCTCATAGACTCTGTGAAAGAAGAGAGCTGGATTACTTTCTGCACACGGAGGTGTAAAATCATCCATCTGTTGAGCACCATTGAACTGCACATGACCCTTTGTATTGAGTAGCTAGAAGCCTAGATGTGACTGACATGGTGTGACCTTGAGCAGAAAGATGGTGTGCAGGACTGAAGCACACAGGCACTAGTGTACTGGACACACCCTTACAGTGGAGCTACCTGTCTATGAACTGACTGCTCTGATCCAGCAGAGAGATGGTGTGCAGGACTCAAGCACACAGGCATTATTGTACTGGACACACCCCTACAGTGGAGCTACCTGCCTATGAACTGACTGCTCTGATCTGCTCAGAACTGACTGAGAAGCCACATACTGGAGCCCACAGCCTCCTCAGCACAGACAAACAGGCAGAGAGGGCTTCCTGAATGCCAGTGTGTATTCCAGTATGATCCTCCATATTCATATTGTACAAGGTGTAGAATAAACAGACACTCAAGTAACAGCATTCATCTAGTCAGGAGTCATGTGTCTGTCTTGTACACTCATCAGTGCAGATGCAGGTGAGTGACTCAACTCTCAAGTAACAGCATTCATCTAGTCAGAGTCATGTTTCTGTCTCACTCTTCAGACCCCACAGTTATCACTTCATTACACATCTGATGCTTGATCAGGAATGTAACAAATCCATGTAATAAACCAAAAACACAGTTCTTACCCAGTTCCTCTCGAAGATGAAGAACAGCTAAAAAATAAAAGTAAATGCTGAATTACATATAAAGTACACAGCCAATCAAATGAATCCAATATCTCTATGAATTTTTAATGAATTAATTTAGTGTCTGAACTTGTTTTCAAATTAATCTGATATCTTTGAAGTTATTATATACAGTGCCTATAGAAAGTCTACACCTCCTTTCAAAATGTTCACCTTTTGTTGCCTTATAGCCTGGAATTAAAATGCATTAAAATAGTTTTTTTTTTCATTTATCTACACATCCTACCCCACAACTTCCAAGTGAAAAAAATATTATAGAAATTTGCAGAAAAATAATTAAAAATAAAAACTGAAATAGCTTGGTTGGATAAGTGTCCACCCCCCTTGTAATAGCAATCCTAAATGAGCTCAGGTGTAACCAATCACCTTCAAAATCACACAACAAGTTAAGTGGTCTCCACCTGTGTTAAATTGTAGTGATTCACATGATTTCAGGATAAATTCAGCAGTTCCTGTAGGTTCTCTCTGCTGGGTAGTGCATTTCAAAGCAAAGACTCAACCATGAGCACCAAGGCGCTTTCAAAAGAACTCTGGGACAAAGATCAGGGGATCAGGGGATGGGTATAAAAAAAAATATCAAAGGCCGGAATATCCCTTGGAATACAGTCAAGACGATTATTAAGAAGTGGAAGGTGTATGGCACCACCAAGACCCTGCCTTGATCAGGCCGTCCCTCCAAACTCGATGACCGAGCAAGGAGACTGATCAGAGAGGCTACCAAGAGGCCAATGGCAACTTTGCAAGAACTACAGACTGGTCAAAGTGTGCATGTGACAACAATATCCCAAGCACTCGACAAATCTGGCCTGTATGGTAGGGTGGCAAGAAGGAAGCCATTACTCAAGAAAGACCACCTTGAATCCCATTTGAAGTATGCAAAAAACACTCAGGAGATTCTGTAGTCACGTGGCAAAAAGTTTTGTGGTCTGATGAAACTAAAATGGAACTTTTTGGCCTAAATGCAAAGCGTTATGTTTGGCGCAAACCCAACACAGCGCATCACCCAAAGAACACCATCCCTACTGTGAAGCATGGTGGTGGCAGCATCATGCTATGGGGATGTTTCTCATCGGCAGGGACTGGGGCACTTGTCAGGATAGAAGGGAAAATGAATGGAGCAAAGTACAGAGAAGTCCTTGAGGAAAACCTGCTGCCCTCTGCAAGAAAGCTGAAACTGGGACAGAAGTTCACCTTTCAGCATGACAACGACCCAAAGCACACAGCCAAAGCTACACTGGAGTGGCTAAGGAACAAAAAAGTGAATGTCCTTGAGTGGCCCAGTCAGAGCCCCGACCTAAATCCAATCGAAAATTTGTGGCATGACTTGAAGATTGCTGTCCATCAACGCTCCCCAAGGAACCTGATAGAGCTTGAACAGTTTTGTAAAGAAGAATGGTCAAATATTGTCAAATCTAGGTGTACAAAGAGACCTATCCCAACAAACTCACAGCTGTATTACTGCCAAAGGTGCTTCCACCAAGTATTAACTCAGGGGGGTGGAGACTTATCCAATTATGATCTTTCCGTTTTGTATTTAATATATAATTTTTTTCTCAATAACAACTTTTTTCCCCTTAACAGTGTGGAGTATGGTGTGTAGATAAGTGGAAAAAAATCCTCATTTAAATGCATGAAACTCTGAGGCACTGACACAACAAAATTATGTGAAAAAAGTTCAAGGGAGTGTACTTTCTATAGGCACTGTATATTATTAAGAAACATTTCTGTGACGTCACCCTTTGATGATTTGATTGATTAATTATATGAATCTTCTAACAAAGTAGCTGTGTGGCTTTGAAGAGAAAGGGAGTGTGGGGCAGATATATTGTTGATTAACAAATCTACTGAAACCACAGTGAGTCAGAACAATTCAACAGAAAAGTGAACACCGTTTTATTACGCAAAAATCATTTCAACAATTCGTTGATTAGTATTACACATTTCAATCGTAACATTTAGAAAAGGGCTTGCAATTTCAGTTTAGCATTTCATACTGTTTGCTAAAAGTAATTTAATTTGCATTAACACAGTAAAAAATAATTACAAATTGTGACAAAGCTTCTTTATTTACAGTATAAGTTCTGGGTTCCTAACACATCTCTGGTGGATAAAACACTGTCAGCAACAAAGAATGGGTTTAAATAGCTTTTTTCCTGTATGTTTATTTGCTCCACGCGTCCCGTTTCCAATGGGAACACGGCTTCTTTTAACAAACAATACAAAACTAAACTAAATCCTAGCTCCTGTTTTGGAGCACGAACTAAACTTAACAGGTTGGTCAATACAAGGGCTTCATCTCTGGTAAAGGACCTTGAATGTTATCTTTCAAACTACATTTAATCACTGTTCCAAATCAATCCACTGGAAAATAAGTAAATGCAGTATTCGGGAATTTTCTGCTTGGTGAAAGACAGGCCCTGTCCACACTATGACTTTAAACTGTATTAGTTGCCTTTAAACCGGTTTAAAAGTGCTATATACGGTTAGAGTCCACACTACACAGCGTTTAATACCGTACTCGAGACCACTCGAGGCTGCTTCTAATTAGATTGCATCAGGTAGTGCGGTTTGTCAGAAGTGTGGACACTGTAATACCGAACTACATTTTTTGTGTATCCTCCAATATCCCAAAATGCTTCCTGATAAGTTTTGGCGTGTGGACATTACAAATACAGTACTCAGAACAAGCGCCTGAAGGAGTTGAGAACGACTATCAATACTGCTGTACCGTATACAATTTCTGAGGTGTGTTGTAAAATGGTGGTTCATGGAGTGACGTGATGAGATGCTGAAATCAAGACACATTGATACCTGGAGCGATGAAATCGGTAAGGAGAACTTCAGAGTTCAAAACAAAACGAACACATTATGATAAAATGTACCTTGTGTTTTTAAGAAACAAAGCCATAACATTCATGCTAAGAAACGCAGTGTCTTCCGTGGGCACAGGATCCATATTTGCCAGGTTGTAAACATAACATACAGTGCATGGTGGGATAATGTCATATTAAGTCCATTGCGTTGCTAGGAACTGTAACCGGACTATTTTAATAGTGTGTGGACGCCCTTTGTGGTCCTTTGTCGGACTGGGTCTGACATTGCAATTATTCCTATCAGGTCCTTTGTCGGACCCTGTCCGACATCATCCAAAAATGCAAAAAAGTCGTTTTTTCTCCGGAAAAAGCCGAGAAAACCATTCAATGGCTGAGTGGGAGCGAAAGGAGCCGAGACAAGTCGATAAAAAAAAAAGGCGTATCTCATGAATAGTCATACTTGCCCCTGGCATCAGATAGGGGCGGTCATAAGGAAACAAGCTGGGTGTTACTGTATCAGCGCACAGAGACTATCACGGACATTTGCAGAGCTTTTTCGAGATGTTATAGTAATAAAATAGTGACTTGGATTGCATTATTGAGGAGTTTGGTGATAAAACGAGTCATCAGGAGATGATTGATCGGTATGTACAACTATTATTATTATTATTATTTATTTGTTAGCATATGTGAAAGCGATAGCGAACGAAAGGGTGGGGCGGGGCTGGAGATGCCTAGTGAGTGCTTTGTTGATATGCAGGGCCATTTAAACCCGTTTTACCGTGGAAAAAAATACTTTTAAACAGCGCGTCTAAAATTAACTGCGCGTGTGAAGATAAATTAGACCAGGCGAGCCTGACGCACAATTAATAAATGGACTGCAAAGGGTTAAGCCCGACTAAACATGAAACGGTACTTCAGTGTGGACGCTTTGAGCTGGACTAATTAAACGTTTTTGAAGTATGGTTCTCGACATCGGTTATGTAGTGTGGACAGGGCCTAAATCTCTGTTCTTGTACATGTCCTCTGAATGTTGTCTGTCAACAATATACATTACAGCTTCCTCGCTGTCCTGCACGCTCAATCTATCTACCATTTTAATTTGGTATAGCAAATCTTTATTATTATTATTTTTTAAATAAAATAAGTAAGTAATAACCCACGACAGGGTGTGCGGTAAGGCAATTCTTCCGCACGCCCTGGGTGTGTTGTGAGCTACGAGGCCGCGGGCTGAGTGCCTTCAACCACCCAGGAAGTCCTGTAAGAATTGTCTTACTACACAACCTGGAGTGGGTTCTTTTGCTTATAAAATGGCTAATTTTTTTTTTTTAAGAAACCCTTCCACACCGAGGAGGAGAGGGTCTGTTCCAGAGGAAAGGATTACTACAAGAAACCCTTCCACACCAAGGAGGAGAGATTCCACTCCAGAGGAAAGGATTACTACAAGAAACCCTTCCACACCGAGGAGCATCCGCTCCAGAGGAAGGGATTACTACAAGAAACCCTCCACACCGAGGAGGAGAGCGTCCACTCCAGAGGAAAGGATTACTACAAGAAACCCTTCCACACCGAGGAGAGCGTCCACTGCAGAGGAAAGGATTACTACAAGAAACCCTTCCACACCGAGGAGGAGAGCATCCACTCCAAAGGAAAGTATTACTACAAGAATCCCTTCCACACCGAGGAGGAGAGCGTCCGCTCCAGAGGAAAGTATTACTACAAGAAACCCTTCCACACCGAGGAGGAGAGTGTCCACTCCAGAGGAAAGGATTACTACAAGAAACCCTTCCACACCGAGGAGGACAGCGTCCACTGCAGAGGAAAGGATTACTACAAGAAACCCTTCCACACCAAGGAGAGCGTCCACTGCAGAGGAAAGGATTACTACAAGAAACCCTTCCACACAGAGGAGGAAAGCGTCCACTGCAGAGGAAAGGATTACTACAAGAAACCCTTCCACACCGAGGAGCATCCGCTCCAGAGGAAAGGATTACTACACAAGCCCATCCACTCCAAGAAAATACCTGTGAAGGCTGTGCCCAGCCGGAGCCGTCGGACGAAGCCGGAGTCGCAGGGAGGACACAGAGACTTAACTGGTCAGTTTAGGGGATTTGATCCCAAAAACAGTATAGTGAGGGTTTCCTAGGGTAGGTTCCTGGAGCGGGACGTTCCTTTTAGTGGGACTAACGCTCACATGCGCGTAGCGTCCATTGAGGCAGCCGAGGCGGGCACCTCAGTAAAAATCGGCTCAAATCTTAATTGTGAAGATGAAAAAAAGATGAAAAAAACCAAAATGTACCCGCTTTATTTTTTAAGAGTGTAAAATTGATTATATATATATATATATATATATATATATATATATATATATATATATATATATATATATATATATAATAAAATATATTATTTTTAATTTCTTCACGTTACTGTTATCTCGGGCCGTACAGTCACTGTGGTATGTAAAATTCGCGCCACAAAGACGTTTCTCATTAGTAAGTTTCCCAAGTTACTCTGTACTCTGGTTTACAGTGCAGCACTAACATGAAATGGAGAAAAAACCAACCAATTACACATTTCTTTCTAAAGAAGCCAACTCTTGGTAAGAATCAATGTTAAGTGAATTTATCATTTATATTGTTGTTTTTCCCCTGCGCAATGTGATGTTTAGCTGCAATACGTTTTGATATATATTTTTTCCTCCATGTAGAATGTTTTAGCACCAGCACAGCAAAAATCCTGGACTTTAATTGGACAGTCAGCTCGTCCAAGTATCACCCTACCTGCCATAGCATAGCGTTTTATTATAGCATAGTGGCTGTGTATTTGCATGTATAGCGACCCGGCCTGTACGCTAGGCAGCACCAGGACCTCTGCGACCGGTTTCCCCCGCCTGAAGTACTGTACTACTTCCTATAGTCGATTTTATATTGACAAAAGAATATTAGAATTGAGTGAGAAACTGTGTAAACGTTCAAAGGAGATCTAGCGTTCAGAGGTGGGAACATCACATTATTATTATTATTATTATTATTATTATTATTATTATTATTATTATTATTATTTTGGGTGAATACCTTGTCAAAGTACTATAGAGTCATACAAATATTGCACACGAACAGCCATTATATAGCTTAAACCCAGCCGTGAGAGTCCAGAACTTCGACTACCACAGCCAGGGCCGGATTAACCTTTTGTGGGCCTGGCGCCAAACAGATTTGTGGGCCCCCATTTGTGGAACCATTATAAAAGACAGGGGATCGACACAGAAGTTGTCTTTGACACATCACGTTTTTGAGCGCCACTTACATTTTTTTTCATCATTTTCTTAGTCACTTGTTCCTTGATGTTTACTCTCCTGCTCTGAAACAGTGCATGCACAGGCAATACACCGGTGTAGTACTACACTCAAAACACAGTGTCAGCACCAGTCCCAGCAGTGTCAGCACCAGTTACAGTGTCAGCACCAGTCCCAGCAGTGTCAGCACCAGTCCCAGCAGTGTCAGCACCAGTTACAGTGTCAGCACCAGTCCCAGCAGTGTCAGCACCAGTCACAATGTTAGCACCAGTCAGTGTCAGCACCAGTCACAGTGTCAGCACCAGTCAGTGTCAGCACCAGTCACAGTATCAGCAGCAGCCCCAACAGTATCAGCACCAGTCACGTGTCAGCACCAGTCACAGTGTCAGCACCAGTCACGCAGGTAACATCCCCTCCATTACCCATTAGTGCTCCACTTTGACGTTTGTTGTAAACCTATGTCATAATAAATAAGGACAGGGTCAAGTAGGGTTGTTTCAGTAATAACAATCATAGTGTACTACCTCTATTTTCATTGTAAATGTAGCCAATGATGCCCTTTTACCCAAATGGCAAAAAGTGGAAATCCCTTCTGTCTCAAGCTTTGAGAAAAGAGATGTATTCATATAGACATCAATTATGAATATTATAGTTTGTCTGACCCTTCCAAGCTGCTACTGCTGGAATTAGAATGGGTTTGCCAGTATGTTCATTAAAGTCTTCACTTACCTTTAACTTCAAACATTTTCAACTTTCCTAGAAAAGAACACAGTTCAGTTAATGTGATAGGAAACCTTTTTGACTCAAATGCACAGAGCTATGCAAAATGTCTCCCAAAGCTTTTTGTTTAATAAGTACTTACTATCCATTCTTCTCCTTTGGATCACCAGTAGAGGCATGGCTACCATACTGAAAACTAAAGTCAAGAAGAAAGCCACCATCCATCCAGAGACTCCTGGGAAGAAATCACCTGGAAAACAACACAGCAGCTCAACACACTTGAACACACCCACCCCTACCAACATTGACCACACCCCCTCAGTGAGAATTCCACACACCCCTCATAGTAAGCATTCCACACACCCCTCATAGTGAGCATTCCACACACCCCTCATAGTGAGCATTCCTCACACCCCTCCAAACACTGAGACACACCCCCTCATAGGGAGCATTCCACACACCTCTCCCAACACTGAGCCACACCCCCTCATAGTGAGCATTCCACACACCCCTCCCAGCACTGAGCCACACCCCTCATAGTGAGCATTCCACACACCCCTCCCAACACTGAGCCACACCCCTCATAGTGAGCATTCCACACACTCCTCCAAACACTGAGCCACACCCCCTCACAAGTGAGTCAATTCCACCCAATATTGTGGGGAGAATTCATAGTTAAATCTATGACAATTGAGATGCTGTGATGTTATTTAAGTGTGTCTTTCCCTCAATCTAAACTTCCCCCTAAAACATTCCTGACTGATCTACTTCAAAGGACAAGATACTGGTAACAGGGTGGTAAAGATTTAGATTGGGGAATGGTTTAGAACCTGCTGTGCTGACCTGCCAGTCTGGTATAAACAAACACAGCTGATTCTTATCTTTTAATAAGAATATATGTCTGAAAACCAATAAACACCTTTCTTCCTGTAAAAGGTTAAAAGGACAACATCTGATGGATACAAGGTGCCATGGCTCTTCCATGAAACACTATGTTTAAATGTAATGTGACGAATATGTAACAATTGAAATGATTACATTGGTTTTAGAATAATTGTAATAATTAATCTTGCAGACACAAGCTTAAAGCGTTTAAAGTATGTTTAAAGTTATTTAAAGTATGTTTTCCCAATAACATTGACATGTTTATTGTGTTTTAATGAAGTTTAAAGTTAAAATAATTCTTACATTATTTTACTTTAATTATTGTATAATGTGTTTAACATGCTTGTAATGGTAATTTAGTGAGAATGAACTTGAAATGTGTATCCTTCTATAATCAATATAACTAAAGTTACAACAAAATGAAGCTTTCTGGGGAAGGGGGAGTTACTTATGTTAATGACGCACATGTCTTGTGTAAAATGTCATTCAAACTCTGTAAGCCACTGAAAGGACTGATTTTGTTCAGGGATAGACTTCCTGTTTTGACCTGGAAGTGATGGGATCAACAAAGAAAACTCCCTTTGGCTGCTATATTTAAAGCGAAACAAGCATGAACTGGCTCTCTCTTTTGTTCCAGTAAAACATCACAATGATGCAAACTCAGAGCCGTCGCAGGAATGGGGCTCCATTCTAAGCACCGTAATGCTGACATCCTCCCAGATGTTGATTCTACATCCAACTGTAACCCCTTGTTTCCAAGAAGACCAACTGCATTTTCAACAAGGAACACATCTCCAGAATAAGTATTACATTTCAAAGACTTAAGATTAAAATAATATACTATTTATTTGTATAAGAAATATCTACATGCAAACTAGAAGTAAAAACGTTTAATACAATGTATCACTTTGCTAAAGATTAAAAAGACCTAGTAGTTGAAGTAACTAATGTTACAACTCAATAGTAAACGCAATTTAAACTTATTTCGAACTGAACTTGATGAAACAAACAAACAAACATGGTGGCCAAGTGAACTTTTATGGTAGCCAACGTTTTCAAATGGGGAGACATGTATATTTCGCAAACACATTACTTTTGTATTCTTTGTTTTCATGTAAATCAGTGTTTTTTTTTAAATATCTTTAAATTGTTGGATGGAAACTATATACCATCAATGTGTCAGAGAACTGACTTTACATTAAATGCCAGGGAACTATAGTGCTCCCTCGCTATAAGGCTCTCGACTATAACGCGCCTCAGATATAACGCTCCTACAGCAAGTCACCCAATTCCCTATACTAGTGATTCATGCAATATTTCTACAGTAAATACAGTGCCGGTGTTCAAACTGTAAACACCTTCTCAGTCTAACTCCCGTTTCTGTCTCTCCCTTCTGATACAGCATCCGGCGGCCGAACCCGGGGCGAGCACATTCCCTATTCCCCTCTCCCGACCCGCTTTCCTTCTCACATTTGGTTTGCTTGTCTGTCGCTTCGAACTGAACTCCCTTTTTGTTTGTTTGTTTTTAATATAGTGTTGATTACAGGTGCTTTATGCATGGTTAATTCATGGAAAGTTACATTTTTGCTTTGTTACGCTATATGTGCATTGTAGAGAGGGAGTTATTTTATTTTGTATTTTAGTCAGATGTGTTTTATGTGTCCCGCAGCACCCCCCACCCCCTCCCCCATTTATAACGCTCTTCGGTTATAACTAGGGGTCTACTTAAATCGCGGTAAATTTACGTATTTTTCACGGGTATGTTGCGGAATAAAATTTGGATTTCGCTGACATTTCGCGGACCTGTTTAAACATTAAATAAACCTAAGTAGACGGTATTTCAGAACACTATAAAGCCTAAAAATAGTGGTACTTGCTTCCTTACTAAAACAGAGTGCTGGCATTTGTTAAAGGCGAGCATGCAGCATCCCCCTGCAGTTGACTTGCCCATACATTGAGACTGCACGTCTGCATCCACTGAATTGGTTGGAAGTTAAGGCAAAGCTTTGCCAAGTTATACAGATGTGGAAATCGATTAGAAACAGCCCAAAAACTCGGTTACACAAGGGCATCTGGCATACTTTAATGAAGTCAATGTATGCAGCATGTTCGTTGTCATGTTATTTGTCCCATCCAATAATTTATTTTATTAGTACCGAGTCAAAACAAAGCAGACGTGGCTATTCGGGTCTAAAATTCCAACTGTAAGCAGCATACTTTTTGTCTTGGCTGACACTCCAGTTTGGTTTCTGAAAGCTGTTTATTTTACGTTCTGTTCAGTAGCCTCTGAAGTAGCCTTTTTGTTTAATGTGTGATTCTGAAGCTAAATAGCGATCGATCGTATTTTCTCCAAATACACATTAATATATGGAAAACAATTACCTCAGTCTGCATGTAGTTTATTTGGGAAATATCTTGAAACAATCATCATCCGAAATATAGTTTGCTTTCTTTGTCGTCCATTTCTGGTATTTTACCTCCAATGCTGAAAACGAAATTTTAGCAACCTAAATGAAAACAATACAGCACCACTTTGTCCCGCCCCCTCCTGCACAGTACAGGTCACATAAAAGCAGTAAAGACGCACTGATAGGCTGATTAAAACGTTGTCATTTGAATAGTAAACAAGAACGTTAACTGCTTTGGAGAATTTATTTTGTAAATGTTACTCGTGGGCATTTTTTGTTTGTTTTTTGCTTAAGTGCAATGCACACGGGACGGCGAAGGAATAAAAATGGGCTATCTGCAGAAGGAAGATACGTAGTTTGCGTTGTGCAGTAGTTCATTTAAACAAGCTTTTTTTTCTCTCCATGCTTGTTTGTATGCATTGGCCCCTAAGATGTGAATTTCGCGGTGACCCCTCAATTTCACGATTTCCGCGAAATCCGCGAAATCGCGAATTAGGTAGGTCCCTAGTTATAACTCTTATATTGTGTGTGTCCCAAGACCCGCATTACAGCAAGGGAGCACTGTATTTACAGTAAATGCCAGGGAATTATTTACATTAAATGCCAGGGAACTATTTACATTAAATGCCAGGGAACTATTTACATTAAATGCCAGGGAACTATTTTCTGTGTGCACAACATGCCAGTGAGTGAAGTGTATACATAAAATGCCAATTAAAAAGAAATAGAACTATATTAATCAAATGCCACGGAAGATAACTATTTAAAAATGCCAGGGAAGTGAATACATTTATTTATTTTTCAGTTACTAAGCTGGCTAAAATACTAACACTCTCCTCCTTATCTTTTACATTCTCATTTTCAAGGATTTGGCAGATGTGGATTTTCCAAATCCAAATCCAAATAGATTTGACTGTTGCTTCAGTTTCTTTGATATTTTATTTAGGGTAATTAAGAGATATGAGAAAATGATTATTATTATTTATTTCCCGTGCAGTCTAAGTTGATCAGCCGGAGTCGGGCAAACGCTACAGCACTCCTTCAATGCAGTGAATGTTTTAAAAGCTGTGTAGATGTGTCTGTGCATAAAGCAGCACACACACACATCAACATTGCTTTCATCTCTTGTTGTTGTTGGAGTGAGGGGAATCTACTTGCTTTTTTTATTTACTGTTGTTATTTTTTTAAAATAATTTAGTCGTTGCCAATTATTTTTATTATTTTCTCCCAATTTGGAATGGCCAATTATTTTTAGGCTCAGCTCACCGCTACCACCCCTGCGCTGACTCGGGAGGGCGAAGACGAACACACGCTGTCCTCCGAAGCGTGTGCCGCCAGCCGACCGCTTTTTTCACACTGCAGACTCACCATGCAGCCACCCAAGAGATACAGCATCGGAGGACAACACAGCTCTGGGCAGCTTACAGGCAAGCCCGCAGGCGCCTGGCCAGACCACAGGGGTCGCTGGTGCGCGGTGAGCCGAGGACACCCTGGCCGACCTAGCCCTCCCTCCCCCCGGGTGGCGCTCGGTCAATTGAGCGCCGCCCCGTGGAAGCTCCCGTCCTCGGTCGGCAAAGGAATAGCCTGGCCTCGAACTCGCGACGTCCAGACTATAGAGTGCATCATGCACTCTAGGCAAGTTCACCACTCAGGAGCCCCGAAACTACTTGCTTTTAAAGTTTTTCTTTTTGTTTTTAATTTTCTTTACGTCGGCAATATCCTACTCTTTCGAACTGCAGACAACGCAGAATGAATTTGGAATGATAATTTCCGCTGTTCTACCCTAACTTCTGTCTGGTGCGTGTGACTATGGAAACGAGAAAAAGGGTGCTGGTTCCATGAAAGAATTGGCTCTGCGAGATCTTTTGACAGTTAAGCAGAAAGCCTATATTGCATAACCAAAGTTCTGTTGTATATACTGTAAAATTGAAGGTTACTTTTGGCGACCGGGCAACCTGAATTGAACCACCCTGCTTCCAAAACAACAGACACTGCTTAACACCGTCACTGTACTTACTGTGCCACGGATCTTGTGGTAACCAAACGAAAGCCTGCATGTTTATGAGAATGTTTGGTAAATGTTTTATTCCTTTGTCTACACTTAATAATTCTGGTACCATGATGTCTAACTTTTATATTATACTTACTTTTCTTAGCTTAATAAACTTAATCATTTTTATGTGTTATGAGTACTCAAGTAAGTATTTATGATTGATTTAAGATCTTTAAACCTATATATACATTTTTAATGTTAGTTTATTGACATAGTTATCAGACTGGTTAACAGCTCGATCTAGAATTTAAAAGTATATTTTTATAACTTAGCCTCATATTTATTTTCTATTATGTTCATAGATGGACCCCTGCCTCACTTATTCCCAGCACATCTCCACTCTGGCACACTTTCCGTTTCTTCCTGAGCAACATACGAAGAATCCGACCCTTCCTCACCAACTACACCACCCAGCTCCTCGTCCAGGCCTTGGTACTCTCCCGCCTAGATTACTGCAACTCCCTCCTGGCTGGCCTCCCTGTGTCCACCACTCATCCGCGCCAGCTCATCCAGAACTCCACTGCTCACCTGGTGTTCTCTCTGCCTCGCTTCTCCCATGCAACTCCACTGCTCCGCTCACTCCACTAGCTCCCGATCACCGCTCACATCCAGTTCAAGACTCTTGTACTCTCCTACAGATGCCTTGACCAGACTGCACCCAGCTACCTCCAGACCCTCATCTCTCCCTACACCCCCACTCAACCTCTCCGCTCCTCCTGCACTAGAAGACTGGCTCTACCTCCTCTACGCTCCCCTGCCTCCAGAGCCCGCTCCTTCTCCTCACTCGCCCGCAGTGGTGGAATGACCTTCCTACAGATGTCAGGACTGCCCAGTCCCTGACCACCTTCCGGCGCCTCCTTAAGACTCACCTCTTCAGACAGCACCTGTAGAACTCCTTTTCCCTCTGGACACTTATCACTCTTCCTTAGATGCGGTTTACTTGCTCTTATCTGCTCCCTATTTTACTGCATTTAATCCTGTACTTTAGAGTACTGTAATTGTCACAAGTGTTATTTAATCTGTAGTATTTTGTATTTAATTATATCCTGATGTAACTATCACTGTTATCTTCTCCGTTATTGAATCATATTTTGTCATATACTTGTACTTGCTAGAACCAAAGTAATTGTATTTTATCTTGCTCTTAATTGTATTAATACTTGTACTGTGATTCTTGAAATGTATTTTTGTTTATGACTGTAAGTCGCCCTGGATAAGGGTGTCTGCTAAGAAATAAATAATAATAAAAATAATAATAATTATTATTATTATTATTTTGATATATACATGATAAATAGACTAATGGAATGGTGAATATAATTGTATAATGAATATGAATTGTTGAGGACTAAAACCCTATATTTATATTTAAATATGAATCGCATAATGGAGGCATCACATTTTATATTGAGAAATTAATATTAACTAATGTTTACTGTTTATTATATACATTTACTTTCGAAAAAAATAAGGTATATAAATGCTGGACATTGACGAAATGTTTTTGGTTTCTTTTTAATCATCATTGACCATGACATGCTTGAGTGACTATGACTGAAGCATATGCACTTAACCACCTAATTAGTGAGACAGTTGATTGGACGCTGGATATGGAGTGATTTCAGCTGTTGAATTGCAAGCTTGAATAAAAGCAATAAAGAAAATTACAGAAAAAAAACAATATGTCTGTCAAGAGAGCAGCGCCTTCGTGCAATCGTCATGCTGGAGGCTGGATTAGGGCAGCATACTGTGGCTCGCTGTCTTGGATGCTCACAGACAGCAATTTCAAACCTGGCGAGACGTTATAACCAGACACTGTCAATGACAGGCCATGAACTGGGAGACCCAAGAGTCACAACACCTGCCCAAGATCGACAGATCATTTTGCAGCATCTTTGTGATGTCAATTGTTAATCAGCACAATAAAAGTCACTGCACCTGCTCTAAAACAGAGTTTGTCATTTTTCAATCACACCTAGTGAATCTTATCCAAATATAAGTGATACGTTTCTTTTGATGATCAATTATAACTGATAAGTTTCTTTCGATGCTCAGTATATTTTACCAACATAGTGTGGGTGGGGCCTCGGATATTGAGGAATTAATGTTAAATATTATATCTTAAATGTTATAACTTAAAGTATACAGACATAAAGATGGGGTCAGTACTGGACCATATGTTTCATTGAGATATTCACTGGTCCACCAGTTCATGTGTTTGATTCAGATATTGACTGGTCCACTAGTTCATGTGTTTGATTCAGACATTGACTGGTCCACTAGTTCATGTGTTTGATTCAGATACTGACTGGCCCACTAGTTCATGTGTTTGATTCAGATGTTGACTGGTCCACTAGGTCATGTGTTTGATTCAGATATTGACTGGTCACTAGTTCATGCGTTTGATTCAGATGTTGACTGGTCCACTAGTTCATGTGTTTGATTCAGATATTGACTGGTCACTAGTTCATGTGTTTGATTCAGATATTGACTGGTCACTAGTTCATGTGTTTGATTCAGATACTGACTGGCCCACTAGTTCATGTGTTTGATTCAGATGTTGACTGGTCCACTAGTTCATGTGTTTGATTCAGATGTTGACTGGTCCACTAGTTCTTGTGTGTGATTCAGATGTTGATGCTCCATCATGGTGACTATAATCTATAGTCAGTGTCAGTCAGGCTCAATCCACAAACATGTGATACTCACTGGATATGTGGAGTTTGGATTCCCAGTCTGGTTTTGGTATTTTACTTCTAACCAGACAGGAGAACACGTTGGACTGCTGTTTGATTTTGATGTAGCTGCTGACACTGCGGAACCCCTGATTGTCCCTCTGCATTGTTGTGTTGGACTGTGATGTCACATTGTTTCCATCCCTGTCTCTCCAGATTACTTCAGGTTCAGGATCCCACCCCTCTGATCTGCACACCAGCCGGGTCTGCTCTCCTTGAGTAGAGTCCATAGAGATTGAGGGCTGGGTCCCCAGAGCTGTCAGGGAATAGAGACAGTGAGACACACACAGATAGACTGTCAGGGAATAGAGACAGTGAGACACACACAGATAGACTATCAGAGAATAGAGACAGTGAAAAACACACAGATAGACTGTCAGGGAATAGAGACAGTGAGACACACACAGATAGACTATCAGGGAATAGAGACAGTGAAAAACACACAGATAGACTGTCAGGGAATAGAGACAGTGAGACACACACAGATAGACTGTCAGGGAATAGAGACAGTGAGACACAGATAGACACACCAGCCAGGTCTCCTCTCCTTGTGTAGAGTCTCTCCTTGTGTGATATGTCTTTATTATAGACTGAATTACTGTGTCAGTGCTGACATATCCAGTCCTGTGAGGATCCCAGTTCCCCTGTATTATATTATGAGTTACTGTGTCAGTGCTGACATATCCAGTCCTGTGAGGATCCCAGCTCCCCTGTATTATATTATGAGTTACTGTGTCAGTGCTGACATATCCAGTCCTGTGAATATCAGATTGTGAGGGTATAGGGGGAGTCTGTGTTTCTGTTCAGCATCCTGACAGCATGTCACACTGACATGTTTGTAACGTGGTAGTTCTTATTCTATACTGTTCTGTACATACTGTTGTATATGTCATGGTCTTCAACTTGTTCAGCATTCTGAAAGTCTAGATTATTTAATATACATCTGTGGTGAGTTCTGTAATGAACAGACAAGAGTTGGTAATACATTAGTAGTGGGTTCAACTTGTGTATCAAACATTACTGACCTGCGACTATCACTTCAGTCTGTCCTTCTTCATTCCGTCTTCCATCATCAGCTAAGCAGGTATAGAGCCCCCTGTCAGAGGGCTGGAGGTTTCTCAGTCTCAGAGAGATATCGCCTGTCTGCAATGCAGAAGGAGAGAGAGCAGTGCGGCCCCGGTAAGCTCTGTCCTGTATGCTGAGCTGATCCTTTTGGTTAAGATATAAATGAACAGGCAAGTCGAATCTCTCCCTGAACCACCTCACTTCCATGTCCACAGCACTGAGTCTGGGTGAAATGTGACAGGGCAGGATGACATCATCACCAGGATCAGCAATGACAGGCTGATCAGAGCCAACGACAGTCCATCCATCTGAGAAAGAAAGGGCAAGGTAAAACAATTGCAAACAAATATGCTGTTTCTCAAAACAGGACTCTAGTATTAGAAATAGTTAATAGCTATTAGCTAAGTTCTGTGAGTCCATACATCGATGCAGACAGCTATATAGAGGGCCTTGGAAATAAGAGGGTGCATCTCAATGGATCAGTTTCATTTCTACAGTCCCTCTCACCTCTCTGTGTAGAAACAGCTGGTAGCAAACTCAAGACAATGAGACAGGTCCTCCCCAGGAATCCCATCTTCATTTCCCTGGAAAACATCAGCACAGGCAAGTTCTATACAGTGCAGCACTTCCAGAGTCATATACAGTACTGTGCAAAAGTTTTAGGCAGGTGTGAAAAACTGCTGTAAAGTAAGAATGCTTTCAAAAATAGACATGTTAATAGATTATATTTATCAATTAACTAAATGCAAAGTGAGTGAACAGAAGAAAAATCTAAATCAAATCCATATTTGGTGTGACCACCCTTTGCCTTCAAAACAGCATCAATTCTTCTAGGTACACTTGCACAAAGTCAGGGATTTTGTTGGCATATACTCAGGTGTATGATTAAACAACTATACCAAACAGGTGCTAATGATCATCAATTCAATATGTAGGTTGAAACACAATCATTAACTGAAACAGAAACAGCTGTGTAGGAGGAATAAAACTGGGTGAGGAACAGCCAAACTCAGCTAACAAGGTGAGGTTGCTGAAGACAGTTTATTGTCAAAAGTCATACACCATGGCAAGACTGAGCACAGCAACAAGACACAAGGTAGTTATACTGCATCAGCAAGGTCTCTCCCAGGCAGAAATTTCAAGGCAGACAGGGGTTTCCAGATGTGCTGTCCAAGCTCTTTTGAAGAAGCACAAAGAAACGGGCAACGTTGAGGACCGTAGACACAGTGGTCGGCCAAGGAAACTTACTGCAGCAGATGAAAGACACATCATGCTTACTTCCCTTCGCAATCAGAAGATGTCCAGCAGTGCCATCAGCTCAGAATTGGCAGAAAACAGTGGGACCCTGGTACACCCATCTACTGTCCGGAGAAGTCTGGTCAGAAGTGGCCTTCATGGAAGACTTGCGGCCAAAAAGCCATACCTCCAACGTGGAAACAAGGCCAAGCGACGCAACTATGCACGAAAACACAGGAACTGGGGTGCAGAAAAATGGCAGCAGGTGCTCTGGACTGATGAGTCAAAATTTGAAATATTTGGCTGTAGCAGAAGGCAGTTTGTTCGCCGAAGGGCTGGAGAGCGGTACACGAATGAATGTTTGCAGGCAACAGTGAAGCATGGTGGAGGTTCCTTGCAAGTTTGGGGCTGCATTTCTGCAAATGGAGTTGGGGATTTGGTCAGAATTAATGGTCTCCTCAATGCTGAGAAGTACAGGCAGATACTTATCCATCATGCAATACCATCAGGGAGGCATCTGATTGGCCCCAAATTTATTCTGCAGCATGACAACGACCCCAAACATACAGCGAAAGTCATTAAGAACTATCTTCAGCGTAAAGAAGAACAAGGAGTCCTGGAAGTGATGGTATGGCCCCCACAGAGCCCTGATCTCAACATCATCAAGTCTGTCTGGGATTACATGAAGAGAGAGAAGCAACTGAGGCTGCCTAAATCCACAGAAGAACTGTGGTTAGTTCTCCAAGATGTTTGGGCCAACCTACCTGCCGAGTTCCTTCAAAAACTGTGTGCAAGTGTCCTTAGAAGAATTGATGCTCTTTTGAAGGCAAAGGGTGGTCACACCAAATATTGATTTGATGTAGATTTTTCTTCTGTTCACTCACTTTGCATTTTGTTAATTGATAAATATAAACTATTAACATGTCTATTTTTGAAAGCATTCTTACTTTACAGCATTTTTTCACACCTGCCTAAAACTTTTGCACAGTACTGTACATATAGTCAGACACACTCCACACACTGAGATAAAGGAAACTAACAATAATGGAGGTGCACTACAATGTATGGGATACAGGGTGTACACTACCCTCTAGAGTAATAGAGCAGTATTGAGACACAGGGTGTGCACTACACTCTACAGTAATAGAGCAGTATTGAGACACAGGGTGTGCACTACACTCTACAGTAATAGAGCAGTATTGAGACACAGGGTGTGCACTACACTCTACAGTAATAGAGCAGTATTGAGACACAGGGTGTGCACTACACTCTACAGTAATAGAGCAGTATTGAGACACAGGGTGTGCACTACACTCTACAGTAATAGAGCAGTATTGAGACACAGGGTGTGCACTACACTCTACAGTAATAGAGCAGTATTGAGACACAGGGTGTGCACTACACTCTACAGTAATAGAGCAGTATTGAGACACAGGGTGTGCACTACACTCTACAGTAATAGAGCAGTATTGAGACACAGGGTGTATAGCTATGGCAAACAGTTTTGCATCACCTAGAATTTTAGGATTGAGACATAATTTAAAAACTTTATGGAACAAAATGTATTAATTCTATAGGGTGATGCACAACTTTTGGCTGTAGAAACGGAATGTACTGTGTAATCTATCACATACAAAAGTGAACACCTGGCAAATATACCTGCATGCTTTTACTTCCTCTTTCAGGAGCCCGCACTGTCTGTCTCTTCAGGGCTCGGTGGTGCAGACAGACACATAGTCACAAGCTTCTCATTCCTTTTACCAATGATATACCTGAAACCCTCTCATTACAGTATAGACCAGGGAGAGACCTTTACATTAGCAAAGCCATCATTTATAATGACTTGGAATCATATACAAAACATATATAATAGCAAAAATCAAGGAGTTTTGTCTGTTTTGAGATGTCTGTTCAAAACCACAATAGTAACAATTAACCACATGTGACATACCTCTAACTGCAACAAATATCTTACCCACATGTAGAACCATCAATACATTTGTAACAACTTTTAACCACATGCCCAAAAAATTATTCAGACAGTTTCCTTTAATGTTAACCTCCACAGTGTGCAACAGGCATGGCTTTTTACTGTTGAGATATCTGCTGATTCCTGTCCACTGTGATTCATACTCTTGAGAAAATAAGAAGGTAATAACACACAACACTGCCTTACTATATTTCTCAACATAAAACCCTTCCTGGGTGGCTGAAACACTCAGCTTCACAAACACTTATAAAACATCCACATTGTATACAAGCATTGACCAGACCAGAATGTAGGCTTGAACTGAAATATTTACACATGCATGTGCTGCTAGCCAATGAAGGGACAAATGCCTTCATATACTGACACAGTGTGATACTCTTGCATCACCACACCCTTATCCACTATGTGCACAAGCAAACAGAGGGACAGATGCCTTCATATACTGATATAGTGTGATACTCTTTAGCATGTGCTCCACCATGTCCAGTTTCATCACAGTGAATCGTTGCGCCTGCAGTTTGATGGAGACAGACAATCAGGGAGCCTCCACAAGCCCAGATTCTGATCCTCTTGATTTGTGATAAAGAAGGACCTTTTCAGGGACCAGTGTGACAGACAGGCAGACAGACAGAGACAGAGAGAGAGACAGAAAAAAGCCTCTATATGCCGAGAGATTATGACACAATAACTTGCTGTGCTAAAGAACATAAGAAAGTTTACAAACGAGAGGAGGCCATTCGGCCCATCTTGCTCGTTAGCAGCTTATTGATCCCAGAATCTCCTCAAGCAACTTCTTGAAGGATCACAGGGTGTCAGCTTCAACAACATTACTGGGGTGTTGGTTCCAGACCCTCACAATTCTCTATGGAAAAAAGTGCCTCCTATTTTCTGTTCTGAATGCCCCTTTATCTAATCTCCATTTGTGACCCCTGGTCCTTGTTTCTTTTTTCAGGTCAAAAAAGTCCCCTGGGTCGACATTGTCTATACCTTTTAGGATTTTGAATGCTTGAATCAAATCACGTGTAGTCTTCTTTGTTCAAGACTGAATAGATTAAATTCTTTTAGCCTGTCTGCATACAACATGCCTTTTAAACCCGGGATAATTCTGGTTGCTCTTCTTTGCACTCTTTCTAGAGCAGCAATGTGAACGTTTTCATGGTTTGCGGTTCGAAATATGTAATTTCCGGGTAATAATAATAGTTCAAGAGGTAAATCACCTGTGCTTTCACAGAGACGTACCAGTTTTGTGGCTGTCGTTCACAAAAACATAATGACAGGTTTTACAAGCAACGAATCCAGTCACATGTTCATTATTTTCATTTGCTATGATTCCTAAAGAATTCCACACTTCTGATTTACCTCTTGAACTATTATCCACTACATGATATAAACCCTGCACTATCTTTTGTTTCATCTCATTCACAGGCATTTTTAACATCACCAAGCAGACGTGATAAAAGGATCTTGCGATGTATCAAACAAGCAGCAATACAAACCTAAGCGGCTCCTGCTTTAGTTACAGACGAGTTCACTGAAAGGACAGAAAACATTTTTGGTGATTCAAATTCAGACCCAAGTCTGACCTAGAAATCAATTTTTTGACCCGAACTCAAACCTCAAACCACGAAAAACTTCACATTCCGAACTGAGCCCGACCCGATGCAGGACTCTACACTGCTGTCAGGCAACATTCTTTGTTGCTGTTTAATTTTTTTGTCACTATAACAAGCCCAGTTGGTTTCTGGCTACTCTGGTAAAGTCAAACAGTGGAGGATTCAGAGACATATATTTGATGATATTACACAAACAGAATATTTAAAAAATCTATCAAATAATGTGCCGACTGAAAATAATTGTCAATATAGGGTTAAACAAACTGGAACTCGTTTCACTGATGGCCTTTAATCAAGCATCGTGAGGGACCAGTTTACTTGAAAATGATTAACAAGTCAACATCTGCGGGATGGGGGGCTTGTTCAAAGAGCAAAGCTGCATTATCAATGTAACTGCTCATCCTTGCACTATTAATACAGTATCAATGTAACTACTCATCCTGCACTAAATCTGACCTCCTTTTCTTTCCCTCCTCCTCCCCCTCCTCTGATCTCTCTATCTCTGTTCCTCTGGAATCTACCACACTCTCTCCCTCTTCCTCCGCTAAGAACCTCGGAGTCACCCTGGACCCCTGCCTCTCTTATTCCCAGCACATCTCCACTCTGGCACGCACTTGCCGATTCTTCCTGAGCAACATCCGAAGAATCCGACCCTTCCTCACCAACTACGCCACCCAGCTCCTGGTCCAGGCCTTGGTACTCTCCCGCCTAGACTACTGCAACTCCCTCCTGGCTGGCCTCCCTGCAGCCGCCACCCGTCCGCTCCAGCTCATCCAGAACTCTGCTGCCCGCCTGGTGTTCTCTCTGCCTCGCTTCTCCCATGCAACTCCACTACTCCGCTCACTCCACTGGCTACGATCACCGCCCGCATCCAGTTCAAGACTCTTGTACTAGCCTACAGATGCCTTGACCAGACTGCACCCAGCTACCTCCAGACCCTCATCTCTCCCTACACCCCCACTCGACCTCTCCACTCCGCCTGCACTAGAAGACTGGCTCTACCTCCTCTCGCTCCCCTGCCTCCAGAGCCCGCTCCTTCTCCACCCTCGCTCCGCAGTGGTGGAATGACCTACCTACAGATGTCAGGACCGCCCAGTCCCTGACCACATTCAGCGCCTCCTTAAGACTCACCTCTTCAGACAGCACCTGTAGAACTCCTCTGTTTCCCCCCTGGGACACTTTCACCCTTCCTTAAATTTGCTTTACTTACTCTTACCTGCCCCCTATTTTACTGCATTTAATCCTGTACTTCAGAGTACTGTAATCTGTTTAAACTGTAGTATTTGGTATTTAATCATATCTTGATGTAACTATCACTGTCACTTATCTGCTGTATTGAATTGTATTTTGTCACACTTGTACTTGCTTGAACTTGTCATTGTATTTATCTTGCTCTTATTGTATTACCTGTACTGTAACACTTGAAATGTATTTGCTTACAATTGTAAGTCGCCCTGGATAAGGGCGTCTACTAAGAAATAAAAAATAATAATAATAATAATAATATTAATACAGTATCAATGTAACTGCTCACCCTGCACTATTAATACAGTATCAATGTAACTGCCCTATTAATACAGTATCAATGTAACTGCTCATCCCTGCACTATTAATACAGTATCAATGTAACTGCTCACCCTGCACTATTAATACATATCAATGTAACTGTTCATCCTGCACTATTAATACAGTATCAATGTAACTGCTCACCCTGCACTATTAAAACAGTATCAATGTAACTACTCATCCTGCACTATTAATACAGTATCAATGTAACTGCTCATCCTGCACTATTAATACATATCAATGTAACTGTTCATCCTGCACTATTAATACAGTATCAATGTAACTGCTCATCCTGCACTATTAATACAGTATCAATGTAACTGCTCATCCTGCACTATTAATACAGTATCAATGTAACTGCTCATCCTGCAGTATTAATACAGTATCAATGTAACTGCTCATCCCTGCACTATTAATACAGTATCAATGTAACTGCTCATCCTGCACTATTAATACAGTATCAATGTAACTGCTCACCCTGCACTATTAATACAGTATCAATGTAACTGCTCATCCTGCACTATTAAAACAGTAATGTAACTGCTCATCATCCTGGAAGCAGGAGATGGGAGACACTGGTCAGGCCAGCAGGAGCTGGGAGATGCCGATCATGTATGTCACTATATTAGGGGTGGTAATTTCGAATAATAAGACATTCGAATACACCAGTGCAACAAATGTCGAATATTTGATTAAAATAAATAAATAAATAATTACTATAACAAGTCTGCTCCCTATTAGCAACAGCCATGTCTATAGAAATGCATTATATAAATTCATGAAAAATAATTGTTTACAAATGGGTTAACAAACAATAATTTTGACCATAAGCAAGAAGTGCAGCAAAGGAGAAGCCATGTTAATGGGGGGATATATTCATTTTTCAACTTCCCCCATATAAAATGGGAAAAACCATAACTAAAACAGAGGTCAGAGAACCATTGGCAAACTCAGACCACAACATGGTCTCATTAGTTTATTAAAGACTGTGAGTCACTGACCATTCAGCACTTTCAGAGACGCAGGGTGAGTTTCTGAACCAGAGATTCGTTTTTATTTTTTATTGCTTTGTTTGTCTTTTGCAGACAGGAAGTGAGCGCTGACCACAATACCAGCAAGCAACTTCCTGTAAAGAACAGAGAGAGAGAGAGAGAGAGAGAGAGAGAGAGAGAGAGAGAGATTTTTTTTGACTTTTAACAATCCTTTATTAAATATATCAGTACTACATTTCCTGCTAAAGGATTAAAGTCTAAAAAGCTATTAAAAAGCAGACTATGATTAAAAATTAAATAAATAAATAAATAATAAATAAATAAATAAATATTTGTTTTTATATAATCACATTGAGCTCTCCCTCCTCACTGAGCGAGCAGACAGCCTCTCCCACACACCACCTCTCCTGGAAGCTCTGCAGGTCATTAAAAAGTTTAAAATAGGCAAAATCAACCTTTAACCTGATAACCACTAGTACCCTGAAGAGCCTGACTACGTCTGTCTGCCCTATGCCTGTCCGCTTATTCCTTCTGGATATTAAAATGGCCAGCTTTGCCAAACCTAAAAGGAAATTTATCAACACACAAGTATGCTTGTGTTTTTGCCTATAAGGGACCCCAAAAATAAAAAGTGTCAAAGTGAAAACTGCTTCCAGCTGTTGCAGTCTCTCTTGCAGGTGGCTGAAGAGGGGCTCCAGTCTCCTACACTCACTGTACATATGGAAAATGGTGTCGTCCTGCTGACAGAAGTCACAGACCGAGCTGATGTCATGGTTGATTCTGTGCAGGAACAGGCCTGTGGCCAGGATACCATGCAGGAGCCTCACTGGAGATCTCCTGCTCTCTTGTCTAAGGGGGGTTTGTACAGCACCCTCCATTCTGGGACCCCTCATCTCCCAGAGACAGATGAGCCCTCCATTTGGTATCAACCATCCCTCTCAGCTTGCTGCAATGGTTTGCCTTAATACACAGTTTATACATCTCTTTACTGTTTAAATTTAAATATCCATATTTTTGAGTTTTTGTAGTTTTAAGAGCTTTCCTTTCTCTTCCTCCTCCACCTCATCTTCTTTAATCCCTACTGGAGTTACCAATAACACAGGAAAAGCAGCACCCTGTCTCTGATCCCCCTGTTCTTGAGCCATCTCCTCTCTCAGAGCCTCACTGAGCCCCGGGGAGAGACAGCTCCTAACCTGACTCACCATCCTCTCCACCTGCCTCTCGCTGCGCCAGCCCAGCCTGGCAGCCAGCTCAGCCGCACCGAGCCAGCGAGTCCAGGGGTCATCAGGTGAGCCAGCCTGACTATTCCAGCCCTCACAAAGCTGGTCTTCAGAGCCTGTGATTGAAGGCCCTGCACTGAGAAGAGGGGATTGAAAAGAAGGGGCTCTTCTAGCAGCCTCTGGGCTGTCATTGAAGCTTCCTCTCTTCCCACCCTCACTGTGCTCCAAGTTTGTAAAACACTTTGATAAAAAGACGGCAGGTCAGAACTGTCCAGAGCACCGTGGTCAATTAAAAACAGGTCATATTTAAACCCCAGCCCTCCTACTTTACTTAAAAAAGCAGGCAAGCTGCTTCCAGTGAGCCCCCTCCCCAGTGTACAGGAGTCTCTGTACTGTTAATAAACGAAAAGCTGCCACCCTTCCTGCGATACTGACCAACCCCTGCCCCCCCAAGTCTCTAGGAGGATCCAGACACACCAACCTGTGCCATAGCATTGAGGCCACAAGACTGTTAATAACCAGGACCCTCCCTCTATAGGACAGCTGAGCCAGCAGCCCCCGCCACTGACCCAGTCGGCCTTTCACCTTTTCAATCAACCCCTCCCAATTCTGCTCCATGTAAAGTATCTGTACCAAGGAACACGCCCAGCACCTTTATCCCTGTCCTGCCCCACCTCAAAACCTGGGGCAAAACAGGAGGGCCACCCTCCTGCCAGCTCCCTGACAGGAAGGTGTCACTCTTGGCCCAATTAATTCTTGCGGTCGATGCTCTCTGAAACATACCTAAGCTCTGATGTAGTTCCTGGACGTCTCCTTTATTACTAATAAAAACAGTGATATCATCAGCATATGCTGACACCCTCACTATAGCAGGAGGGGCTGAGAAAGGCACCGTCCAGCCCGCCAGCTTGCTCCTCAACAGAACCAGCAGGGGCTCGATGGAGATGGAGTACAGCATCCCAGACAGGGGGCAGCCCTGCCTGATTCCCCTGCACACTGAGAAGGGTCGACTCAGCCCACCGTTTATTTTTAAAACGCTAAAAACATTACTATATAAAAGTTTAATAAATTTAATAAACTGAGGGCCGAACCCGAAGGCTTCCAGGGTCTCAAAAAGGTAGTGGTGGTCGACGCGATCAAAAGCTTTCTCTTGATCCAAAGAGACCAGTCCCACATTAAAATCACCCTCCTTAGCTATCGATGAAAAATCCCGGATTAAAAAAAAATATTATCAAATATTGTTCTCCCAGGTACGCAATAAGTCTGATCAGGGTAAATTATTTTATCTAAACAGTTCCTCAGTCTCATCGCTAAACTTCTAGAAAATATTTTTAAATCGGTACATAACATTGAAACATGTCTCCAGTTTTTAAGCATGCACAGGTCCCCTTTCTTGGGCAGCAGTGTGATGACGGCCCTACGGCAGCTTAGAGGCAGCTCCCCTGCCTCCAGGCTCTCTTGCAGCACCAACAGCAGGTCTGGCCCCAGCTCCTTCCAGAAGTGCTGATAAAACTCTACTGACAGTCCATCGATCCCTGGTGCTTTCCCTCTGGCCAGCTACTTGACAGCAGTGGTCAGCTCCAGACTCTGCTGCTCCTCCAAACTCAGACTGGGCAGTCCCTCCAGTAGTGTATTTATATCAGTCTGGTTACATGACTCGCTGCAATACAGGTCAGAGTAAAATTGCACCGCCGCATCATTACTCTCCTCCTGACCAGTCAACTCTCTACCGCAGGGCAGCTGAACACAGGACAAACGCTTCCTATTTGCTCTCTTCTTCTCTAAACCAAAAAAGCATCCATATCTCTCAGCTCAATAAATCGAGATTGCACACCTGCCCCTGCACCTTCTCCTCCAGCATGCTGTCCAAAGCTTGTCTCCACTCCACCAAGGTTTCCTTTGCAGCTGTGCTCTGCTCAGTCTCTAACTGTAGGATCTCTCTCTCTAGCTTTCTTATGACTGAGTTCAGTGACTTGGTTATGTCTAAAGTGTACTGCTGACAAAATAATTTAATTTGTGTTTTTCCTATATCCCACCACTGCCTCAGATGCTTAAATTGGCTTTTTGTTCTTGCCATTTTAATCACAAATCCTTAAACTGTTTTGTAAAATTAGTGTTTTGCAATAATTTGGTGCTGAAATACCACTGAGATGCCCAGTGTAATTCTTTACCTGTAATTACTGTGATCAGAGTGCAATGATGGTCAGACAAGCTGTTGGTATTATTGTTGCTTGTGTGAATTTATTGAGTTGGTGTTTGAGTGCGTATATCCTGTCCAGTCTTGCTCTAACTGTATACTGAGAAGGTGGTGTGACCAGGTATACTGGCGAGTGGTGGGATGCAGACACCTCCAAACATCAACCAAGCCACTGAACTTTAAAATAGCAGCCAATTCTCTCACTGAAGGAGGATGAGGTTCAATACTATTCCTATCTTTATTAAAATCTACTGTACAGTTAAAATCCCCTCCCACTATTAATATATCGTCATCATGTAGTGTTAAAAGAGTCTGCTTTAAAACATTCAGGAATACAATTCTATCCCTTCCTATATTTGGAGCATAAACATTAATAAAATCATAAATTATCTCTCCTATCTTAGTCCTCACTTTTACAAGTCTCCCTCTAATTATCTCTTTAAAATCTAAAATGTCAACTTCCAAACCTGGTTGAAAAAGCACAGCCACCCCTGTGCTGTTCCGTGGCTCATCACACACTGCCCTCTCCATTCAGCAAGCCATCCTGCCTCATTCTCTCTGTCTGTGTGTGTCTCCTGTAAAAAAGCCACTCCCACCCTCTTCTGTTCTAAAAATTCAAATTACTGTGCTCTCTTAAAATCCTGCCTACAACCATTGACATTAAAAGAGATCAAATTAATTCTGTCCATGATGGCTAAAAAGTTTTAAAAAACTAAGAAAAAAATATTTATACTTTGGTTTTCTGATGTAACGTTTTCCTAAATGTTTGCATGAATTTTTTCAGTCTATACCGTTTTCGTTGATCTAATTCCTGTGTTGTGGCTTTCTTGAGGGCTATATGTGCAGAATTCAAAAACAATTTCAGATCTGGAAACGACTGTTTTATATCTCGCCTCTCCTACCTTTTGTCTGATCCAAAAACACTCTTATTTTGTTGACTGAATACAGTTTTTTCCTGGTAGTTTGGCTGTCAGTAATGTTGGAGAACAGCGAAGAGTCTGAGACCTCGCTGCCGTCTACACCCCATCTCCCCCTCCTCATACTCCTCATCACTGTCATTGACCGCCGCCGCTGATATTTTCAGCTGCACCTCTCCCTTTAACTCTGCTACTGCCTGTTGTGAGTCAGACAGTGATGGATTCACAGCAGCGCCAAGTAGAGACTCAGCACTGCGCTTCTCTCCCTCTGAACAGGGAGGCACAGCAGCTCCAGGTAGAGACCCAGAGCCACCGTCACTCCTTCCGGGTTCAAGTCAGGAGACCCCGCGGCATGAGATTCCCACTCCCGCAGCGCCGTGGCTCCCAGACTCGAACCTCAGTCTCTTATCAGACCTGAGCCCAATCTCCTCACCATCCGCTCCTTCAGAGCTGACGGGCTGAGAGAGCCCCTGGTCCAATGAGACTGTTCCAGAGCTCCGCTCCGACACACTTTCATTTTCTTTAAGATCTGTTTTTATACTTTTTTCCTTTTTCTTTCCGCCACAGTGAATTCCTGATTTCCATAGGTCTCTGTTGTCTGTTCTTTTAGCTCAGTTGGTTCTCCTGGCCCAGCCAGTGACTCTGCTTGCCGCAGATGTTCCTCCCGCTCTCCGCGATCATCCCTGACTTCCTCCCCACCGGTTTCACCCTGTTCATCCTCAGGCTCTAGTCTCGGACAGTTTTTACGCTGATGCTCCTGCGCTCCACATTTAAAACAGCGCATTGTGTTAGTGCTGGCAAAGACAACGCATTTGCTTCCTTCCACAGTAAACGTCCAAGCTACATCAATATCTACATCAGGATTGTTTAATAAAATGAATACCTGCCTTCTAAATGACATGACATGCTTTAGTTTGGGATCTTTGCATCCTAACGGTATCCATCTAATCGGGGATGTTAATTTTCCGTACCTTGAAAGCTCCCTTTCCAGCAACTCATTTTTAAGGAAAGGGGGCACATTTAACACAATCAGCTTAGTTACAGGTGTAGCTAGCAGAGACACCATCACCAAACTTCCTTTAACCACAAAACCTTCCTGCACCAGCACATCTACAGCTTGTGTTTCACTGAAAAAAACAACTAACCCTTTATTCATGCGTGACGCTGATTTTATTTGACCTTCTCCTACCACCTCACTGATAGCGAGCAGGCATTCCTCCACCGACACTGTGCTGTCAGGATCACAACGACAGCCGTGCCGGCAAGTCAAACCTGCCATCGCCATAGCTGCTCCATAAACGTGCTACTCAATTCCCAGTGTGCAGTGTTATTGTATCAATATATTTTATTTACATGTAGGCAGAAGAGCAAGACAAACAGAAAGTCAGGACCTGTATAACCGAGTGTAAGTGTTGCACAGTTACACCAGACTGCAGCACTGCAGTAAGATCTCTAAACTACATGCTCGGCATTGTGCTTCAGACCCCGTTCAACTTGAGAGGAAAGGTGAAGGGTAGGCTGTTGTGTTTGTTTCTGTTCCACCCTAGTTTAATAGTGACAGAGCTAGGGTTAACATAAGAACAATTAAAATAAAAATATGCTGTTTGAGCGCAGCAATCTAACTAGGAGGCTGTGTGGTCCAGTGGTTAAAGAAAAGGGCTTGTAACCAGGAGGTCCCCGGTTCAAATCCCACCTCAGCCACTGACCTCTTGTGTGAGCCTGAGCAAGTCACTTCACCTCCTTGTGCTCCGTCTTTCGGGTGAGACGTAATTGTAAGTGACTCTGCAGCTGATGCATAGTTCACACACCCTAGTCTCTGTAAGTCGCCTTGGATAAAGGCGTCTGCTAAATAAACAAATAATAATAATATTAAGTCCCGCTGCTGAAAAAACTATCTTGTGGTGTGCACAGATAGGCTTTTGTTCAGTGGTCTCATTTCATTTTCCAGGTGTTACTCTTTTTCGAAGCTGTCATTGTAGTTGTTAGTTTTGCTCCAACAGCAGACGCGAGACTACAGGAAACAACTGCGTCACTGGCCCCTTAGCCAATAGCAGAGCCAATATATATATATATATATATATATATATATATATATATATATATATATATATATAATTTGTTTTCCCCTTATCCAGGGCCCCTTCGAGTCGTTGCGCCCCGGGGAAATGTCCCCGTCCTCTTGGTGGGCCTCAAAACAGTTTAGCACCAGGGGTGCGTTCAATAGCCAGAGCGGTACAGAACGTTCCGTAACGTTTTCTATTGAACACCCTGTTATTACAAAAAAGCGCTCTGTAAAACTAACCCCATTGCAACTTTGTCCGTCATTTTTGAAAACATTTGCTAACATACCATTCAATAAGACCTAACTTCCGCCTCGCAGCGCCACAAAAAAGCGCTTGGCTTATTGAATGCATTTTCAAAACGATTTGCACCCCTGCCAGGGCTGGACCCCACCCAGCACATTTGCTTACTAAAGATCTCGTTTATTCAAATACAAGAGTTAAGAACTTTCTAGTCAAGATTCGAGAGCACACAGCATGTGTGTCTGTGTTTGACTTCTCTTTCCTGCCAGCACGAAGCGAGTCAGATCACTCTTCCCTAGCAACAAATGACACTGCAGCCAGCGAATCATTAGGTAGCTTTGTGTTCTATATTCACAAGCGACACGATCACAGTAGAAGTTACATTACCAGAATTCATACATCTAAGTTCTCAACGTTTTCTCTCTCAAGTGTAATTACACCATGTTTTGTGTGACAGGACAATGTCATTTCCACTGTTACATAACTAGTACAAATCCTTCGAAATGGTCTGTGGTTAGTTTAGCTCCATTATAAAATGCAGAGTAGGCGCCCGCAGCTGCAGTAACAGTGATCCTGTCGCAGTAGTCATGTTAAACCCCACCCAGCCTGTCAGAGTGCGTGTCTGCTCTGAACCACATGTTCACTTTCTACTCCATTCCTTGAACACAACAGCGTGCTCTAATGTCCTGCTTACCTTTACAAAAGCGAGCCTGTCTCACCGCTCCTCAGATCGGGACACAACACGGGCGGGTTTGGAAAGCTCTTACTGTGCTCCTGTATGACTGGCTCGCTAAACGACTTGTGATTAATATCAAAACTGAAAAAGTTATTCCTCTTTCAGTCTGCAAAAAAAAAAAAAAAAAAAAAAAACGACAGCGCAGTTGGCGGGTGACCACACAACGTCCCCGGAAAACTGGTATTGTTTTCAGACTTCCTTTTTTGTTCCGGTCAGGAACAGTGAAATTGTTAAATCGTTCCGGTTTTGCTGTTTTGTATTCACATTTTTATAAGTACAAAACTGTAGCGGTGTGCTCAGCAAGTGACAGCGCAGTCATTTATTATAGAAAAAATACATAGAGAGACATTAATAGATTACTTGTTTAATCATTCTGATTATGTGTTTAATAATTAATATTCGGTTTCACTTCCAGGACCATGGCTATTTTTTATAAACACAACCATTGTTATAACTGATTTTAAATATACACACACACACACACACACATATGGAACTCCAGCGTTTCTCCGACCCAGCGAAGGAAGCGTTTGTCCCGGATAACCACTCCCGTGAGGATCGGCGCTGCCATGACAACCCATGACATCACCCGCACGAGTCATTTTTTGTAATACAGTATTAACGCTTTATTGTTTTCACAAAATAACATCAATAAGATTATCAGCTCATCTGCTGCGACCAAAACGTATTTTTGTTTCATGTCGTTATTAATTAATTAATTTATTTATTTGGTTAAACTGTAATCCAGCCTTACATTTTAATTGAAGTTACCACAGCGTGTCTATGTATGAATTACTGACTCATATTTGTGATTTGATTACACTGGCAGATGAACTGATAATGTATGGATGTTATTTTGTGAAAACAATACAATATAGAAAAAATGCTACAACATTTTATAAATAAATAAATTATACACCAAACTGTAGTACATTCGTTTAGTCTTAATATCATAACAAATATACTCATTATAAATACGCACCTTCTTTTATTTGTTGGAAAACGGTCAGGAACTGAAGTATTTTTAATACAGAGCTATTTGAGTATTTAAAATATGGTTATCTTCAAAATTAAAATGTCAGCAACGGTGTGTTAATTAAACGAAGCGCCTAACGCCGCTCGGAACTTTCGCATTTTTAAATCCTAACGGTCTCTGCTCAGCTGAGTGGAATGTTCAGGAGCCGGTTGCCTAGCAGCGTCTCCCCCTCCTTCTCTGCCCCGCCCCCTCTCTCCCTCTCTCGTTGCACCAGCTAGGAGTTCAGATTTAGCTTCGTTATATTATATAGCGCAATTCTTTACTAACTTTTACAAATGAGCTTATTGGAGGCTCCGTGTTTTTAAGATGGTTTCAGGTGCAGTCCGGGCAGACTGACTGGAGCATCATTAAAGTATACCGCACTGCGCTCGGCTTTGTGTGGCGGCTGATACACAAAATAATGAATGACTGTTAAAGAAATCACATGTATTGCTTTTTAATGCTAAATATGTGTCTGGTATTCTAAGTATTATCTACAATTAATAATTAAGAGAAACAGCAGTGATGACAATTCCCATAGATTCTCTATATGTTTCCACGTTGTGGTTGCTATCCACAGGGACAATATAATCTGTGTTTTGTGTAATTATATTGATATTTCCCGACCTCCTCTTCAAAACGAGATTTTCAAACACTAACGCTATACCCCCTGATAATGTTTTTAGAAGTATATTAGGTTAATTCAAGTTGAGCGCCGTTGTCACAAACAGATCTAAAATGGCGTAGGCATGCGCGAGGTTTCACAGCTTTCTTTTCGCTAGTCTTGGAGGCTCAGTGTGTGTGAACTTGTCTTTGTTAAATACAGCACAGGGTAGCAGAAAGGTCATTCTTTACGAGTAAACTTCCAGGCAGTAACCTCTGCTATTTCTACCACATGTTTTTATTTAGTTTCTCTTAAACTGTATTATTGTATCCTATTCTTTATACAGGACAGTATTCCTCCCTGCTGTCCAGTGGCACAGATTTAGAATCTTCCTCAGACTGCGCTGCGAACTAAACCAGGCAACAGACCTGCCTCTACAGCAGAAGAAGAGTCATCAGGCAATGAGACATGCCAAGGAGTGCGCTGCTCTATGAGACTTGAGGGGCCGCATTATCAAAGCGTTTCCTCTAGGCTTTAATTAACTTCTATTTATTTTAAAAAGGACAAAACATCCTGTTAATGTTACAAAATGAAAAACTAAACACATGGAGAGTGCTGAAGAGGGCTTGAAATACAATGTATTACTCAGCTGTTTGGTTCGATTTTTGTAAAATGAACAGGTGGTTTACCTCTTTAAAATAAATAGCAGTTAATTAAAGACTGGCGTAAAAGCTTTGAAAATATGTCCTGTGGTGTTTTATTGTGGTTAAAAAGCATCCCATTTCACAAGAAAAACCTGATAGGCGTTAGAAAACTAAAGCTCTTTGAATGAAATGCTTTTTTATTATATGAATAACTACCCAGTGGAGAGACAGAGCAGGTTGAGAAGTTTGTATTAAACAGTCCAATTACAGTTTTTTTTTTTTTAAGGTTTAAGAAAGTTTAACTTAAGAAATCACGTAAATTAACTAAAGAAGGTCTGATTTCTTAAGTTAATGTTTTTTTGTTGTATAAAGTCACTCTTTTTATTGTTTGTTCATACACACTGAATGAAAGCAGTTAAGCAGCACAGTAGATCTGCATGCTGGGTAGAAGGGCATCACTGGTATGCAGAGCAGAGAAAGACCAGCAAAAGCAACAGGACCAGCTTGCATTGTAGATATTTCAAATGAATAATTATTCATTGTATTGAAGAAGACTGGCCCTTCCCTCTGCAGCCATTTTAATGCAGTTATCTGTTTATAAGCACATCGCCATGGCAACAGATATCATGCTGCTCATGTTCAGCACTGACATGAAGGTGACATCATAAGGGAAAGTGATGTCATAATGTCCCTGGCAGTGAATTTTCAGCAGAATCTTCATTGCAGAGATTTACTCCTGAGAGGTAAATTCACAGAGATCCTGTTCCCTGTGTAATTATTTATTTATAAGATCAATATACATGCATTGTAATTGAGATGTGTATATTAAATAGACAATTTCATAAAATATGTCACTATTAATTGTAATTCACATGTGATTTGTGTGTATTTGCACAGTAAACACCAGACACTGAGCAGGGCACTTCAACATGCACAGTAAACACCAGACACTGAGCAGAGCACTTCAACATGCACAGTAAACACCAAACACTGAGCTGGGCACTTCAACATGCACAGTAAACACCAGACACTGAGCAGAGCACTTCAACATGCACAGTAAACACCAGCCACTGAGCAGGGCACTTCAACGTTGATGTAGGGGGAAATAAGTTCACACCAGTCTGTTGTCTTTGTAGTAAGGAAAAGCTTTAATCACGAGCCCAGGAGGTTACACGAGTGGCATTCCACAAGGCAAGCTCTCAGAACAACAGTTTGCAACGTAACTTATACCTCATTATGATTGCACAATTAGTACCGCTTATTGGTTAAAGTTTGCCGTATTGGTGTGTGAGTCCATTTGTCACTTAGTGATTGGTGCTGGTTCTGCCGCAGGGGCTGTCTAAGACAAACTTTCTGGAAGTTTCTGTACTTGGCTCTGGGGTAGTTCTCCCTCTGTACTTGCATGCAGCTTATCAGGTACACAGCCCACGGTTGGTTTCGGCTCCTGGTATTCTTCACATCACGTTATCTGGTGGCTGCAGCTGGTGTAATGTCTATATACACACCCTGGTTAGTCGTTAGTTTGTTAAGCTTATAATCTCTACTTCAGTCCCTCCTGTAATTCCTCCAAAAGGTTTCAACCCTATTTGGGGGAATAAAACTTCTTACGGTCGAGGGTCGGGCCCGAATCCTGGACCTGAGTTACAGCCCTAATGGGCGAGTGCCGGGGGTGGGGGGTAACTACAAAACATCTTAAAAACTTCAATACCTTATGTTCGAAAATGCAGCAGGATTACTTAAGACTCTTCATGGGAATACATGAGTTTATTTACTTACTAGTTCCTTTACTTATGCAAAGCGTACAAACTTAAATTCCTGTCGGGCAGGCTGGGAGTTCCCGAGGCCCTGGACAGATTCTAGCAGCAAGGCAACATGAGCACAGAAGCGGATAAGAACTACAGGTTACATTGGTGCTCCTCCCAGGGTGGGCAGCCGAGGTCAGGACATCTAAAGTTGGTTTGTTGTCCCGGGACGTGCCTGAATCGACAAGGAGATAACACACACATATATACAAGTTAGTTAACAACGACCTTCCCCTGCAAGTGGTTCCCGAGCCTGACTGGTCAAGTACAAAATTAGTAATATTCTAAGCTCAGAGCAGAGTTTCTTATATAGCACTAGTACCAACAGGAACGTTAATATTGACACCCCTCACATTATTTCACAGAACACCACCCAAATCCACCCCCAACTGACCCCTGCCCCAGTCACTCCTTGTCCGTAAATCAAACTCTTGACAACCACCACCTGGACTTCCACTGTTCGATACCCTTGGTCTGCTTGCTGAAGTGCGTCGGTGATGTGGGTGTACTGCATTTGGGCATGGTGTATGTGTTGTTTGGCTTCCGCCATCGTTTTCTTTATTTCTTCCTCTAATGCTGTCAGCCCCTGAATCAGTTCATCGTTGCCGTGGTGCCACAAAGGGTCCCAGGTCAGATTATCTCGGAGGGGGGGCGTGCAGTAGAGGTGGCGCACCCCAACGGTGAGTATGGCACGACGGGGCACTTCCATCCACACTGCTGGTGCGACAGAGGGGCAAACCTTCCCGTTGATCTCTATTGAGTTATTAGGCCCTGCAATACATCACATTGTTACATTCATTTGTAACCATTCAGTGTGCCAGGGTTGATCGGTGACTGTGAGCTCGAACCTGCTGAGGCTGGCCATAGAGTCAGTGAAACAGGTGCACAGCACCTCCTGGTCTGAGTGGGTGCAACAATCCTGGGTGTACAGTGTTCCCTGGGTACCAGTGCTAGTATACGCACTCCTAGTATCTGGGTAACATGCCCGGCTCTAATAGGTAATGAGGTGACCATCCTCACTTTATCGGGCTGGAGAATTCCCAGTGGGGCTAACAGGTGAAATTGAATGCTAGTCCCAGTCCATGTGGCTGATGCGCCCGCATATATTCTCTATGTCCCCACACCCATGGGGGAGAAGTGGATAACTCAGGTGCTGTTGATTCGAGCAGTAGTGGGTGTATTCGTTGTGATAATAGAGCCGACACTATTCCCTGGAGTTTTAAGGCTAACACTTGTCCCGCCCTCCAGCACTTTTGTTGTTATTAATGGTATGCCCCATCCGCTGTCCACTGGTCCAAGCTCAATCGGAACCCGGCCGGTGTAATTGTGGCATTCGGTAGGTTCCCCTGGCTGTGGCCCCTGCCCTTTGTACTGCCAGGTGAAGATCACAACATGCACAGTAAACACCAAACACTGAGCAGGGCACTTCAACGTTGATGTAGGGGGAAATAAGTTCACAGCAGTCCGTTGTCTTTGTAGTAAGGAAAAGCTTTAATCACGAGCCCGGGAGGTTACACGCGTGACATTCCACAAGGCAAGCTCTCAGAACAACAGTTTGCAATGTTACTTATACCTCATTATGATTGCACAATTAGTACCGCCTATTGGTTAATGTTCGCCGCATAGGTGTGTGAGTCCATTTGTCACTTAGTGATTGGTGCTGGTTCTGCCGCAGGGGCTGTCTAAGACGAACTTTCTGGAAGTTTCTGTACTTGGCTCTGGGGTAGTTCTCCCTCTGTCCTTGCATGCAGCTAATCAGGTACACAGCCCACGGTTGGTTTCGGCTCCTGGTATTCTTCACATCACATGTTATCTGGTGGCTGCAGCTGGTGTAATGTCTATATACACACCCTGGTTAGTCGTTAGTTTGTTAAGCTTATAATCCATACTTCAAACATGCACAGTAAAACACCAGACACTGAGCAGAGCTTTTCACTATGCACAGTAAACACCACACACTAAGCAGAGCAATTCAATATATTTTATTTATTTTCATCCTGCCATTAATTAGTTTTTTGTTTACTATTTATTTCTTAGCAGACGCCCTTATCCAGGGTGACTTCAATTGTTACAAGTTATCACATTATTTTTACATACATTACCCCTTTATACAGTTGGGTTTTTGCTGGATCAATCTAGGTAAAGTACCTTGCTCAAGGATACAGCAGCAGTGTCCCTCACCTGGGATTGAACCCACGACCCTCCGGTCAAGAGTCCAGTGCCCTGGGGCTCCTGAGTGGCGCATCCAGTAAAGGTGCTCCACGTGGAGTGCAGGATGTGCCCTATAGTCTGGACGTCGCGAGTTTGAGTCCAGGCTATTCCTTTGCCGACCGAGGACGGGAGCTTCCAGGGGGTGGCGCTCAATTGGCCGAACGTCACCCGGGAGGGGGTTAGGTCGGCCAGGGTGTCCTCGGCTCACCGCGCACCAGCGACCCCTGTAGTCTGGCCGGGCGCCTGCGGGCTTGCCTGTAAGCTGCATTGTCCTCCGACGCTGTAGCTCCTGCGTGGGAGTCCAGAGCCCTAACCACTACTCCACACTGCTGCCCTACGTTTCTGTACTAAATGCAGTGGGTATCAAATCAAACAATGGATTTTCTTATTTTCTGAATCCTCAGTTTGTGCTGATTTATTCCACATATGGTACTTACCTGAAACACCTGTAGTCACAGTTATAAGCACAAATATAATAACAGTAAAAACTTTTCTCCGTCAATAATGTACAGAGCACTCACCTGAATCACTTAATAACAAACAATCTCAAATTCATCCACTTTGTAGTTTTAATTCATCCTCTATTTCGCTACCAAAAACAAGCAGAACTATTAAAGGGCCAGTCAATCATAGTCCTACACAAAAAAAAAATTCTTAAATGATAATATCCAAATTACGTTTACTACACCTGCACCGTTTGACCTAGAGTCAAGATTGTTTACCTTTATTAAAGGAGTGTTATCTTATTTTGCGTGTTCTGATTTTTTCTTTTGCTGTGGTATTGAAGAGGTATTGAGTATCGTGAAACCGAACTGGTATCATATCGAAGTTCAAAATTCTGGTATCGTGACAACCCTACACCAGACACTGAGCAGGGCACTTCAACATGCACAGTAAACACCAGACACTGAGCAGGGCGCTTCAACAAATAATTATTTGTATCCACAAGCTCAATCATAAAAATACAATTCAAATCCAGACCCAGCTCTTTCTTTACAGATAATGCAGGGAAGTATAATCCTGCAGTATAACATGTGGCTATGTTCCTGCTAGCCACTCGCCACGTAGCCACAGCGAATCAATTTCTCTTGTGGGTCAACTATTGTTCCCCAAGTTTGCCACGGTGGCAAAGGCTTTGAAAAATGTACTTGTGTGCTGGCAGCTGATTCAATAAAGACTGTTTGGTTTCATTTTTCACCCAATGAAAGCCATTTAGCTTGATCACGTAACATATGCATGTCACAAACATTGTGTTTGGCGGGAGGACAGAAACAGTCAGCGGACGGCGCTGCTTGTTAAAAAAAAAAAAAAACACCACATGGCATCCAAACGGAAAAAAATTGATTAAAAAATTGTACAGACAAATTACCAGAATCATGTTCTGAAAGATGTAGCCCAAGTCACCCATGTACACTAAAATATGACCGTGATACTAGTCACAGGGAGGTGAAGCAGTCTTGGTTTCAAACATACCCACTGGTCCTGAAAGAACATTTTCACAGACAGCAAGCCAGAAACACACAGCTTCAAAAGATCATAGCTAAGTTGTTCCCCCCCCCCCCTCCTTGTGGCTCAACTATTTTGAGTGTCAACTGTGTCCGTGACTGGCTAAGTGAAAAGAACATTGACATTGATTTAAACAAAACGTCACAACGGCGGCAGCAGCGCCATCTACTGGACAAAACCCAGACATACATTTTGAACAATGATCCAGTTCAATATCTACAAAGCCTAAACAAGAAAATATTATACAAAATGGTTTAAAAGCAAATGTTTAATTGTTAATCTAACAATGTCAGTTACTGTGGAACTACTTCTCTCAGTGGAAGGAGACACAAATAAAAATGATTAAAACAAAGTTTAAAGTCTGCTTCATTTATGTGTGTGTTTAGATATATTACCACTTAAGAACATAAGTCCCTGTGTCTGCTGGTTTTCATTCCAACCCAGCTCTCAATTACTTAACTAGACCCTTAATTGAACTGATAATTTGCTTAATTAGACCTTTTGACTTTTCAGCTCTTGAACAGTTGCATATTTCAAGTTAGCTATGACATTTGATAAGTAACTGCAACTGTTTAAGAGCTGAAAACAAGTCAAAAGGTCTAATTAAGCAGATTATTAGTTCGATTCAGGGTCTAGTTCAGTAACTAAGCCACAGGGGGTCCCCAGGACGGAGTTTGAGAACCCGTGGTCTAGTGCCTCACAACGCACCCAAGGCGTGGTGATATTACCTCATGATACACACACACACACACACACTGTCGTGTATTACTGCTTAATTAATGTAGTCATTAGGTTTAGATGTCACATTCCTTTGTTGTCACTGTATTGATTTAGATATTCAGGTTGAATACCTCGGAATCCTTATTTCGAAGCCAGCGGAACTCCAGCGTTTCTCCGACCCAGCGAAGGAAGCTTTTGTCCCGTATAACCACTCTTGTCCCGTATAACCACTCTCGTGATGATCGGCGCTGCCATGACAACCTATGACATCACCCGCACAGCTCAGTACACTTTAAAAATAATAACAATATCTTTATATAGCAACTTTCACAGTGGACCACCATCACAAAGCACTTTACAGAGGTAATCTGTGAACTGTCACTTCCAATAGGACATTGATTTAACATCTCATCTGCAGGATGGAGCATAAGGAGGTTAAGTGACTTGCTCAGGGTCACACAGTGAGTCAGTCAGCGGCAAGGGTGGAATTTGAACCCATGACCTTCTGGTTACAAGCCCGGGACTATAACCACTGAACCACACTGCCTCCTCCTTAGACCACGTCGGTCTTTTTTTTGTAATACAGTGTAACGTGTTATTGTTTTCACAAAATAACATCAATAAAATTGTCAGCTCAGGTGCTAGTGTGTACTAAACACAATCTCAGATATCAGTGAATAGATACAGAGACAAGCCGTGGCACCAGCAAGAGGTTCAAATGAAAGCGACAGTTAAAGTTTAAATAAATAAATAAATAAAATACATTAGGACATGAAACAAAAATACATGTGGGTATATTTTAATCAAAAGTCCATACATCTATAATTCTAATTATTTATCTAAATAATCTCACAGCTGATTCTTTATAAATGAATAATTTCTATATTTCCCGAGTGCTAAGTAATGTGGCGTTATAGTTGAACATATTAAACGGATTTTAAATATAATTTAGATTTAAATGAGTTAGTATATAAATCGATTTCTAAAACGGGTCGCATTTTGTAATTTAAATACTTATGAGCTGCCAAAATATGGAGGACCAAAACGGTCAAAATTAAATGATGAAATACGAAATCATGAAATAATGAAATCGTGAAATAAATAATTTAATACATACATTTATTGTGAAATAAATATATACATAAATAAAATAGACCAAATTATTATGAAATATTTTGCATTATAATATTAAATAATGGCCTTTTTCATTTCATGATTACATGTTCCCGAATTACTTTTTCACAACGGCGCTTTTCATTTCATAATGACACATTTCATAATGACGTTTTTCATAATGACGTATTTCAGAATCACGTTTTTCAACACTGCACTTTTCATTTCATAATGACACATTTCATAATTAGGTATTTCATAATGACTTTTTTCACAACGGCGTTTTTCAGCATAATGACACATTTCATAATGAGAAGGATTTGTGTCAATCAAAGCAAGTGGGCAGTATCTAGCCACCGATTGGATAATCCTTTAAGATCGATCACCTTGGCCTTGGCATCACGCCAGCGCTGGCAAGGACTCAAGGGGATTGGCTGAGCTAAGTACCAATGTGTATTTTTGTTACTTTTTTCTCGAAAATTGAATTCTCAAAATACAATAGTTAACAGTTAGCATTCGTTTACATAGAGACAAATGTGGGGTTTTATGGTCGTTAAGTTTGTACACTAGTATTAGGATCTAAACATGTCTGAATATTTTGATGCATTGAAAAAATGGTCACGCTTGCAGACCAAATCGATACAAATGATTTGCCTGCGGATGTCATTTTGACCCGAGTTGAAGACTTGAAGGAAATGTTTGCGGAGATCACTTCTCTGCAGGACACAGACATCGACGAAGTCGTGTGGAACAATTTGCTAGAGATTGAACTCCGAATTCGCAGAGAGAACGGATTTAATATAACGACGTGTGGAGTTGGGCGTCCTTCTCTGGAGGTTCCATTGAGTGCAATCGTGACATACATTCAGTCTGGATTATCAACCAGCGAGATTGCAGATTTGCTTGGAGTTTCAACCAGTACCATTGGGAGAAGAATGGCACAACATGGAATACGGTAAGAGATCAAACCAAACCCAATCGCATCAGTTTGTGGTTGTAGCCCACTTAAATGATATGAGATATGCCTAATTAACTTGTGTTAATTGAATTTCTTCACACAGACATTCTGATCTGTACTCCATGATCTCCGATAATCAGCTAGATGCATTGGTGACGGAGATCCATCATATTCATACAAACGCTGGCTATAAAATGATGCTGGGTCATATGAGGTCTAGGGGCCTTCGCATTCAGAGTAAGAGATCGTTGTCACACATTTTGCTTGACACGTCAAATAAGGTTTTTTGGCTTTAGCTGTGTGTGCCAATGTTTGTGATGCACTGTGTGACCCCTGTTAAGATAAATCATTATAGTTCAATTTAATTTATTTTATGAACCCTTGGTTCTGTATGGGACCAGTCCCAGTCCGTACCCCTCCCTAATGTTTCATAGGATATGATCACTGTCAAACAGGACTATTCTCTTGTTTTCATTATCACTGGGTGATTATTAAACATTTGATTGATCTATAAAGACATGTCATGGCTCACAGCTTGCTACATATTTGATTAGTTCTCTGTCCCACTGAACATAGTAGTATAATTGATACAAAGTTGTGTCTTTGATAGAACATCGTTTGCAGGCATCAATGCGACGAGTTAATCCTGAGGGAACTATGATGCGCAGACTTTCACTTCAGACCAGGCAGCGCCGGCAATACAGCGTTCCAGCTCCCAACAGCCTCTGGCACATAGATGGAAATCACAAATTGATCCGGTAAGCTGTACAGGTTTTGCATTTCATCACAATGACATGGCATGGAGTGGGTTGGTTATTTGCCTAATTCGCTTTTAGAACCTTTAACAGAACAACATGTTTTTAAGGATGGTAATATCAGCCTATTTTGAAACCAAAATCATTTACCAATTATTTTTGATGTCATTGGATTCATATAAAACTGTGCGTTAGGGACTGTTTCTGCTGTAAACACTCAACTGGATTCATGTGTTTAGAGAAAAAAAAAAGCCCTTACCCTGTCAGTTCCTGTCAGGTCTGGGTTATCATGCTACAATCATTAAGATGTTTGGTCTCATGTTAACAGTAATGCCATGTTGTTAGAATTCTTTTTTTAGTTTTTTTTAGCTTTCTTTTTATTTGGGTGTTGGGTTATTAGGTGTCAGTGCCCAGCATCCCTCTACTCTCAATTACCAATTGTGATAAACTTTTCTATTTTTCAGATGGAGAATTGTTGTTCATGGTGGAATTGATGGGTTCTCTCGCTAATTGTGTACTTGAGTGCTGCCACAAACAACGGGCCACAACTGTTTTGGACTGCTTCCTGTCTGCAGTTGAGCAATTTGGCCTTCCTTCAAGAGTGAGGTCTGACAAGGGTGGTGAAAATATCGAGGTGGCACATTACATGGTCAGCAGGCAGGGGAGAACCGAATTCTCACATCACAGGAAGGAGTGTGCATAATCAGAGGTATGGATTTGCAAATTCAAAGTAAAACAATTGTACCTTCTGTTGCTAGACCTTGTAGGGTTCTAACTGATATATTTGTCCAATTTAAGTTATTTCTAAAGGTATGCACCATGAAGGTTCTCCTAGTCATCTGCTGAGCTCAATCCCCATTTTTTATAATCATAATGTTAAAGACAAAAACAAATTACATGACAAACAAATTGGAACTGGAACTTTTGGCATCAGTATCTCAAAACTATACTGCCAGACAGAACTATAATTCCAAGGTCTTGATTGAGCACATATCAGAGATTCACTTGAACACTGCATTGCTCTTAGAGGGCTCTTTAGTGAACTTGACTTTTGGATGTGTCATTTTTAAATGTCATACAGGTATATTGGGCGGCACGGTGGCATGGTGGTTAGCACTGCTGCATCCCAGCACCAGGGTCCTAGGTTCGAATCCAACCTAGGGGGTCTGTGTGGAGTTTGCATATTCTCACCGTGTCTGCGTGGGTTTCCTCCCACAGTCCAAAGATATGCTGTTCAGGTTAATTGATCACTGTAAATTGCCCACTGTGTGAGAGTGTGAGTGTGAGTGGTGGCCTGCAATGGACTGGCATCCTGTCCAGGGTGTAGTCCTGCCTGATGCTCAGAGTCCGCCGGGTTAGGCTCTGGCTCACTGCGACCCTGTAAAGGATAAAGCGGTTATTGATAATGGATGGATGGATAAAGGTATGTCATTCAATTATTTCTCCACAGAATTGAACGACTGTGGAGAGATGTCTTTGAAAATGTCCTCGACCTTTTCTACACAGTATTCACCAGTTTGGAGTCTGAAGGATTACTCAATCCTGACAAGGAAATTGAATTGTTTGCCCTGCACAGATGCTTCGTACCACAAATCCAACAACATCTATTTTTTTTTAAGGATGCATGGAATCACCATGGTCTCCGCACAGCTGGCAATCAATCACCTTTGCAGTTGTGGTTACGCAACCAAAGAGAGGGAGAAAGGGAAGATCCTCCACAGGTAAACATCAATGAATTAAATATTAAATTATGGATGTCACAAAACTTTCTCCAATTAAACAAAACAGCCTTTGGTCATTGGATCAAAAACATGTAGTTATATGCAGTTTTACTATTTCCAGGTTGATCAAGAGTATGGTGTGGACTGGGCAGGACCCCATAACCACCATGCAGAGGGCGTGTCAGTCCCTGAAATCCAACTTCTTCATCCACTGTCAGAACTAGAATTGGCAACATTACCGAGTCCAGCAGCTCCTTTCTCTCAAGCCTTAGCTGTTTATCTTGAAACCGTACATGTCCTCACAGTGAGGTTAGAGCAAAATGCATAGGGCGAGAATAAAGTAATTTTGAGATGACTGAGATTCAAAGGCAGCAGTGTGGAGTAGTGGTTAGGGCTCTGGACTCTTGACCGGAGGGTTGTGGGTTCAATCCCAGGTGGGGACACTGCTGCTGTACCCTTGAGCAAGGTACTTTACCTAGATTGCTCTAGTAAAAAAAACACAACTGTTTAAATGGGTAATTGTATGTAAAAAATAATAATGATATAATTGTAACAATTGTAAGTTGCCCTGGTTAAGGAGGTCTGCTAAGAAATTAATAATAAAGTAATCCAGCAGCTGGTATACTTAACTATTTCTTTTGGAATGTTGTTTTTACAATTTGTTTGTAAACAGCTGTAAACTTCAGCAGCATATAACTCTGCTGACCGTTCGATATTTTTTTAGTTTATACTATTGTATATTGTTTTGTGTACAATATTTGCACAAGAAATGTTCAGATCACCTATTATAATTTGTAATAAATGAAGAGGCAATTATCTTTGAAATGTTTTTTTTTTTATTATTAAAAGGAGTTTGAATAACACAAATTACATTTATTTTTTCCTTTTCCATTCAAGAATGTGACTGAAAATACAAAAACAATTGGTCTTGGTCCACATTTTAAAACAAAACATATCCAAAGCCTCACTCCCTTAACCCTTTCAATATTTGCCGTGCATCTGCAAACCTCCACCCTACAACATTTCAAAAAAATGAATTGGTTGCTCTGTTATAAGCCCAAGTAGAAGAAGCAGAATCCGGAATGTGAACAAAACAATAGTGTTGCAGTTAAGTGGCCCCCTATAGCATTTAAATGTTTTCCTTTGCAGACAATCTTAATTAGAGTGACTTACAAATACGTCCAGCTATGCCAGGAACACAAATCAATGCAATCACCTTTGAGCTTGTATATTTGTAAGAATAAAGGCAAAATAAGTGTATTATACTATAAAATACAACAAGTGAATACAATGTAACAAAACTTTCTTTTCTCCGCTGCTACTTGAGTTTTCAGACGTGGCCCAGTTTCACATTCACTTTACTGATGTGCTGCTCAAAAGTAAACAGCAACTGACCCAACTACTTTTCAGCTTGCCACAGACACGGGATTAAACCAGACCGAATCCAGTATCTGTGGTGCTTAGGCAAGCCCGAATATCTCTCTCAAATGCAATGTAGTCAGTGTAGTGTCCAGGGAGGCGGAGGATCTCAAAACATGTCGAGGATTTGGGGAAACCGATGTTCACAATTTCCAGCTGAAGTTCTTTCCCTGGAACTTCCCATCCTACCCTGAATTTCATGAGGTTTTTCAGCTCTGTAGAGGATACTACAAAAAACATTTGAAAAACAGATGTTTAATAGAATAATACATTTAAATATACAGTACACATGCTCTGTACATCCATTCATTGTTGTCAAAACCATATGACATAAATTATTTAAGTGTACCATCTTCAGTTTCTCTTCAGATTGTTGTCCTTTGAGCACAACATGAGCACCAGATCGAAATTCCTCTTACCACTGTCAATGAACCTGCAGAGGTAGCCTGTAATTCTGCACTTTGTCTCAAGGCTGCATTCCTCCTCTTCCTCTTCATCTTCCTCCACCCTCATGGCAGGCCACGTAATTCTCTCAATAATCATCTAAAATAAATACCAGTATCTTTGCTAAAATACAATGTACAGCATGCTGACAAAGTTATACTTCCCTTTACATGTCAGGTAAGTACAGATACTTTACCTGAGAGGTATACAAAGCATCTGACTCGCTTGGTAAAACCAAGGGAATCACATCTGCCCTTGCATGCAGCAAAGGCCACACCATGGTGTCCTTTAACCCTCTTCTCAGCTGCTTGATCTGGCGGCTGGTACGTCCAATCACCTGCAGGGAACATTTAAAATTTAGCTATATGGCATAAAAGTGATGTTCCAACATTTCTTTCTTTGACATGAGGATAAACAGAATCACATGTCCCCATACAACACTTTTTAGGTTGCAGAATATTTTTTAAAACTGCTCTGATATATTATCTCTCTCTGTCTTGTTGCCTGTTGTGTCTGCTATACTTTTTGTTGTATTTACATCGACCATGACTGTTCAGAAAGGGTCATTACTCACAGCATGTAGGAGGAGTCGTTCAAACAGCCATCTCCTGTTGTTTTGATTGACTCCCGGGAGGTCCCAGGACAATGCTAGGTCAAGGATGATAACCTTTTCCTGTTCAGATAATTCAGTGTTGCCCTCAAGCTGGAAGACAATTGAAAAAGTGAAACATTATGATTATCACATTTTGGTTAGTATGGATTAGGGTTAACTCACAAAACATTGCAACTGGCACCTATTTATCTAATCTTCCATTGTTTAGTAGAAAGAGTTTTTTCAACAACAGTGTGATTTACAGTAATCAAAGTATGATAGATCACTTCTCACAGTAGATAATGAGTGAGTATGTTGCATTTGCAAATCATACCAATTGAATGGTGCTGCGAAGATCTAGATCAGGGCAGTCTTCAAGTTGAATGGTGGCTGTTTCGGGTGTGCCTCCAAACAATACGTGGATGATGGCAGGGCTTATCCCAGATAGACAGGGTCCACCATGCAAAACGAGTGGCCGATCATCCTACCCGCCATCAAGAAAATATCACTCTCAAGGAGAAATTGGGATGTGGAAGGAACCAAGTGGTCTGGCTCTCCCTCGAAAAGTCGTGTGACCTCTGTGTTCCCTGCAAAGAGGAATATGATAGGACAAGACAGAATAGAATATACTTTATTGTTCATGTTGTCATCATCAGCATTATTATCTGTGCAAACATTGACACAGACATACAGACATGCAGACATAAAGGCATACAGGCAAGACATCAATGCAGATATTAATGTCAAGGTCTCAAAAGTGCATTGTAAAGTAATAAATTCAAACGCCATTTGGCGTACTTAAGGTCAGACCAACATTGTCAGCATACCGAGATTGAGATTAAATCCAAATTGCAGCTTGGATATTGTTTTTGAAAAGAAGTATCTGCTCACTCCTTCTCCAACAGCAGTATCCCCTAAGAAATAAATCAATTTTTAGAAATACATTAAAAATTGAAGAATTTATAACATGCTAAAACTCAAATATTTTATATACTGTACCTTCAAGTGTGCATTTAAGAGGACATGCCCACTTAATGTTAGGTGCCTTGTAAAAGTCATGAGGGCCCGCTCTTGATCCTCAAGGCTCTCTCTTATGTCCATTCGCAAATTAAGTGGCTTTCCTGTTTCATGATGGGACAGTAATGTCCTCTTAAAAAGCCACGCGGCCCTGGTTGGGTCTGGTTCAAGCTCCCACTCTGGAGTGACAAATATTGAGCAAAATGTATGAATTCAAAGCTGTGCACAATAAAAACATATCCTTGTACACTGAAATCTTAAAACCACCCTTATCTACATGATCCACTGAAGGCTCAGTGCTTCTAGTCCCTCTACCACAGATTGTCTTTAGGGACTATTTTCCACTACCTGATAGTGGAGGAGACATGGGAGCATCTTGTCTTTCCCTGTTGCTGTAGCTAGAGGAAGGTCCCTCTTCCCTGGCTGTTGGACCTGGAACTTCCTGTCTCTGTGTTTCACTGCCGACAGCAGCGGTTGCCACTTCAGAGCGTGCCTCATCATCTACACTAAATCCCTGACCTGATGAGCTGAATGATTTAGATTATTAAAATGAATACAATTCTGCTACTGTAACAGATACGTAGGTTCTCTTAACTGTTACTGAACCAGTTACACCTGAGCCGGTAAGGGGCATTAACTGGTCTAAAGAAAATATTATTGAATGAGATGACCCATACCCATTGCAACTTTGGAAGTGACCTTTTATTTCCACGAAAGGAAAATCCCTCTCACAGTTGAGGCACCTTGTCTGTGGTCCAACACTTTGAGAAGATCCAGGGTGCTACATTATGGACAATAGGTAGAGTGAGCATCACAATACATAATTATCCACAAACTTATAGGATGGTGTGTCTAATTCTAATTATTTAAATATAGTCTCATTACAAAGACATACAGTACATTTTTATGTCATCATGCTTTTCCATTTTTCAGTGCTTATCCAATTCCAGACATTTACAACCCCCATTAGAATAATCAGTATTCTAATACACAGTATACTGATTATATAAGAGTGCACTATGATATTAAAATACTTCATACTTACACCTTCCAAAGTAATACTTCTCTGTAGGGGCCTGATGTAGATCACTGCCTGACCTACATTCGTGACTGGACTGCGAAGGTAACGTGCTGTGTAGCCTTCATTGGGGTTCGGGATAGTACACAACGCTCGGTTTCTGGTTGTGCCGATTATCCTCATCAACTCAAAACCACCTACTTCAGTGAGCTTGGGATAGACCTGTATTATTTGTCTTGTGAAATGTTCAGGATCATTATCATTTCCTGAAACATGATTTAGAGCGTCAAAAATGGAAAAGGATTTTTTAAAAAAGATACAAGTATGACTTTTTGTGGAATTATCTTGTAAATATATGGCAAGCCTATGTAGGCCTAAACCTAAAATTAGCTGGCATGTGCTTGTCTTTATATCTGTTATATTTTGCTGGAATTACAGGATCAAATAAAAACATAGCTGCAGCATACATAGTGAGTGTATTCACAAGATCTGATCAGGCAACTGCTTATGATTGGACAGGTGATTCATTAACATGCACAAGCTAATCTGTAATTTGATATTTGGGTGAACATGAAACAGGTAATTGCTGCAACTGGGCAAATTAAGTAGGCTGTGATCATGTCCTAAGCTGAGGTGCAGCCAGCACCTCCATTCATGGTTGGATGGAGACTCAGAAGTTTGGAAGTCAGACTAAAACACACATTCGCCCTTGCATCTTTGGCAGCATGCAGTTGGGTAACCGTGGTACTGTGTAGCCTTTCAAGCAAAGTGCATGTGTGCTTTCGTCTGATTAGTCACAGTGCAGCAAAGAACTCCTCTACAGGACAACTTCTCCAAGGATGCTCTTGCTTTGGACTTGCCTTCCTCAGTGCTTGATCTTCAATCAAATTACAAGCACCATGCTTTTACAAATCTGGCCATACTGGCCATTTTGTATAAATGTAGAAGTCACCGGTCCAGTCATCAATAAGCAGGCGCTTGCTCAGATGTGGTACTCCTGGACTGATCTGATCTACTAAAATTAATTTTTCATCACAGCAGGGCAGGTTATGATTTTTAGTAGGTTATTTTTAGTAGGTACTATCCATGTGAACAAATTAATTTACCTCGAAATGTGATTCGTTGTTCTCCGAGTTCTGCCACTGCTAGGTCCATTTTCAATTGTTTGTTTGGGGCAACATCTGCTAAATGGTCATTTAAACAACAAAAGGTGTGTGTGTAGCTTGTCCGCTGCTCAGCAGGACTAATTGCTGGTCTTCTTCTGGGTATAGATGTAGCTCTAAACCTTGGGGACGGGCTTGGAACACTTGCCCTATAAGGAGCAAATAATCTGGCCACCTCAGCTGTCAAGAGTGAAAAACAGGATTTTTACTATGTTTCACAGCACTGTAAGTGTGTGTGTGAGATGTGAGTGTGAGTGTGCACTGTGCTGTGTGTATGTGACACAAATGCTGTCTCATGTATGAAATGTGTCATTATGCTGAAAACGTGATTCTGAAATACGTCATTATGAAAAACGTCATTATGAAATGTGTCATTAAGAAATGAAAAGCGCCCTTGTGAAAAAAGTAATTCGGGAACATGTAATCATGAAATGAAAAAGGCCATTATTTAATATTATAATGCAAAATATTTTATAATAATTTGGTCTATTTTATTTATGTATATATTTATTTCACAATAAACTGTAATCGAGTATTAAATTATTTATTTCATGAATTTCATTATTTCATGATTACGTATTTCATCATTTAATTTTGACCGTTTTGATTACACCAGCAGATGAACTGATAATGTATGGATGTTATTTTGAGAAAATAAATTATTAAAAAGAAACACTACAACATTTTATAAATACATAAACTATACACCAAACTGTACCACATTCGTTTACTCTTAATAGCATACCAAATACACTTATTATAAATACGCACCTTCTTTTATTTGTTGGAAAACAGTCTGGAACTGAAGTAAAAGTACTTAATACAGAGCTATTTGAGTATTTAAAATATGATTATCTTCAAAACTAAAATGTCAGCAACGGTATATTAATTAGACGACGCGTCTAACGCCGCTCGGAACTTTCGCATTTTAAATCCTAACGGTCTCTGCTCAACTGAGTGGAATGTTCACGATCCGGTTGCCTAGCAGCGTCCCGCCCCTCTCTCCCTCTCTCGTTGCACCAGCTTGGAGTTCAAATTTAGCTTCGTTATATTATATAGCGCGATTCTTTACTAACTTTTACAAATTAGCTTATTCGAGGCTTCGTGTTTTTAACCCTTTCATGCATGAATTACGGTAACCTTAAACAAGATTTTTTTCAAATTGTTTTTATTAGTCTTCAGGGCCTATAAAAACATAAAACTTTTTTTTTTAGTACAAAATTTAAGAAGTTATACATATGTCCACTTGACTGGACAACATGCATGTGTAACATAACAAATTGCCCTATTATATTGGAACAGCATATTATGACTGAAAGTCTTTCTTTATTTGGGAAAAAGTAGGCTAATACAAAATGCAAAACTAAATGGCTGATACCATTCCTGATATGTATTTGAATGTTTTCTCATATTTTCTATTTTTTTGCCAGAAAAAATGTCCTCAAATATAATATATATATATATATATATATATATATATATATATATATATATATATATATATTTTTATGCCCAAATATGGACAAATTCACCCAGAAACAAAAATGTCCTCAATGTTTGTAACAAATGTCTTCATTGTTGAAACATATATATATATATATATATATATATATATATATATATATATATATATATATATATATATATATATATATATATATATATATATATTTTTACTTCGGTGTGATACACACTAAGTCACCATTCTTCCCTCTTTAGTGAACTGAATTTGGCTGATTTTAGCACTGGGTGTGGAAGTTGGCAAAGCACCCAGGACACAATGGCTCAAGACACTGCATTCAGATGTACTTAGTTTTCCATGTACAAGCCGCATCATGGCACCTGTTAGCATTTTTTGCATCAGTTAGCTTTGGCCAGTGATTCCCCACTCCCTCAGCTACTTCAGCATCATCATCAATATCCTCATCTGTTTCACTGCTGCTACGTGGGCTCCCTGTGTGTCTGGCTGCCATTCACCATCATCACTATCACTTGATTGTGATAGAATCTCCTCTACTACCCTGTAGCTAAATGCTCTTGATGTCTGGGTAAGAAAATAACAATACTACTAATAAAACTGTTACTACTACCACACAGCTGCTGCCAATAATTATTCAGAAAATTAATTTAATTAAAAACAGTTGAGAGAAGATAAAATGATCCAAATGAGCCTATTTATGGACCAGACTGCAATATATAGCTCATAGGACAAAAAATATTTAGCATAGGCCTATAGAACAACATAGGCCTAATGTGCAATATGAATCTTAATATTGCATGACGTCCACTTAAGTGGACATATGGTTTAACATACTGTGAAAAAAATAGTGACTATTTGAACAAAACATATACCATATTATTCCCTAAACATTACTTACTTTGAATCTTTTTTTAACTGCTCTGCTCTTTTTGTGTAAAAGGATTTTACAGAAATCCCTGAGGTGCTCAGGGCTGCTGAACTTGTCTCTGCCATTGTACTGTCACCTTTATGTTTTTTTGTAGTACCTATCAAATGCCAGTAGATGGCAGGCGTTTTAATTTCGGTAGACGTCCACTGAAGAGGATACCATGCATTAGTGATGTCAAAGTCGAGTTTCTATAGGAGATAATCACTTAAAAATAGCTGTCCACTGTAGTGACCTCTATGCTGAAAGGGTTAAGATGGTTCAGGTGCAGTCCTGGCAGACTGACTGGAGCATCATTACAGTATACCGCACTGCGCTCGGCTTTGTGTGGCGGCTGATACACAAAATAATGAACGACTGTTAAAGAAATCACATGTATTGCTTTTTAATGATAAATATGTATCTGGGATTCGAAGTATTATCTACAATTAATAATTCCGCTATATTTATATGTAGCGCCCCCAAAAAAAAAAAAACACCGTTCAATAGTTAACCAAGGATAACCCCTTTGGTTATCCCTATAATTAAATTGACTGTTTTAACTGACCAATTAAAGTAGAATTAATGACTACGCCAATTTGAAGCTAATATAAACTCCAAATAAATAACAGGTTCTTTAAAAATCAAGACAGCACAGTGTGTAAAGTGAGGACAACAAGGTATAAAACAAGAAGAATTTTATTTAAACAAAATATCACAGCTTTTACCTATAGCAGCAGATTTAATAGCAGCAACCTTTAAACTATAGCAGCAGATTTTTAACCAAGAGCGATCCCATCAGACCCTAAGCACTAGGATACTTTGAACTAGATAACGTCACACCAACACTTTTAAATAAAAAAGATAATAATTCACAGCACAATTCCACAAGTAATATCTTAAACACTTTTAAATAACACCCTTCAAAGCAAATAGTGGTTTCCACAAACACAATTCCAAACGATAAAATATCAAACCTTAAATAACACACTTTAAAAAGAAAAAAAAAACTAATCAGTGATTTTCATAGAAAAACAGAAAACTTCATGCAACCTAAAAAATGCCTAATGCTTAAACCCTCCAATAGCCGCTATTTTAGTTAATACACAGGTTGATAAAGTGCAAGGGTGCAATCAAAAGTTAACAGGCTGTTTATAACTATATATTGTAAACACATACACAATTACAGTTGGGATAATCAGGACAAAGACGCTACTCTAAAAGTCTAAAACAACCACGAACACAGAAAAGAAATTCGTATACAGCGCTCAAATATTACATCAAAATTCACAGGTTCGTAATTACCAACTCAGAATACAAACAATGCGCATTCTCTTTGTAATCAACTCCATACAATTGCGACCGACGTCTAAGAGCACAGGGGATACTTCACTGAAACCACTCCAATATAGAGCGGACCAAACTATTCAATATGAATAGTAGTAGTTTACCATTAACTTCTAGCACTTTGGGCAATTCACAGCGCATCACTATTACACTAAAAAAGTTGCAATCCTTACCAAACAGTAGTTCCCTGACCCGTGCTCTCAGCTCTCAACTCTCTCAAACCCGGTCACTCTCTGGCTGATTAACCCCACCTGTTTTTACACAGCTGGCCCCATCACGAATTAGCACTGCAATTACTATGAAGACCAATAGTTTCCCTGGGGTTTAAAGGGACAGTACAACAGTACAAATGATTAAAAAATCACACAGTAAAACTCAATCTTATTACATTCAAAAAAATACATCCATTACACACCCGTTACATATATTCAGAATGTGATACAGTTTTTAGACAGTGTCCAGTATTAGAAATAAATGTTCATTGACGATTCCCATACATTCTCTATGCTTCCACATTGTGGTTGCAATCTGTGTTTTGTGTACCGATATTGCTACGTGACAAAATAACACGTAATTACGAGAAATGAAATTATCACGTAACTACGTGTTAAAAACGATCACGTAATTGCGTGATAGGGGTCACTTATGGGGGCTTTTTACACCCGTGTTGTTTGAGTGGATGCGCTGTAAGTAGGATACAGTCACTCTAATAAGCACATGTACTGCCCTGACTCACGAGTAAATCCTTTACCAGCTTTGGAAAAACGGAACTGTGCGATCACATTTCTCCATGCAGAATGTTTATGCTGTTCTATGTTGTTAAAGTAAATACATGCTGTTTGTTTTAAAACATATTTTTGGTTGTACCATTAATTTCCTAAGAGTATACAAACAACACGAAACTAGTATCATGTGACACACCTGCAGAAATGTAATGTTAAGCAAAGATATTCTATTTAAAAAGATACTCGATTAATCTGCAGACAGGAGAGTTTCGCGTGGCCGCTGCAGATCCACATTATAAACACACAAGCACAACAATAGCGTGTAACGTCTTCGGGTTGCGCATTGAAGTGAATAAAGAAAGACTGCATTTCCCAGCGTCGCTCTCTCTTTTAAAGCTGCGCTTGCGCATTGAAGTGAAAACGAAAGACTGCGTTTCTCAGCGTCGCGCGCTTTTTAAAGCTGCGCTTGCGCATTGAAGTGAATAAAGAAACACTCAGAGCTTCAAGTGTAGGGAGGCTGTGTGGTCCAGTGGTTAAAGAAAAGGGCTTGTAACCAAGAGGTCCCCGGTTCAAATCCCACCTCAGCCACTGACTCATTGTGTGACCCTGAGCAAGTCACTTCACCTCCTTGTGCTCCGTCTTCGGGTGAGACGTAATTGTAAGTGACTCTGCAGCTGATGCATAGTTCACACACCCTAGTCTCTTTAAGTCGCCTTGGATAAAGGCGTCTGCTAAATAAACAAATAAGTGTAGAAAAGAAAGCGCGCTCTGAGATCACACCAGGGAGTTTAAGCCTTGATTGGAACTCATTTCAATCGTGAGCAGCTGCATATTGGAATGAGTTATACCCAACAGCAGCAAAAACACGAGGGACAATTAACTCATCAAATTGCTGAATCGAAGGTTGCAAGACGAGACCGATATAGTTAACTTAAATAGAGGGGTGATTTCCGATGAGGGTTTTATAAATGAGTCTGTACCAATGACATCGCCCACGTGTTCTGTAATTACAGATATTATGGAAGCGCATTGCTACCATACATAAACAAATAAATAATAATAATAAAAACACGTATTTACCTGAAAGGAAAATATCACGTATATACGTGACAACAAGTACAACGTAATTACGAGAAATGAAATTATGACGTAAATACGTGTTAAAAATATCACGTATATACGTGACAAAGTAACACATACCAAGCTAACAATTTAATGTTGTCACAACATTCCTTTTATGTTTTGGCAACGTTGTAAAACCATTTTGTTACAACGTAAATTTGTGGACTCCCAGATATGTCACTACAACGTTGTACCCGACGTTGTGACAACGTGAGTAGTATGTTCTGACAACTTATCTACAACTTCGTATTTACAACATTGTAAACATTAAACACATATGTAAAAATGTAAAAACAGCTGTATTTAATCAAAATTGTTACAACATTGTGAAATTAAGAAATTACGTTTTGCCTCTGAATTGAAACGGCAAAAAATGTATAATTCAAGATTGACGTCAAAACCTTGTATCTCCCAGTAAGCCTGAACTCAAAAAGAGTTACTAATCAAAATATAAACTTTACCATCAAGAAATTAAAATAAGGCATTAATTCAAACATTGAAAAAAACCCTCTTGCCTCAACTTAAACTTGTAAATAGCACATGGAATCCAGCCTGGTAATTGACATCAGTGTTGACATACAAGGTTTTGTACTACCCATTTGACATAAGATTAACTCACTTGGTGTTTGAAACAACATTATTAGTTGAGACATTTACAGACTGAAGAATAGATGAGAGCGTTCTATTAACTAAAAAAAGTGGCAAAAATAACATACAAGGTTTTGTCATGACGCACAGTGAGCCATTGTCACATTTTTATTTTAAACAAAACAAATTTGCACCAAAACAAAACAATCAGACATCTTCCATGTTCTCCTTGTCCGTGTTATCTGTAGTGTTGCGTCTCTGGGAAAACAGAAAGAAGATAACAGATAACAGAAGATAACAACATCAATATTAATTATATTTAGGGCCCTGTGTTTTTCGTGACTTGTTTTTAAGCGGTATTTCGGCACCGCAAGATGCCGATATAGCGCCCTTATTAAACTACCTACTAAGCAATTATTCACAATCACCTCATTGCATTACCTTAATCATCTAAATTAGTGATTTCTATTGTACACTCATTGGCACGTTTATTAACAGAGCGGTGTACAGTGCCTACGTAACCATCCATCCATTATCATAACCGCTTATTCCTTAAGAGGGTCGTGGTGAGCTGGAGCCTAAACCGGCAGACACGGTGCAAGGCAGGACCCAGGCAGGACACCCTGGACAGGACACCAGTCCATCGCAGGGCACCACACACACACACACACACACAGAGGGCAAATTAGAGTTGACCAATCAACCTGAACAGCATGCAGAGCTAACCACCACGCCACCGTGCCGCCCAACTACGTAACCGAATCAACAGAAATTACTGACCTTTATTAATCATGCACCCAACAAACACATTCTCACATAATTGTGGTCACTGTTTTTATACTTTCAATTTATTCTTCTTAATATTACCATATTATGATAAACATTATCAATATTAATTTTGCTACTTTTGTGACTATTTGTCTGATCTTTGTAGCTGGAACCTCCTGGTTTGTTGGGTGCGTGCTTCAGAAATTCCGCAATCTCCACTTCTTCATCAGCCTCCTTTGTATATTTTATGGTCATTGTACATGACCCTGCAAGACAAAATCAAAATCTGCTGTCATATGTCTTAATTTTGCCTTGTTAATGGTCATACCATCTGTAAAAAAAAAGTAAACAGAAAATAAAATATACTTGGGGTCAAAATAATATGGTATACCATACTATTTTAACCCCAGGTATAATTTAAGTACACTTTTTATAACAGATAATAAAGGAATCAAAATAAAACAGGTCAGTATAGCACAAACCCATGTCCAGCTTAATTCATGCCACTAGGAGTTTCCTGCCCCAGTGATTTGATTTCTTGTTCTTGCCTACTACTGTTTTCACCACCTTTCCCTCTCCTACCTCAAATCTTTTGTGTCTCCTTTCAGTCCCCTTTACCCTATCTGCACTTTTACCCTCTCTGCTCTTTTTGTTGGCCTGACTGCTGGTCATGCCTTTTCATCACTCTCCATTTGCTAATGCTTATTTCTTATTTTCGCATCTGATGGAAACAGTTGCCAGAGCATCTCAAGACTGCGCCATCTTACACTACCTTCTGTCATTCCTTAGTACTACTGCATTTCTACAGTCCATTTCTTTATACTCCACCTATAGAACTATTGATCTATTCCCCCGCTATAGGCTAGGCTTGCACAGTATCCTTGCATTGCTAGTTCACTTCCAAAATATAAATATTTACTTATGGGTCATTCTGTGTCAACTCACCCAGAACAAATAATCAAGCAAATTAAGCTAACCAATAATTTAATTTTACCTATACTTTTCAGTGTGCAGTTTTATTACTAGTACTACTATGTGTACTTACTGATCACAACACGGCAGACTGGATGCTTTATGAAAGCCATCTTGCCCTTCTTTCCCCTGAGACTGTACATCGACCACAGCTTATTGGTCCCCAGTTTTGCCATGAGCCTCCTGATAGAGTCTCCAACGGTACAGCCTCCAAAGGCACTGAAGTAGGTTAACTGTTATAAACACAACATTTCAGAATGTTAAATATTAAACAATGAAGCTTCACATAATTAGAGGAAGGAGTGGTGAGGGATGAAAGTAATCTAAATCATTCTGGACTAACATCAGTTCAGATAATGCATTATCAAAAGATGTCAAACCACTGTTATCTGAGAGAACCTTTATTTTTATTAAATCAGTGGTTTACAGGCAATATGTGTTTCAACTACGAAGAAAAATTTGTGGTATGAACTTTTTTAGGTTTTGCGATTAGAGATTCTATTTTAAATTAGAATAATTGGCAAACTGGTGAGGAGTAGACAATATCCTAAAGTACAGGCTGGACAATCATTCAGATAAGGACAAAATTACAGGCACTACTAGTATAATGTGTAGATGAATAAATCACTGACAAGCTTTCTTTTGTAATTTGTGTCCTGTAGCTTGTCCCCAAGACTGTCCATTTCTGCTAAGCTTGTCAGAGGATCTGGCAGAACTTCCTCTTGAGCCCCAACATTGGTGGAAGCACCTAGCCCTGCAGCGATGTTTTGCATTAATGCTCTTAGCTCTCTCTGTCCTTCTAGAATCATGTCCATCTTAACCAAAACTTGCATCTGGGGATCTGAGAAAAATAAGTTACAATTTAAGAGAGCTAAGATCCTAAATACATTAGTAGATGGACTATGAATTTAGTAATCATGTACACATTGTTTTTGATACACAGTGTGTTAAACTTCTAACCAGGAGTTTTTGTTGGGTTCTGCCTTTGACCTGACGAATTAGCTGGAGGAGATATAAATCTCTGGCTTTGATGTTTCTGGGTGTTACTTGGTTCCATATTTGTCCCTGTCAATCAGAAAGATTGTTTGCTTCCGTCAGTAAACAATTTAACACATAATTACCACAGATTACGGTGACCTATCGCTCCATAACCCTTGGGACACCATGTAAACTGTTATATCTTTGCGGAGATTACTGTTGTTGCATAATTCAAAAGATTTGTCTTGTCTCAAAGTGTCCTAGGGATTGTGGAATGGATATGGTTTTGCTATTAATTCAACTTACAATTATTTGGTTGAAGAAATAACTTATGTATATATGTATGGGATAAACCACGACGGGCTGTGCGGTTCCTAGGATAGGGTTGTGAGAAGTACCTTTCATGATGTCATACATGTGAGCTATAGCACTATACTTACAGATTAAACTGTCTTGTGTTGTTCCCTGGAAAGACGGTGGCATAGGCAAGACAGCAGATGGCTCACATACCCTCTTCTGTCTTTTATGGACTGGAGATTCCTCTTCATCTGTCAAATATAAATCAGTCACAAAGTTTATTACTGTTATTATAAAGTAATTTAAAAACGTAACGATTTATGTAAAGATAAAAACCTGATTGTACTCTGCCTAGAAATAGTTCAGCATATGAACTTACCATCAGTCCCTTCGTTGTTGGTTTGTCGATACCTCATGGGTTTAATAACCTGCCTCCGCCCACAATCATTCTCTGTATCCGTCTCAACATTTGATGTCTCCCTTGCCCGATCAGCATATTTCAAAGCCTTGTCATAGGTTTCTATGAAAAAATAAATTGAGCAAAATTATTTCTAAACATCATTTTAAAGTCATGTTCCAAAATGACCGAATTCATGCATTTTTATTTTTTAATCTAGAATGTAAATGCTGTAGTTTTAGTTTATGGGTTATTTCAGAAATATCTAAACATTTATTTTTAAAATAATTATTAAAAGGAGTGGGCGACACTTAAGTCTTGAGGCCAAGTATATTCAATTACTATATGCAAACTCAAACACTCTTGGGACTTCAACTAATATGGTTTACCTGTGAACACAAATCCCCTGATAGGGTATTTCAACCACTTCTCTTTGTCAGGGAGCTCTTTCCTTTTTGCTCTTTTTGATGGATTGCTTCCTGGCCAATAACTGTAAAGCATCTGATGACAAAAAATAAAACCTTGCTGGCATTAAATAGATCACCATAAAACCCAAGGAGAATTGCTCCTCCTGTTCATGGGCAAAAAACAATTTATTCTTTATACTGATTGCATGGATTTCTAGGTTTTCCTAACTGCAATGTGCTATTTCTTAAAAGGAGGGGGAAAATGTAAGTTAACAGACCTCATCCTCACTTGAAATCCAGTTTGTTGGCACCACTTCCACTGTTTTCTCATTTGTGAATTCCACTGTTGCATAAGAAGTCATTTTCAAAACGGCGTGAAAGCAAAGATGATCAAATAAATCTATGGATATTGCAAAACACAATTTTTGTTAATGCAAACATAGCAGTTATGTCATGTCAACTTAATGTCAAAACCTGCAAACCATTCAATGCTGTGTGTATTTGTTTGTGTGTCTGCATTTGTTGGTTATAACTGTCCTGGTTAATGTGATACTATGCCAGTTATTACAATCTCTGCTCCTTTCTTTGGTATCTTCACTATAACCTATATTGGTGATGGGAAATGTAGTGCTGAAGTTCTGAAGGTTACATATGAAGCCATCTTGGAAGCAGAGCACAGTGGACTGCAATTTAATAGTGTAAATAAGTGGTTTGGATGTGTCACAAAGACGACTGAGCGGTGACGCCACGTCAGAAGCAGGAACAAAAACAACAGAGAGGAGTTTGGTGAAGCTGAGCGACTGCTTTCGCTCAGCATTTAATGAATAAACAGAACAGAAAAATAAACGGTTGTAACAACAAACACACAAAAACAGGACACGGCACTTACGCCAAAATAAATAGATAAACAAAACGGACTAACACTAAACAAACGGTGGACGGACAGACACACAAACACGGTGAGTAAATAATAAAACAAGTACCGTGCTGGTCCTACCAGCACGCTGATAGCAATTGTTCTATATATTTCCTATCTCTCTCTCTCTCTCACCCGTTCTCCACTCACGAACACCCAACCCGAAAGTGAGTGAAAACATGCTGTTTTTATGCAGTTGTACCGAGACTCGATTGCTAGTCAATCATTCAATTGGAATCTCGGTACAACTGCACGTGAATTAATTAAGTGCACTCCCGTGACCACACATTACATTTTAACTAGCACGTGAAGTGATTTGTGCCCTCCGTGCCTAAATATAAATCTACATTTTTAAATCACAAGTGAAACACAGACCCGTTTATATCCCGTGTACCGATGACTATACACCAACATTTACACACAACACGTAACACAAAATACACACGGGGGCACTTTGCCACATATACCCCCCTTGTGCAAAGCACACATGGCCTCAATGGCCACCTCCCCTCAGTCCCAAAGTCCCGGAACAGGGGAAGCAAGTTGTTTCTGGGGGTGGCCATGGTGAAATGTCTGGCACCCCCAATTCTTCGTGGCTGGCAGCTCCCTCTTCGGGGCTTCAGCCACACTATCTCCTGCCGCGAAGTGCAGCTGGGGAGCTGGTCTCCTGATCTCCCCCTTCTTCATGGCTGGCAGCTGCCCTTCATGGGGCTCCAGCCACAGTATTTCCTGCCGAAAGTGCGGCTGGGGAGCTGGTCTCCTGACCTCCCCTTTTCCGTGGCCGGCAGCTCCCCTTCATGGGGCTCCAACCACACAATCTCCGCAGCGAAACTGCTGCGAGGGAGCTGGTCTCCTGACCTCCCCCTCCCGTGGCCGCCAGCTCCCCTCCGTGGGGCTCTGGCCACCATGTTTCCTGCCACGGAAATGCGGCTGGGGAAGCTGGTCTCCTGACCTCCCCCTTTCTTCATGGCCGACAGCTCCCCTTCATGGGGTTCTGGCCACAGTGTAGCGACCCCAGGCGATCGCGGAGCGGCTGGCAACCCCAGGCGTCGCGGGCGACAGGCAGCCCCAGGCGATGCGGAGCGACAGGCAGCCCCAGGCGATGCGGAGGTGCTGGCAGCCCCAGGCGATGCGGAGGTGCTGGCAGCCCCAGGCGATGCGGAGGTGCTGGCAGCCCCAGGCGATGCGGAGGTGCTGGCAGCCCCAGGCGATGCGGAGGTGCTGGCAGCCCCAGGCGATGCGGAGGTGCTGGCAGCCCCAGGCGATGCGGAGGTGCTGGCAGCCCCAGGCGATGCGGAGGTGCTGGCAGCCCCAGGCGATGCGGAGCGGCTGGCAACCCCAGGCGATGCGGAGCGGCTGGCAACCCCAGGCGATGCGGAGCGGCTGGCAACCCCAGGCGATGCGGAGCGTGCTGGCAACCCCAGGCGATGCTGAGGTGCTGGCAACCCCAGGCGATGCTGAGGTGCTGGCAACCCCAGGCGATGCTGAGGTGCTGGCAACCCCAGGCGATGCTGAGGTGCTGGCAACCCCAGGCGATGCGGAGCGGCTGGCAACCCCAGGCGATGCGGAGCGGCTGGCAACCCCAGGCGATGCGGAGCGGCTGGCAACCCCAGGCGATGCGGAGCGGCTGGCAACCCCAGGCGATGCGGAGCGGCTGGCAACCCCAGGCGATCGCGGAGCGGCTGGCAACCCCAGGCGATGCGGAGCGGCTGGCAACCCCAGGCGATGCGGAGCGGCTGGCAACCCCAGGCGATGCGGAGCGGCTGGCAACCCCAGGCGATGCGGAGCGGCTGGCAACCCCAGGCGATGCAAGGCAAGCATCCTTGGGCGGCGAGGCAGGCATCCTTGGGCGGCGAGGCAGGCATCCTTGGGCGGCGAGGCAGGCATCCTTGGGCGGCGAGGCAGGCATCCTTGGGCGGCGGGCAGGCATCCTTGGGCGGCGGGGCAGGCATCCTTGGGCTAAGCGGGCAGGCATCCTTGGGCTAAGCGGGCAGGGAGTCAGGACTAGCTGGGGTGCAGGTGTTGGCCCTCTTCTCGGCCTCTGCGGCCGGGCGGTTCTTCCCGTGCTTCCCTCAGCAGCCTATGCAAGGGCAGCTGAGGACCGCCAGCATCTAGTCCTGGTCCTTCTGGTGAAGGGAGAGGCAGCTCCTGCTCCTCTCCTCGTGACGGTGGGGAAAATGATACCAGCAGGCATTCCTCCTCTGCTGGTGGGGAAGTGATACCAGCAGGCATTCATCCTCTGCTGGTGGGGAAGTGTTACCAGCAGGCATTCCTCCTCTGCTGGTGGGGAAGTGATACCAGCAGGCATTCATCCTCTGCTGGTGGGGAAGTGTTACCAGCAGGCATTCATCCTCTGCTGGTGGGGTTGGCGGAGGCAGAGGAAGCTCCTGCTGCTCTGCTCCTGCCGATGGAGGTGGCGGAGGCAGAGGCAGCTCCTGCTGCTCTGCTCCTGCCGATGGAGGTGGCGGAGGCAGAGGCAGCTCCTGCTGCTCTGCTCCTGCCGATGGAGGTGGCGGAGGCAGAGGCAGCTCCTGCTGCTCTGCCGATGGAAGTGGCGGAGGCAGAGGCAGCTCCTGCTGCTCTGCTCCCGCCGGTGGAGGTGGCGGAGGCAGAGGCAGCTCCTGCTGCTCTGCCGATGGAAGTGGCGGAGGCAGAGGCAGCTCCTGCTTCTCTGCTCCTGCCGGTGGAGGTGGCGGAGGCAGAGGCAGCTCCTGCTGCTCTGCCGATGGAAGTGGCGGAGGCAGAGGCAGCTCCTGCTGCTCTGCTCCTGCCAATGGAGGTGGCGGAGGCGGGACCAGCAGGAATTCACCCTCTGCTGGTGGAGGTGGGAGCTGCAAGCTGTCCTCCCATGGCAATGGAGGTGGACCCAGCAGGAATTCACCCTCTGCTGGTGGAGACTGGGGCTGTGGACGCTCTACCTTCCGTGTCTTGGGCCGTGGACGCACCGACTCCTCCCTCTTGGGCTGTGGACGCACCGACTCCTCCCTCTTGGGCTGTGGACGCACCGACTCCTCCCTCTTGGGCTGTGGACGCACCGACTCCTCCCTCTTGGGCTGTGGACGCACCGACTCCTCCCATTCAGGCGTAGGGACGTTCGGGCTCCTCCCATTCAGGCGTAGGGACGTTCGGGCTCCTCCCACTCAGGCGTGGGACGTTCGGGCTCCTCCCACTCAGGCGTGGGACGTTGGGCTCCTCCCGCTCAGGCGTAGGGACGTTCGGGCTCCTCCCACTCAGGCGTAGGGACGTTCGGGCTCCTCCCGCTTGGGCTGTGGACACTCAGGCTCCTCCCACTTGGGCTGTGGACACTCAGGCTCCTCCTCATAACTGCGGAAGGGACAGACGGCAAAGTAATGCTGCTGGTTACAGAGGCAGCACAACAGTGGTGACCTACAGCTCCTCGGGTGCCTGGCCCTGATGTACGCCTCCTCCTCCCTGTCCCTCGCTTCCCGGTCCTTTTTCCACCTCATCCTGTCTTCCATTTTTTTTTGTTGTTGTTGTTGTTGGGTTTTTTTTTTTTTTGTTTTTTAAACCCCAAATTGCGGTTCCTGCTCTGGCCTGAGTCCTGGAGGCTGTAGATCCCACTTCTGACACCACGTGTCACAAAGACGACTGAGCGGTGACGCCACGCCAGAAGCAGGAACAAAACAACAGAGAGGAGTTTGGTGAAGCTGAGCGACTGCTTTCGCTCAGCATTTAATGAATAAACAGAACAGAAAAATAAACGGTTGTAACAACAAACACACAAAAACAGGACACGGCACTTACGCCAAAATAAATAGATAAACAAAAGCGGACTAACACTAAACAAACGGTGGACGGACAGACACACAAACACGGTGAGTAAATAATAAAACAAGTACCGTGCTGGTCCTACCAGCACGCGATAGCAATTGTTCTATATATTTCCTATCTCTCTCTCTCTCTCTCACCCGTTCTCCACTCACGAACACCCAACCCGAAAGTGAGTGAAAACATGCTGTTTTTATGCAGTTGTACCGAGACTCGATTGCTAGTCAATCATTCAATTGGAATCTCGGTACAACTGCACGTGAATTAATTAAGTGCACTCCCGTGACCACACATTACATTTTAACTAGCACGTGAAGTGATTTGTGCCCTCCGTGCCTAAATATAAATCTACATTTTTAAATCACAAGTGAAACACAGACCCGTTTATATCCCGTGTACCGATGACTATACACCAACATTTACACACAACACGTAACACAAAATACACACGGGGGGGCACTTTGCCACAGGATGTCAAAAAAATCAATACCTTACTTAACCAGTTGTAACATGTGGGAGCATGTAACACAAAAACAACTTGAGTTCCCTTTTAAGTAACAAATTAGCAGTTTACTCAACAGGGCAGGTCAAGTTGTTCCTGGGATTTTTGATGCACAAGCTTCTGCTCTGCCTCAGTGATTCGCCTCAGCTCAGTCTGAAGCACCAGTATGGATGAGACTGCACCAGTCCATTTCACATTAGGTAATAGTATTGCCATGAAGTATTGCCATGAAGACAACAGTTCCATCCTCACTTTCAATTTTCATGGCTTTCCTTCCTAGTTCTCTTGTTGAAAGTACACACATTTGTGTGTTTCCCTGCTGTACTTTGCACACTCCAATGATGCGAGAGTCACATGGTTGCATAAACAGTGCATCAGCTCCTCGGTAAACTCTGCAGTACAGCATTTTTTCTCCATTCTATCCTAGTTGATCCAGTTCTGCCACTACTTCACATCCCAAATTGTTCAAATGGGTCAGTATATAGGCATAATTTGGCTTCCTGGTGCATACCCCTTTCAAATTTAGCTGTTGGTATTTTTCTTGTGAAATGTTTTCTGTCTCACTTAAGCGCTTCACTATCTGAGCAATGGGTCTCTTGCCAGAGCGAACCATTTTCTTCAACTGTTGCATATAATTTTCAAAAGGAAATGCTGCAAATGCATCCAGACATCCATATGTTTTAGTATCCTGAGACAAATGGACAAGGGAATGTATATTGTACACAAGAAATTCTGTCCCATATAGATGATGACTCTGGCTGACAAAGTACACCAGCATCTCATGAGCATATTCCCTGTGAATCTGAGCTAGACTAGGGCAGACAAGAATAGAGATGGCCACACTTAAACACATAAAATGTTTGTACAAATCTTGGTTCAGTATACTCTTCAAAACCACTTTGCCTGTGTACAGCAAAAATTGTCTGTATTCTGTTGCTTTCCACCTGTCTACCTGAAACAGACGTGAATTGCGTGCAAAGTCATGTGGAACACAACTTTTCAGCGCCAATAGTCTAGTGCTTCTTTCTTCAACCTGACACGCTGAAAGCTTTACATTCCTATTCCCTCTCATCCATATCAAGATTAGCCTTTTCATGCTTCCTAGACAAACCTGGTGCATGTAGTCAATTGGAAACTGTTTAACCATATCAATTGGGAAATCACAAAATGGACAAATGTCATGATGATGTTCCTTATTTGACTGATTACAGAAGTTTTCATCTGTACGTAACTCCAAGTTGGTCACATCCTGGTATGTCATTCTGCCTGCCCATACTGCACACTGTTTGCAATGATGACACCCAAAATACCCAGAATACAACTTCACCGCCTTCACAAAGGATCTTGCTGGAGCATCGTTGTGGTGGAGTGTCCCGCCCCTACATGTATTTGTATTATTATTTATATTATTGTTTGCGGCGCGGATAAAAGAGTCACGTATTTGTTATTGTTTTTATATTTAAATACCTCGTGAGGATGCGTGGCTGATCAGCTACTGATTATTTAACTAGCTGACATTCACGCATCCTTACTAAACTCGTGCAGACTGTGGCCCCTCAGCCAGAGTATAAGAACCTGCAGCTGTCCGTGCTGCGGGGGAAGAGTGTACAGAGGAGAGTACGGGGAGTGGAGAGAGCGAGGAGAGAAAAAAACTACATTTAAAAATGACTGCTAAACCGTATTTGTTTATTCGTTTGGCCCTTGTGCCTTTTTGTTTGTTGATTGTTTAAATCTTTTGTTTTGTTTATTTATTTAATAAAATCAGCTGAGTGCCGTTGCGTTCAGTTTCACCCGCCCATCCATTGTTTTGGTTCTGTTACTTCCTGGTCCGTGACGTCACCACACCTCACCACTGCAAGCCATCCTGCCACAATCGCATATGATGCATCTCAAGTCAACTGCCACAGTTCTGTTATCACGTCAGGCCATGTTGCAGCAGGTGTTTTAACTCCTTGATTGTATCATTTAAAAAATCCAAATCCTTAGGCTTGGTGTCTCCATAAGTGAATGCCACAGGGAAGACTGGCTCCATATTAACTATTGCACATAATATGGGCCAGACACATTTTTGAGAACTTTTTATAGTGGCAAGCCATCTATATTTAATGAGATTTCTACTCTGTGAACATTCTGTTGTTTCTCAGCAGGATATTTATTGAAATTCCTCTTCAACCCATCACTTAGACTCAAATATATATATATTCCATTCCTGATTTTGTAACCATTTGCACTTCTCTGGTTGTCTTTAACAATGTGTGCGGTACTCGGCAGATCAGTGTGTCCAGACTTTTTAAGAATGCCAAGGAGATTATCAACAGCATTATGCTTTATTTGCAAGGTGGTCGCCCATCTTGTCAAGTCATCAGCTAGGGAATCTTCCTCGGGTTCAGAATCAGATGACAATGTGAAATGTTGGTTAATTATGTTCCAACATTCATCACTGTCTAGGTCTTGTTGATTAAGGGGATTAGCAGCTGCGACTTCAATAGTGCTGATTTGTCCCTTTAACTCAGAAGTGGATGGACATGCAGGTGTGAAGATTGAGGTTGAAGCAATATTGTTGTCATCAATATAATCGTCAAGGTCCACTCTGTCTTTATGATCAGCAGTATGGCACTTGCTCTGACAAGTCATAGATTGTTATAATGCTTATGAGTTCTCTTCATTTTCCATCTTGCTGGCGATCAATAACCTACAAACATGACATTTCAGTATATGTAAAAGTGGTAAAGTTGAAATGTATAATGGAATCCTATGCAGACCACTCAGTGTGTAATAATGTTATCCTATGCGGACCACTTACGGTGTAAAACATAATCCTAAACAGACCACTCACGATTTATATTAGAATCAAATGCAAATAAAAATAATGAATAGAGACATTATGTTGTGCACATTTAGGTTGTGTATCTAGGATTTATGTCA